>QEPC01010859.1:11163400-11189708 GCA_003113815.1 Sphenodon punctatus | reverse complement strand
GAAGGTCTGAATGCATTATTTCGCTGTACTTAAAATCGGTATGGCATGCATGTGAATGCAACAGGACTTGTTAACAGCGAACTATTGAGAACCAGTTTTAAAAAATCCAGATAATTGCTGCACGTGTGATTACACCCCTAGAGCACCTTGGCCAGATTCCAGTTTATGGCCTCAAGAGTTTTAGATGGGCAGCTGAGACGGAATCCCTTATCATAAGGGATTCCTCTCAGCTGCCCATCAAAAACTCTTGAGGCCATAAACTGGAATCTGGCCAACGTGAGCGCTTTTCTCAAAGTAAACATAAGTTGGGTTCCAATTGATATATGGATTTAAGAGACCGAATAAAACTGTAAATATCCTAGTGCTACTATCAAAATCTATGGTGCTACCGCACCTTGGATATTGTGTGCAGTTCTGGTCGCCCCATCTCAAAAAAGACCTAGTAGAAATAGTAAAGGTACAGAGAAGGGCAACAAAAATGATAAGGGGTACGGAACGACGCCCCTATGAAGAGAGGCTGGATAGGTTGGGGCTCTTCAGCTTGGAGAAGAGATGACTGAGAGGAGATATGATAGAGAGGTTTATAAAATCACGAGGGGTGTGGAACACGTTAATAGGGAATGCCTATTTACCCTCTCAAATAGTTCTAGAACTAGGGGAACACTCCATGAAACAAACAGGCAGCAGATTTTAAAAATAAAAGAAAGTATTTTTTTCACTCAACGCACAATTAAGTTGTGGAATTTATTGCCAGAAGATGCGGTCACGGCCAGTAGTAGAGCCGGGTTTAAGAAAGGGTTGGACAAGTTTCTGGAGGATAGGTCCGTTAGCAGCTATTAGCCAGGTAGGTTGGGGGATGTAACCTCAGGAGCTGGGAGTGAACAACGGGGAATGGATCGCCTCATCGTGACCTGTTGGGTACTTCCTCCCAAGTGTCCGAGATTGGCCACTCTCAGAGACAGGTGCTGGGCTCGACCATTGGTCTGACCCAGTGTGGCCCTACTTATGTTCGTATTATTGCCCTGCAGGAGGAAGGAAGAATATATCCCGACTGAAGGACTGAGAGAGCCCAGCTGCTGTGGCCAGACTGTGAGCATCCATTCTGGGCTCCTACCTCCCCTGCTGAATAAGTGTCCGGTCGCCTCCTAGTTCTGGTCCAAAACATGTTGCTGCTTCTGGGATGGTGGGGCAGAGCAGAGAAGCATCAGCAGCCTGCAGGCACTCCCAAGCGGAGAGGGTGGGTAGCTCTGCTATAATGTGGAAGTGGTGAGGTGCAGTGCCAGGTATACAACTGCACAGCAGCTTTCTCTTGCCTGATGCGGGCAGCAGTTGTGGTTCAGAATTAGTGGCTGCTCCAAATTACAAATGCAGTGATAGGTGTTGAATCCAGGGTCTGCCCTTCCAGTGCCCTCCAATCTGCCAGACATAATGCTAAATCAGTGGAAATCCACTTCACGTTGACATTGCTGACGTCCTACTGACCCTGCAGCTGTTCCTTCAGATATTCATATACTGTTGAGTATTCTAGTGGCTTTCCGAGACTCTCCTCCTACCGTCTGTTGCCCAGAGTAGGTATCATGTCTATGGGCTCTAGGATTATCGCAGACTAAAATGGAGGAGGAGCACTTATCTATGCACCGTTACATCCCCCACGTGATAGTGACAGATGCATGACGGCCGTGTCCATGATTTCTTGGAACCCAATCCATGGTACGAGGATGTGTGTTTTCACAAACAAACCTAATGCCCAATGTGCATTTAATGCTGAAAAGACATGGCTAACGTTACATCTGATTGCGACTGCTCAGAAGTATATTTCCATTCCTCCTTTGTGTCCCGTCTCTCCCCATCATTGTCCATGCTTTGTCCAGGAGCCGACATCCTTAGATGCTAAATAGTGAGAATAGTTAAGAAAAAAAAGCTAATTTATCTGTTTCCTCCCCCTCCCTCACCCCTCCATACCACTTTGAAATATTTGTTGCCTGCGTTTATAACAAATGAGCTAAACATTAAACAGAGAAGTGGATTGTTTGCTTGGGCTAATCGGGAGTTGACTGATAGAAAGGAGACCAGGTCTGAACTTTTGCTTTCCGACTGAACACGGTAAACAATGCAAACTTCTAGAACCCAAGAGAATAAACTCCTGTGACCCTCTGGACATGGTCTACGGCCTGAACTCTTTGCACAAACTACCTTGAACTGACAGACTCGTTCAGGATGAACAGGACTAGTAGCTTTAGAATTTGCAGGGCCTAGAGTGTAAATAAAATGTGGGGGAGGTGGGGGGCTTCTCCAAGGCTCCAACCCCCTAACTTCTTCCTGAAGAGCCTTGCTCCCCCCTGGTAGGGAGGGGTGGGGCCTTTCATGAAGCAGCCATCCTGGAGGCTGAAAGTTGCAGGTGGGGAGAGAGCCCCGCAGAAATAGCCTGTATCGGGGCATTCTAGCTATTGTGGGGATAGGTGGGACACTTGTCCTGGGGCCCAAGCCCGGGGAGGGGGCACAAATCCTGTCCTGTTGTGGCGTGGCCGGGCGGAGACTGAGTGCAAGTGGAAGTGCCTGCAGTGCGCCGCGTGCCTGGGACCTACCCAGCGGATGGCACAGGACAGAGCAAGCATTGGGGTAGCACGAGGCAAGCCGCACAGCTGCAGCCTCTGGGGTTCAGGTGCAGCAAGTGGAGGGAGAAGCACTACGGTGTCTGGGCTGGAGGTGGGAAGAACGGCGGCGGCCCCAGGAGTTTTTTGAGAGCAGCGGCGGGTGGGTGACTGGGAAGTGGCAGTGCTCTGCCCTTTGAGTGGAAAGGGGAGAGTGAAGATTGGAGACCACCCTCCCCACCAGCTGCACTGTGTTCCCCAGGGTCTGTGTGAGGTCTGTATGGGGGCAGGGGGTCTGGGAGCTGTGGGGGGGACTGGGGATCTGATGGTCAGTGTGGGGGCAGGGAGGCTGGGGGGGTTTCTGTGGGGCAGGGAAGATGTGTGGGGGCAGGGGACCTGGGGGGCCTGTGTGGGGGCAGGAGGCAGCGTAGAGGCAGGGAGTGCGTTGCAGTAGGTGAGTACGTGTTTTCTTGCTTTACCATGTAAGTTGACAGTCTTCTGCAACAAGGATGCCGGGGGGAGGAAGGAGGGAAGAGCACTGGCGTAGCTATCGGGGCACGGGGGGAGGGAGGGTGGACTCAGTTGCACCCACGTCCAAAGCCGGCCCAGGCGTTAACTGCCAGGGTTGGGGGTGCGGCAGGGAGTGGGCACACGGCAAGTGCGTACGGCACAAGTGCACACAGTGGGAGGCTGAGGGCAGTAAACTTCAGCTCCTGCCGCTTCCGGCTTTCCCACATGTCTCACCCCCGATCTGCACACATGCAAGAGGCCAACCAGAGAGGGACGCCCACTTAGGGTTGGCACCTATGCAAATGTTTAAGGAACGCTTATGAAAGAGACACGTCGCAGGCCTAAGGCGCCAGTGCGGGGCCTGCAACATCTGCCTTTCATAAGCGTTCCTTAAACATTTGCATAGGTGGTAACCCTAGCCTCACTGGACAGTGCCAGCACCTGGAGCTTCCCGACACGGGGAGGGCTCAGCTCGCCTCTCTCCCATCCCAATGTGCATTTAATGCTGAGAAGACATGGCTAACGTTACATCTGATTGCGATCGCTCAGAAGTATATTTTCCACTCCTCCTTTGTGTCCAGTCTCTCTCCATCATGGTGTATGTTTTGTCCAGGAGATGGCGTTCCTAGATGCTAGTGAGATGCGCTATCGTTAGTAATCTTTCCTCCAAATCTTTAGGTCCAATTCGGAAGATCTGATACATCCTCTGTACTGGATCGATCAGCAAAATGTGCCACTGAAGGTTACTGAATGATGAGCTGTTGTTGCTGAAGAAGAGAGAGAGATAATAGAATTATATAGATTTTAAGGAGATGAAAGAAGGTTGGGGAGTTTTAAAGTTATACGACTTTAACTTTGAAAACAAAACCAAGAAATTGTCCTACTTTTTATACAGCAGAAAATCTTGGGAAGTGGTAACTAGCTTCCAGGGGAATTACATTTTTTGTCCAGCTTTCCCAAGCAATATAATCCTTATTTAGGGGGAGCCTGAAGTCTTTCTTCCCTACAAATACAGATAACATCATGAAAGGCCTCCCCCTGCCCTTCAAGTATTCAACAAACAGGCTCTGCTTCATATCAGGAACTGGGAGAGGTGAAGTCTAGTTTAGCCAAAAGGTGAGAACCTCTGGCCTGCCCAGGGCCTAAATGTGGCCCATCGCTAGTTATTATTTGACCCCTTTTTCAGTACCTGGATCATAAGAACAGAACATGTGCCATACTGAATTAGACCAATGGTCTATTGAACCCAGCACCTGTCTCCGGCGACAGTGGCCAAGCTTAGTCACTTGGAAGAAGTACCTAACAGGTAGGTTTGCTACCTTCAGTCGGTCATTTTTTACCTGATACTTCCATTTTGGCCTATGGGAGTGTTGGGTAAAAAACCACCACAGATGGCAATCCTACCAACCGCTCACAATGGGGTGATTCGTTTCCTGTTGTTCACTCCCAGCCCCTGACAGTAAGAGGTTACATTCCCCCAAACCTGCCCCTGGCTACTAGCTGCTAATGGATATTTCCTCCAGAAACTTGTCCAGTCCTGTTTTCAACCCAGCTGTACGACTGGCTGTGACCGCAACTTCCAGCAACACATTCCACAACCTAATTGTGCATTGAGCAAAAAAATGTTCTTATGATCTGTTCCTTGGATCCAGTTTCTACCCCCAAGCACAAATCAAATTATTTATTAAAATGTGACCATTGGCCATTGTTCAAATACAAAAGGACACGAAATACACAAACACGCATATAAAATGACACACAATTCAACAACTCACCCCCCCCTACTCCCAGACAGTGGGAGTGAAAGCGGGGAACCTTAAGTAACTGAAACTTCTATTCCCTACTTTACCAATCGTACATTTAAACAAAATTAAATAACAGATTCTCCAAAGGATACACCAACCAGGGGCTTAAATTGCAGAAATGTATCCCTCATCTCGAATACCCTCAACAGAAACCTCATAAACTAACAGTAACTTCCAGATGGTGCCTTATCTCTCCCTTGGTTCTCCAACTAGGGCAATGTCCATTAGGTAAGGGCCTAATTGAAAAAGAAAGTTCATTGGATACCAGCCTAGGCCTAGCCAGAGGCGGTGGCGACCCTCTCATCCCCCTATACTCCTTAGATGTCAGACATGGCCTATTAAATGTTCCATTCGCTCGACTTACATCTCTCACTGACCCTAATTCCCCCACCCTGGTATCCAAATGGCCAGTCTGAATTGAAGGGCTAACCTCAGCCTGGGCAATGGGGGTTTTATGCCCTCTGATGTTAAGTAAGTCCTTCTCCCTTTTGTCCCCTCTAAATTCCTGCATGAATTCCAAAACCTAGAGCCACTACTCCCTCTGTTCCTTCAGCTGGTTCATAATACGAACCAGCTGACCCACAATATTACAAACCCCAGCCCCAATGGAAAAGCCTCTGTCCCTTGAGTTTCTGGCGTGAAAGCCTCTCCACTGGAGGGAGCAGGGAAATCAACAATAGAGGGGCAGCCCACAATTTGAGAGGAACCTAGGCTAGATGTAGAAGCCACGGGCTCCCCATCGAGGTGAACCCGCGGAGCAGTCATAACATCAGGAGACTTCGGTGCCCTACCCTTGATGGAGATTTGGCGTCCAGAGGCAAATTCGACCATTTCCCGCTGTCTCACAGAGACATTAAGAGAGTTGGTAGCGTT
Organism: Sphenodon punctatus; assembly: GCA_003113815.1. Lineage (NCBI taxonomy): Eukaryota > Metazoa > Chordata > Lepidosauria > Sphenodontia > Sphenodontidae > Sphenodon > Sphenodon punctatus. The sequence continues at coordinate 11,183,929 of QEPC01010859.1, read as the reverse complement.
AACAGCCTCCATTCCTGCACGCTTCCTGGTTTTCATCCCTGCACAGCCAAGTCAGGTCTAACACACAGGCTTCTATGGGCTGCTAGACAGTCAAGTGAACCCACTAATCAAATCACCTCTCAGCTCCCACCACAACAGAAGAGCAAAGTGGGCAGAATACCTTGCCCGGCAAAGTAGGCAGGGGCGCTTTAAGCAGATGATCCGCGGCAACTCGAACCCCTGCCGCTTCCCCAGGGGAAAGCACTCCGTCCTAGGTGATAGCAGCCTCTGGTCCGGTCAAGGGGGGCGGGGGGCTACACAGAGGGGGTGGTGTCTCTCCCATTCCCGAGGGACCTGATGTCAAACAGTTCCGCTTACCGCCCGGAGCCTACACTCCTCCAAGTCTCCTCATAGTGTTTGTTAGCAAGCTCCGGATGCAGGCAAGCAGGTGGTAAGTATGCTGCAAACAACCCCACAGGTGGTGTCCTTATGTGCCCCCAGCTGCTTCCAGCCGCAGGTGGAAGGGAGGGGGCGGGGGGGAGGGTCTCAGTTCAAACGCCCCCTTCCTTCACCAAGAAGGAGAACGTGGGATCCTCAGGCGAAGACAGCAACGGCGGCGAGGAACGGGTCCAGCAGGTATGAGATCTGCAGTGATGACAGTCCAGCAAAGAAGCCCCCGGGCACCCCGGCTCAGCAAACGGCCCCAACCAATGGCCGACACCCTTTGGTGTCCAATGGCTGGTGCCCACAGGGCCCTGCCCTAGCAGTTCTTACCTGGGGAGGGGGAGGAACAAGCAGAGTGTCAGCAGCCTCCTCCAATCACCACAGCCCGTCCTCCCAGCACCAAACACAGCCCGCCACCCCCAAGCACTGAAAGACTGAGTTCAGGGGAATGGAGCAGAGATGAGGGCAGGCACACCAGCATAGGGGAACTAGGGATGGGCGAACGCGGTTCGAAAGTTTGGACCGAACTCGACCAGTTTGGTCGACCGAACCGAACTTGATTTTCAAACCGAACCGAATTTCCAAACTCGGTTCTGTTCACCGATCCCTATAGGGGACAGATGCATGGCACAGATCCAGAATCTGGACCCTTCTCTTCCGGAGCACACCTTTTAAGCACCTTGCCCTCAACTTTTATGTAACCCTCAAACCTTGTACTAATTTTGCCCATGGGAGGGAAAAGGTTATTTATTATTATTATTAACAAACATTTATATAGCGCCAACAGTGTACCTGGCACTTTACAAAGTAATAAAATAGACACGGTCCCTGCCCCTAGGGCTTACAATCTGAGAGACAGGAGCTGGGGGAGAGACATAGGAAGGGAAACAGCGGATGAGACAAGGGGTCTAACATTCATGAAGATGCGAGGTCTCAAGTGCACGTACTTGGCTTGGTTACGATGAGAATGACAGCAGACAGGTCCATGTGGCAAGGATAAGGGTAAAACAGACCATAGGTATAGGAATAGTGGCTCAGCAGGATAAAGAGTCAGACAGAGCAGAGCGAAAGAAGTGAGTTTTAAGGAGAGATTTGAAGGTATGAAGGGAGGGGGCAAGGCGGATGTGGACAGGGAGGGAGTTCCAGGCATGGGGGGCAGCAAGTGAGAAGGGACGAAGGCGCTTAGGGGAGCAGGGAAGGCGTGGAAGGGTGAGAGAAGGGACAGAGGAGGAGCGAAGTGCACGGGCTGGAGTATGGAGGGCGATAAGTGCAGAGAGGTACGGTGGAGCGAGGTTGTGAAGAGCTTTATAGGTGAAGACTAGGAGCTTGTGCAGGATTCGTTCAGGAAGGGGAAGCCAGTGAAGCGAAGAGAGGAGGGGCTGCACATGGTCGAAGCGACTGGCGAGGTAGATGATCCTGGCAGCAGAGTTTTGGACAGAGATGAGGGGAGAAAGTTGAGACCGGGGAAGGTCAGAAAGAAGGAGGTTACAGTAATAGAAGGAGGTTACAGTAATAAGGTTCTCCACGCCTGGTTTTGCCACCTAAGCCAAGATTTAGAGAGGCCAATTCTCCACCTGTTGAAATCAAAGGCAAAACTCCTGTGACTTGAATAATAATAATAATTATTATTAATAATAAATAATATAAGTTTTATTTCTATAGTGCCCCACCACCAGATGATGATCGGAGTACTGTACAGCATACATAATATATAATCCATTTAAAATATAAACTTATATAAAAGCAAATTAAAAGCAAGAAAGTAGTGGGGCAGGTCAGCACACAGGAGAACCAGCAGTGCATCCTAAAAGCACCTAGAGAAAAAAGAAGAGTTTTCAGGTGATTTTTAAAGGTAAGGAGGAAGGAACAAAAGATGGACATCTAGAGGAAGCAAGTTCCACACGGAGCCCCCAGCAAAAGCCTGATCTCCCACCGACTTGAGGTACAGTGGTGCGATCCTCAAACAACAGGTAGTTTCCGCGCGCAGATAACCATCAGTGAGGCTCCATGATCAGGTGGAGGGAAGACTTTACCTTTTTGCCTCCACTGTGAAAGATTTTCTGGGATCCTCAGCCCTTTGGGAAGCTCAGGTTGTTAAACATGCCTTTTCCTCCAAATCAGTCTTTGATTTTTGTCTTCCCACAAATTCTGGCTTGGCTGTAGACGCCAATTAAATAGGGAAAGGTGGCGTGGCAGATGATAGCAATTTACCACGTATACAAATCAGCTCATTTAAAATTTCTCTGGGAATTGGGAGGCTTTCAGGGCATTTTAATGTTGTATTATTTTTCTTTTTTGAAAGCCACACTATCCCATTAGTCTGAACAGCTTAAAGGTATTAAAGGTGGAAAAGCAGCTCAGTTCTCTCCAGAATTTGTTGCAAAGTATGTTTGTTTTTTAAAAAAAGCACTTAAGACTCATGCTTTGGAAGGATACCAACCTGCTTTAAAGTGCTTGTGAAGAACAGGGTGTGTCCGAATACTTGGCATCCATGAAGCACCTGGAGAAAGAGGGGGCACTTGGTAGTGGACAAGAGTATGGAAAAATCTATATAAACATGCAGAAAATTGAGAAAGCTCTGAAGCCTTAGGGAGCTGACTTGTTCCACTTTGCTCTCTTAATGACTTAAAATAAACCACTTGGTTCTCATTTTGAGAAAGCTGGTATCCAGTGTTTTGATACACAAAACCCCAGAAGATCCTTGTGACAATAGACTATGATTTTATGTAATATAACAAGTTTGTAATGATCAGAAATATTTCATACGTTATATAAAAAGCAATACTTTTGTAATTCCAAAATAACTGTGTGTAAACTAATCATGGTTGGTGTCCGTTTGATCCTTGTGAAACACTGAGTACAATGGTATAAAAAAAACCCCACAGCCCAAAGTTGGAATGTAAAAGTTATAAAGTGTAACTTTTTGTTTTAGGCACAGAAGCGGTTTTGAAGTCAGACTGGAGCTGTGCGGTGAATCTGCATCTAAGCCCACAGAACGGGAAGAGGTGACACAGCTCGGGAAAGCACGAATTTTAATATGTAAAAGGACTTGCTGATGACTGGCAGAGCCTTATGAGACATTCCCTACAGGCAGCAAACAGGATGTTTGCTAGTGGACAGGACTTTGCCATATGCTCCCTTTTCCAGGAGAATTTTATTCAGCAATGCTGGGGACACAGCAGTATACCTTGCTTCTCTATCATTATGCTGGGAAGGCAGTGTCTTATGATCACTCAAAGGACCTTACCACCATTTAAATCCCGCCCCACACCCCGGCTACTCAAATAATAAAGGCATACGTGCCTAGGTTGTCTGGCCAATAGTGGACTGTCCTGTGTTAGGATTTGCATATGTAAATCTCTCTCTGTTAGAAACTATGGAATCCCACCCTCTGTGTGACTGGAGAGGAACAGGTCTTATAGTATTTCAGGCTCTCTCACAGGGATCAGGATGTACTATAGGGATAGGATGGGTGAGCTGTGTCCCCCTTGTTTCAATTCATACCACATGCTGACCATGCTTCTGGATTCCCCGCATCTCTGGCCCTTTCCATGAAAGGCTCTTTGCAATGCCCTTCCACTGAAAGTTGCTCCCCTCCCCTGAAATTTAAAATAGCATCCTGCCATTTCCATATGCCACTCATTTCCTGCAGTTAATGCAGGCTGATGATGTAGCAACTTCCTTCTCCCTGTCTATGCTGAGAAAAGCAACTGAAATTAAAGGGTCTCTCTCTTTAAAAGGAAGGTTTTTTTGGGGGGGGAATCAGCTAGTGGTCAGGTAACATCTTGACAGACCAAGGAGGAACAAGACCCACCCTGAGCCAATAAGCTCAGTGAATAAGCTCTGCCCACTTGCCAACTTACACCCCTCCCAACATTCAAAGTGCATTTAAAGGGACAGAAGCTCTCCTGCTTCTCATTCTACTTAAAGTCTTTTCATTCTTATCCCTATTGTCCTCTTAAGTGCTTTTCCCAGGAGGCAACTAGGAAAGAGGTGCTCAGAGTTTGCATACCCATTTCCCCCTGCCCTTGAAAGAAGGACTTTGACCCCAAAATGTCAGGCATAAGCACCTTTTCCCCCCCACCCCCTTTTCATCCCCATCCCCACCTCACGTGTAGAGTCCCGCAGGGTGCCATTCTGTCCTCCCTCTTGTTTAACATCTATATGCAGCCGTTAGGGGAGATCGTGAGAGGGTTTCAGGGCATGCAGTGTCATCAGTATGCTGATGACACTCAGCTCTACCTCTCCTTTTCCATCGACCCAGGTCATGCAGTCTCCCTATTTTCCCAGTGACTGTCAGCTGTGGGGGCTTGGATGAGGTCGAGCCATCTGCAATTGAATTCTGACAAGACAGAGGTGATGTTGGTGGGTGAGGGCTTCGGGGGCCTAGGGGTGGCTGAATCTCCTCTTGTTGGGGCGGTTCGCCCTCCCATGGTCTCTCAGGTGCGGAGTCTGGGTGTGATCCTCGATTCATGGCTTAGCCTGGAATCTCAGGTTGTGGCTGTGGTGGGGAGTGCGTTTCAGCAGTTACATCTTGTCCGGTGGCTTCGACCGTATCTCTCGGACTCCGACCTCGCCACTGTCAGCCATACCTTCATCACCTCGAGGCTGGATTACTGCAATGCGCTCTACGTGAGGCTGCCTGAGAAGCTGGTCCGGAGGCTGCAGCTGATGCAGAATGCCGCGGCCCGTCTCCTTACGGGGGTTGGTCACAGGGAGCACATGACACCGGTGCTCCGGGCTCTGCACTGGCTGCCTATAAAGCACTGAGCCAGGTTCAAGGTGCTGGTTTTAACCTTTAAAGTTGTTCACGGCCTGGGCCCTACTTATCTGCGGGACCACCTCACTCCTCGTGCCCGTGCAACCCTTGAGATCGTCTGTGGGGCCTTTTTGGAGGTTACCTGGGCGAGGCGGGTGGCCATCGATGTTAGATCTTTTTCGGTGGCCGCCCCTGTACTGTGGAACTCACTCCTGGAGGAGGCTTGGCTAGTTCCCACTCTCCTGTCATTTCAGCGTTTATGTAAGTTCCTGCTGTTTATGTAAGTTCCTGCTGTTCCACCAGGCCTTTGGTGAGGGGTAGAGGTGGTGGTGGTGGGGTTGTTCCCCTGTATTGTATATTTTTAACGTTTTTAAATTGTTTTATTGTTTTTATACTATTGTTTGCCACCCCGAGCTGCCCTGTGGGCAGGAGGGGCGGGATATAAATTTTATAAAAATAAATAAAATAAATTATCTGCTGACAGATGAAGGTGTGGCCCCCTTTAAGAACTCTGCAGAGAGCAGACACAATCAAGGAAACAAACCACAGCCAAGTGAAGAGACAACAGCTTATTTAAGCCTGAGGAAGTCTACAATTCACTGCTGGTGATTGATTGAGCGAGCTCTTGCTCAGAGTGTAGACTGTCCTCTAATTTACTTGGTCTGTGATCCTGCAGTTTTTTTGGTTGTCAGTTAAGTGTCTTATGTTTTGTGTGTATCTTGTTTATTGTATTTGCATTTCCCTGTTGAGGCTACTGTCTCTACTCCCTTTGTGCCTTCCAATTCCTGTGAGTTTGCAGCATGCCTTGCCCTTCCCCACTCTCTGCTGTTTTGTGTATTAGATCAATAGCTCTAGTGAATCCTTCTTCATTCCCTGGGCCCTCCTAGTGTTCCCTTATTCCCCTGGAGCTCTGTCCCCCGCAGAACTGCCCTGAGCTTTCAGTCAAGGGTGGGATACAAATATAAATAAATAAATAAAACAAATAAGAACCTACACTCCTATTTCCTGGGATTGGAAGGGTGTATCAGTTTGCGTGTGTTTGTGTTAGGAGTATTTCCCTCACCCTCCTGATGGGGTTTCCTTCTCCACTTGACCAGGGTTCTCTACTTTTCCACAATGATGAGGCTTGGCTCTGCCTGAATTAGGCTGCTATTGTCAATCCTGAGGGGAATCTTTTGCCATGGGGTGCCTTAAGGGGGAATAGTGCAGTCCTTTACGGCTGTGGCCTCGAGTTATGCCTCCATACCTGACACTGAAAGAGGGACAGCACCTAAAGAGGGACTGTTCCTCCTAAATAGGGACTGTTGGGAGTTATAGGTAGGGAAAGCTTTAACAGTGAGACTTTAATAGAAAAAAATACATAACTAGGGAGAGTTGTAAAAGGCCCTGGAGAAGAAGTGAGGGAAAACTGGACCTCTTGTAAATCTCCTTCAACCCCAAAAGGGTTTTCTGCTACTTTCCTCAGTTAACAGCACATAATTACATGAACTGAGCTGTCAGTTCTCAACATTACATCCATGTTTGACCTCCAGTTTTACATATTTATTTACAAGGCTTGTAGCCTACGTGTAGGCCAGTATCACACGTTTGTGACCCTATGTTCCTTCGTGACACCTATCCTAGAGGAGGTGCATTGTATTCAAGACATGAGAGGTAGCAGTGCCGTTTTTCTCAGTGCTGATAAGATCTCACCTGGAATACTGGCTTCAGTTTTGGGCATCACACTTCAAGGGAGATGTGTAAGGACCGGGGTTTGTGGTCCTATGTCTTTGCACTGGAGTCGCAGTAACTGAATCACAGCTGCTCCTGAGAATCTCAGCAGCCAGGTTTCTGCTAGCCAATCGCAAAGCAGAGGAGGTTTGTGTGTGTGTATGCATGCGTATCTTGTGCCTCTCAGACACAGGAAGATTTTGGTACGTGGCAGGAGTTGGGAACTTTGCCCACCCTTGGCCTAAGTGTGAGCAGGATAGGCTGGGAACTCACCAGGGACTTGCGTTCACTGCATTTTCCGCATTGCTGCCTATTGGGGAAATGCAGCAGACATGAGCCTTTGCGCACGCTCCCTTTCTTTAGTCAACACCCTTGTATCACCTTTCTCTTTTTGTGCATGATACAACTGAGCACCCCGGAGCTGTTAAGCGGTGCAAACTCTTATTTACTGCCTAGCTGTGTTCACAGGATATTTATTTCAAATATCAATAGGAATTAAAGGGACTCTCGTCTTCTCTTTAAAATTCACTGTATCCAACCTTAATTTGACGAGACAGAATTGAGTAGGCCTCAACTAGTGAGCTTTGCAAGCTCTTATTTACTGCCTAGCTGTGTTCTTGGGAGATTTATTCCCTATACCAATTGAAATTAAAGGGACTAGTTCATCTCTTTAGGAGTCACATTATCAAGCCTAGAAAACCAACAGAGAAATTGTTCTCCATCAGCAAAAATGGCCAGAAATGACCGTGGAGCTGGAGGAGTAGCCAGCGTAAGAGTGGATAGTGAGACTCAGTGGGGTGTAGTGGATAAGGTGCTGGCGTTGGGCATGGGAGACCAGGGTTCAAGTCTCACTCTAGCCAATGAACTCACTGGGTGGCCTGGGGCAAGTCACAACCTCTCAGCCTCAGTTTCCCATCTGTAAAATGGGAATGTGTGTGTGTCTGTCCCTGTGCGTTCCCCTCATCTTTGTCAATCTTAGACTGTAAACCCACTAGGAAGGAACCTGTCTCTGAAAATCTGTGACTGTAAAGTGGTGTGTACACCTAGTTGCACTATAGACATGATTAGTAGTAGAGCATAGGTGAACATCTGGTGGGCAGGAGCAGATGTGACACCACTGCCAGTGGCCACACCGGGGTAAGAATGGCCATGGGTGGTGATGGTACCTTTGAAAATACCCATGGTTGCTCTTGGCTACGTTTCCCCTGCTGGGTGAAACAGCAGTGTGAATTCAAGAGAGCTGTTGAAGGACCACAGAACTGTTCACCACTTTGGAAGATGAGAGACCGTCCAGGCTTACGAGGAGGCAGGAAAAGGGGTGCCGACGGGCATGGAGAGAGAAGAGGAAATTTCCCAGCTATGCCGATATAGCAGGGGTGCTCAACTTGATTCGGGCCGAGGACTGGGAAATTTGGTTTGGACCTAACCCTGGGCTGCATGGGGCCCCGCCCCCAATTTGCATAACCCCACCTCAGTTTGCATAACCCACCCCTGGCAGCAAGGAGCTGGGGCTGGAGATCCAGGTGGCAGAAGTGGCAATGAGGGGCTCAGGTGGAGACATCGGTGGCAGCAGGAAGCTGGAGGCAGGAGAGATCCAGCCAGCTCCTTTAACAGGCTTGCTGCCCGGAGGAAGGAGGGTTTTGTGCCAGCGTGGGGCTGGAGGAAAGGTGATTGCCAGCCGCAGGAAAGGTCTTTGTAGCCAGGGGGAGTCGGGTCGCAGGAAAGGGCCTTGCGGTCCGCATGCAACTTTGTGCAACCCTGCTATATAGGAATAGATCGTGGCTCTGATGCAGGGAGGCTGTGCTTGGTTGCCCATCTCAGGAAAGATATAATAGAAGTGGAGAAAGTTCAGAGAAGGACAACAAGGATGGAAGGGATGGACCGACTTCCATGCGAGGAGAGGCTCATCAGCATTCACATGGCACGCTGACATTTACACACTGCTCCCTGGTAGAGTTGAAATGGTAACCTGCCCGCCCCCGAAAGGTATACCCATCAAAATGGCAGTAACTGACCTGTCTCTGGCAGATTGAGCATTAAATGGTGTCCATCCAATGCCCAATGAGTTAACCAAATGCCTGAAGTACTGTTACCATTACCAAATTCCTGTTTTTCACCATTTGCTGAGCCACAGGAAATAGTTTTGCCCATTCAGAAAGATGCTAAAATAGTTACACAGTATGTCACAATAGGTTGGCAAAATGGAAAACCGATAACAGTAAAATCTGGTATCGATAACAGTAACATCAGGCTATTTAGCCTGGAGAAGTGGTGATTAAGGGGAGATATAATAGAAGTTTAAAATCAGAAGGGTGTGGGGTGCTTGGTGGTGTGTGAGTCCCTCCAACCCCCCCCCCTGTTTCTTTGCTGCCAGAGTCGGATTGGGGTAGCTGGGGACCCGTGACAACAAGTGTTCCCGCTTGTACTGGTGAAGCAGCTGGGCGGTGATTGAACGTGAGCTGAATCCCGAGCCCTGAACTGAGTTCACCCAGGTGCCCTGCATCCAAGGAAGCCCTATATCTAGCGGGCAGGAGCCCACCTGTGCCGCGGGTGCACGCCTTGGCCTGCGCGCCTAAGGGCTGTGCGCGCACAGGCGCGCCCTTGTACGTGCAGCCTTAGGCGCGTGGGTCGGGTGCAGGGTCTTCTGGGCTTATCAAAGGAGCTAGACTGATCTTTCGTCGGAAGGGAGGTCCAACGCCGTAGCTGTGACTGCAGTTGCTGTGCCACCAGCGGAGTCGCTAGTAAGTCCCACTTGGGGGAAGCCGAGGATACTACCACCGCGCTACAGCCCGCTTCATGGTGTAAGATACCGTTCTACCCACCCACTCTTGGATTATATTTGGTGGTATATGAGTGGCCCGGGATTGATTGGGTCCATCTGTAAGACTTTGTCGGAGGCAAGACATTCCATACTGTGGACTAAGATTGTTGCTTAGCCTTTTTGGCCTGGGAAGGTTTCTGTTCTGGTGGTTGCCTGGGTAGGTTTCCCCCCAGTATGTCTAAGAAAAGGGGGAGGCAGAGTCATTCTGGACAAAAAGCTCAACCGCAAGTTAAACAGTTAAAAATGGATGGGTATTTGACTGCAGGGGTAGGGAATAAGGAGGGGGAGGTTTTGTGTGGGCAAGCTTCACCTTCTTCCCCGCAGGAATTATTATCCTCCCGAGAGTCCTTTTTAAACTTTAGTGACCAGTCTGTAGCTTCTGTTGGGAAGGAAGCAGCTCAGGCTTCGACTCGAGCCCCAAGAACTTCCTCCCCCTCTATTTCAGAACTTTTAGGGACCCAGTGCTTCCTTGTTGCAGACTTAATTTGGAAACTACTGGCCCAGCTGGAACATATCACAGGGCTTTTGAATGTTCATAAGGACCAACTTAGTATAGTCACAGACTTTATTGTTGATTATAAGGCAGGAAAGTTTGCCCAAGAGGTGCAAGAACGTATTGATTTGGGTGGGTTGAGGGGAACCCAGCCAGTCCACTTAGAAAAGCTGCCTGTGGATGCCTCCCAGCTTCAACCAAGATTAGCTGATAAGAATGTGGCTCCTCAGCCAAGAAGGAATTTGAGTCTTAATCCAAAGGCAATCTCCTTTTGTGTTCAGCCCTTGCCAGGTGTACTTTTCCTAGGTGGGGTAGTATGAGAGATATAGTATTTCATTTATCCTCTGTTTTAGGTTATGAGGTGTTTAGATGGCAATTGGCCAATTTTTATATACTTCCAGCGCCTAAACGTCTACAGAGGCTGGTGGTGTATTTTAAGGCACAAAGCTTGGCAGAGCATATTTGGCGCCAGCGGGATCTTTTTGCCTCATGGGGAGTAATGCTTGTGGTGGTAATGATGGACTCAACTAAGGAGCCACTCATGGGGGTAAAGTATGGGAGGACTGAGGAACAAGCACCCACAGGACAGAAGGAGGTATGTTCTCCCTCCAATAGTGTGAGGGCATTGCCAATAAAAGCTTGAGACAAGGGGGATTTGGTACCCCCGATAAACGATCGGCTTTTGCGGATTGCGACTGCTGGAAAATCTGACCCTATAAGGCAAGTCAGGTGTCAACCAGGGATTCAGGCAGTTGTTCAGGGAGAGGATCACCAGAGGTCTTTGAGCAAGGTGGAGTCAATGGAGATAGCTGCTCCCCCTTTGTTGAGCCCTATAGATATCTTTAAGTATAATCCATTTGGAGAGCGGACTTGTGATACCGCCCCAGAGCAACATTTCTTGGGGGCGGGATGTAGCAGTGGGCTAGGCAAAGAGGAAGGGGATCCCCAGGGGGAGGTTGCATGAAGCTTACCATGTACAGAGTGGCAATATTTGGATGTGCTGAACAGACGTTCATTCTTCAGTATCTTGTGAAGTTCCATCTGATATTTATACAAGAAACTTGGGAAACTGGACCTATCGAATTTAAAAATTATAGGGTTTTCACTATCCAGGCTGTCTGTTCACAAGTAGGAGGGCATTCGAAGGGGGGGTCTGGCATGTTTAGTAGCGGAATGTTTACATCCTCGGGTTACCCCCTTAGTGAGAGAGCCTTCAACTGTGCAAGGGCTGAGCATCCAATTCGACCAGATGCAAGTGATTTTTCTTAATATATATGTGCCGCCCAGGAATTCTGGGTCTTTTGACAAGGCACTGTGGAGAACCCTGCAAAGTTATGTGGAGTCACTACTGCTAATGTTCCCGACAGCTCAAGTTATGCTCTTGGGAGACTTCAATGCTAGGTTTGGCCCCGAGGATGAAGCACTTTGACCATACCTTGAGGTGTCAGTACAGCCTAGGCACCCATTGTTAAATGTTAGGTCTTCCAAGGATACCAAGATAAACTCCTCAGGTTTAAGGCTCGCCGCATTGGTACAGGATTTGTCATTCTGCATTTTAAATGGGTCGGGCTTTCAGGATCAAGAGGGGGAGTACACCTTTATAGGGCATCAAGGATCTAGTGCAGTTGACTTTGCGATAGTTACACCAAGTCTCGTTGATAGAATTCGGTCCTTTAAGGTGGGTGAGATCACGCTTAGTGACCATCTGCCGTTGGTCTTGACACTGGACCTCATTTGCACCAAAGCTGGGGGTGGGAGAACTGACTCTCCTAAAAATCAGGTATGCAACTGTACCTCAAAGGTTTGGTGGACCCCGACATTGGCTGGTCACGTGCAGAACTATCTCACTGGGAGTGAAGGCTTGGTACTTCGAGATAGGGTAAGGGGAAACTTAGGGCCCCAGGAAGTGATCATAGCTTTCCAGGAGTTAACATAAGCTATTACCTCGTTCCTTTCGGCTCATGTAGTGGGTAGTAGGAAGTCAGAACTCAGAAGGTCGTGCGAGAAACCAGCGGTGGTTTGACACAGAGTGTAGGCAGGCCCGGCGTCAATTAAGGCATATTTACAGATGCTATCGCCAGTCCCGGCAGCCAGTTCTCCCGAGTTAATATTTTGTAGCAAAACAAAGGTACAGGACCCTTATTAAGGTGAAGAAGTAGCAGTATGCCCATGGCCAATGGCAGGCACTGCTGGAAGCTGCACAGAAGAAAGATGCCAAAACTTTCTGGAAATTGGTGGCAGGAGTAGGATGTAGAGATGTCCCAGTGGGGTACTTCCCAGTGCCAGTGGATTCATGGGAGGCGCATTTTCAGAAGCTTTATGTGACTAAGGATTCACAATCCACTTTGCCTCAACTCGATCCTGCAGCTTTCCCCCCCGTGGTTCCCTGTCACGGCGGGGGAGGTAGCTGCCTTCCAGAATGCTACGGCCCCAGGAAATGATCTGATTATGATAGACTGTATTAAGGTCAATATAGATTGGTGGGCCCCAGTTTTGGCAGCAGTTTTTACGGTAGTAAATGATACTGGTTGCCCCCCAGAGATCTGGGGAACGGCTATCATTGTTCCTATATATAAAAAGGGGCCTAGGGGAGACCCGGCCAGCTATAGGCCAATTAGCCTTCTAAATACAATTAGCAAAATTTACGGCAAACTTCTGTTAGTTAGACTCCATAGGTGGATGGACGAAGAGAAAATTATGTGCCCAGAGCAGGCTGGTTTTATGAAGGGGAGGTCTACGATCCGTCAGTACCGAATACTTTACCATCTCTTGGAGAAGTACAGGGTGTCGAATAAGCAGCTTTTTGCAGCCTTTTTGGACTTCAAATCCGCTTTCGATACTGTAAACAGGCGACAGCTGTGGGAAAAGTTGAGCGGATACAAGCTGGATGCAAGACTGTTGATGCTAATATACAACTTGCATATGGATACATCCCTTAGGGTTATGATAGATATGGAAGGACATCTCACAGGCAAGGTGGATACCAGATGCGGGGTCAGGCAGGGATGTGTCTTAGCGCCCACGTTATTTAATCTTTACATAAACGACCTGGCCCTGTGCCTGGCTAGACCGGATTACTTCCCCTCGAAGCTGGCGGACAGACCACTGGGCTGCCTGCTATATGCGGACGACCTAGTGGTTCTGTCCCAAACAAAGGTAGGGTTGACTAGGCAGCTACGTGAGGTGGGAGAGTATTGTAGGCAAAATAACTTGGAACTAAACCACACAAAGTCCAAAGTTGTAGTATTCTCAAATGAAAAGAAGATGTGCACCTGGGAGGTAGATAATGTAGCGATCCAACAAGTCCCTCAGTTCAAATATTTGGGTCTGCTTTTCCAAAAGACCAGGAAATGGTCAGATCATGTGAAAAGAGTAGTTAATGCCGCCAAAGGCCCTTCCCTAGCATTGACTAGGTACTTTCATAAAAAAGATGAAACAGCAATAGATCTAGCAATTCAGGTATCCAATGCGAAGGTGATTCTCCTTTATGGAGCCGAACTATGGAAGCTGCTAAGCAATGTGTCGTTAAGTAAGATTCAGTTTGGATTTCTGCAAAGGCTCTTGAGAGTCCCAAGAGGTACCCCGGCAGCTGCGGTGAGGCTGGACAACAAGACTGGGATATGGTGGCTTGGGAACTTGTTATAAAATTCTGGTCCCATAGCTTCAAAGCTGGCCAGAATGAAGGGACCTTGTATGCCTTTTTGAGCAAGGATGGGTATAGAGATACATGGTCTGCCAATGTCGAGGAATTTTGGGGAAGATTGGGCTTCTCCCTGGAGTATCTCCAGGGGAAACACCCGGATTGTGCCCTTAAGGAAGTCCTTTGCCGCATTAAGGACACTGCTAGGCAGCAAGATCTGGCAGTTATCAATGAGTCTCGTCATTTGCATGACTATTGGCTTTGGGAACCGGAGGTAGGGTGTATGGCGTCTTACCTGCTCTCGTCACTTTCACCAAGGGCAAAATACCTACTTATGTGCGTTAGACTCAATGCCTTCCCTCAAGGGTATATGAGGGTAGGATAGAGGTCTCCCATTTGTAGAAAGGTTATGCCCTTTTGATGAGGCTGGCGTCGAAACAGTACAGCACATGTTATTTGAATGTCACCTGTACGACAATATAAGGGATAAGTATTTGCAACCGTTAATGCAAAGATATCCGGGTAGATCGTCTCATGGTTTATTGATTTATGCCTTGACTAATTTTGATTATTTGCAGTCTGTGGCTAAGTTCCTTATATGTATGGTACCAGTTAGACAAGCGTTTCTGGAATTTAAAAGTAAAGATAGTAATGACCTTTTACTTGAAAGTTGAATGTCATTTGTATATTTTAAGTTTCTGTCTAATTTTTTGTATAGGATATACTTGAACTCTTATTTTTTAGTCTGCCCCCTTGATGGGGAAGTTGTCTGTATTTAGAAGATACTCTATTGTATGTCATTGTTTTTAGATGTTGGCTATAGCCTTTTGCTCAGCCCAATAAACCTGAATCTGAAATCTGAAGGGTGTGGAAAAAGTAAAGAGGAAACTGTTTATCCTTTCTCACAATAAGAGAACAAGGAGACATACTCTGAAGTGAAATGGTGGCAGATTTAAAACAAACAAAAGAAGTACTTTTTCACTCAGCGGACAATTCTAGCTGTGGAACTCATTGCCAAAGGAGGCAGTGAAGGCTTGCACCATAACTAGCTTCAAACGGAAACTGGATTAATTCTTAGCGGATAGAGCCATAATTGCTTAATAGTTTGGGCTTAAACCCCTGGCTACTGGTAGTTGGGAGTAGTTAGCAGGAGATGGTAACTGTTTTTATTCCATTAGTCACTAGGAGATTCACTTCAGAGAAATGTCAACATCTTGAGGTGTAGGAGGAACAGAATAAATAACCTGTGTTCTTCTCAAAGCCTAGATGAGAGGCTTGGAAAAGACCTTTTGGATTAGCGAACGCATTCTGAAGAAGAATACAGCCCAACACTAACTCGCCACATACTTATCTAACCTTGTCACAAACTTGTCTAGGCCCCCTCATAACTTTAAGGAGATCGTTGTTATTAGATGCTAATCTGCAATTTATTTGTACCCGAAGGTCAGAGCAAAGGCCAGCCAGGAGGAGAGGAACAGAGTACCGATCCTCTCAAGATAAGGTCAGATGCTGTCATTCATGGTGTTCACCCACGTTCACCACACATCAATCAACCCATCAGCAATGTCCTTGGAGACATCCAGATGCTTGATGTGTCTAATCCTTATAGTTTATGCTGAGGCCGGGATTCAGGAGTGCTCTTTTTAAAGGACAATCCTCTTCATGTGAAGCAAGTGTGGCCACTTCAAAGTCTTAGTAAATCTAATAAAAAAAAAACAGGACAGGACCCATCTGTCTGAAGGATATGTCTGCTGCTGTCATACCTGTTTTGGCAACGAGTAATATTGGCTCATTTAATTAATGCTGCTTTATGCAGGGGCTACGAGCCTGAATACCCCAGTATATCAGAGCCACTGAGTACTTGTATTCTTGTACATCTGAACTGTTTAGTCAGTGGAAAGTCTCTCTCTCTTTCTCTCTCTCCGTTAGATGATCACATCTTGGAGGAGTTTGCTTTCAAATCAAAACCTTTGTAAACTCAAAAGGAAAGCCAGTCTTATTTCCTTTTATTTGAATGCCTCTCCATGGTCATCTGGAGGAACTCCAAAGACAGAATTGTCTCATATTAACCATGCCGACTCTCCATTCTTTGTCTCCAGAACCTCCCATTTTGAACACCTCTGTACATCACTCCCATTCGTGGAGAATTTACTCAGCCAGAATCCCGTTTATTGTCTGTACTTCATGGCTACAGGCAAGAGCTAAAACAAGTACCTGCAAAAAAATCAAAATTGCGGTACTTGACCTAACCCAGTCATGTTGGGTACTGATTCGTATTTGAATAATGCCCAGCGAGCTACCCAGTGTGCCTAAAAAACATTTCTCATCCTGATTTTCTGATTTCCAGTACTGATTTTTTGACTTATCACTCCGATTCCTTTACCGATGAACCAATTTACTGATTAGTACCAAGAGGTATATTGGTAACATTGGTAATGGTAAAACCCGGTATTTGGGGGTAATCGGGTACATGCTTGGTATTCAGGCATCCCATTGGGCACTGGATACAGTACTTGAAAAGGCGGGCATTGCCCAGAGACAGCAAATGTGCTCCCTGTTACAGCTCAATGAGAGACGGCAGGAGTAGAACTAATGGGCTCAAGCTGCAGAAAGGGAGATTTCAGTTAAGTATCAATAAAAATTAGGGGTGCGCAGCATCTGTAACGTTTTCTATTTGTTACAAAAACAAATGGAGCCCCATTCATGTTGGTAACTAGGGTTACAAAAATGGATGAATAAGCAAATGATTATCGTTTGCTTTAATCCAGTTTTGTTTAAAATATATATCTTATTTTCCCCCCCAAAAAAGCCGTGGATGCGCAAATGGGCGCTCGCTGCTGGGGCCGTTCTGCGCATGCGCTGTGATTTATTTATTTATTTGTATTAAAATTAATTTGACTGTGTATGCACAAAATGGCCAGCGGACCATTCTGTGCATGTGCAGCCTTTTGCAAAATGGTACTGACCGCCTAGGCGATATTCCGCAAAATTTTATTTCTTTCTTTATTTAAAAAAAAATTCTACCCTGCCCCTCCTGCCACAGGCAGCTCGGGGCGGCTTACAAATTCTAGACCCCCCTTCCACTACCCATCTCCCCCGCCAAATGTCTGGTGGAACAGCCAGGTCTTACAACTTCTCCGAAAGGAGGGGAGGTCCAGGGCCAGCCGAGCCTCTACCAGAAAGGAGTTCCACAGCCGTGGCCTGGCCACCGAGAATGCCCTCCGCTGTGTGGCCCCCCGAAAAACCCGGAGGACCTTGAGATCCTGCCCTGACATGCGCGAGAGAAGCCGCGGCAGATCCCCGTTCACACCTGCTCTTCTGCTGTCAGCCGGCTCCTCTGAACGCGACAGTTCCCTCGCCCCTCACTCTGCCGCCGCAGATGGGAATGCAGCCTAATCTAGAAGTCATGAAAGCATGGATGACAGTGGCCAGGTCCGAGCCCGAAACAAACGGCTGAAGCCGTCGCACCAGATGTAATTGGCAAAAAACCACTCCTCGCCACAGCCTCCACCTGCAGATTCAGGCGGAGCTGCGCATCGAGGAGCAACCCCAGACTCCGTACCTGGGAGGCCAATGGGCGGCAGACCCCATCAATAACGGGGGCCACCAACTCCATTGCCTTACCCACTAACATCACCTCTGTCTTGTCAGGATTCAGCCTCAGTCGATAAGCCCTCATCCAGTCCCCCACAGCCGCCAGGCACCGAGTAAGTACCGAGACTGCCAGTGCACATGCGCAGAATGTTCCCAGAAGCCACTGTGTGTATGCACAGTTTATTTATTTTTTAAAGTAATTTTTAATAAAATTAATGGGGGGGGGGGAACAATAGGGTTGTTTACAATCCCCCCCCCCCCAACAAAGAAGTTTTTGTAAATGAAAAAGGTAGGGGTGCCTTCTGCGTCCCCCTGATAAAAACTTCTTAACAGTAAGTGCTGTGCGGCAATGGAACACGTTGCTTAGGGAAGTCGAGGGCTCCCCGTCGGTGAAGTTTTTCAAAAAGAGGCTGGACGGGCATCTGTCGGGGATGTTGTAACTGTCGCCGTCCAGCATCCAACTTGGGGGTTGGACTAAATGACCCTTGATCTCTTCTGGCCCTTTGCCTAGCTTCATCTTTAGGCCTGGATCCCCCAGAGCTAAGAAACTACAATGTGTTTAACCGTTCGTCAAAGCTTGCTTTGGTTCACCGCGGCGCACGGCTCTACTGTGGCTTTTGTTTAAGCATGTTTTTAGGGGTAGTCTAGGGCTGAATCAATATACACACCAAATAATACTGTGTCCGTTGAGTTTACCCGCTTCAAACTGAGTCTAGTGAAGCGGGTATAATACCCTAATAACACCTGCTTGGTATGGAGATTTGTTTCAATTTTTTCAGCTATTCCACCCCCCACCCCGCGATTTTTCTGGTGTTTGGGTCAATTATCCAAACCAAAATGACCAAAAGACAAAACAGGGGTATTAGTAAATCTTCGGATATCCATTTTGGCTGTTAATAGTCTTTTGCAGATTCAGAGCGCTATCTGAAAATTTGAATAATATTCACGAATACGTTATCTGGTGTTAATTTCAGCTCTTGTTCTACATCCACAGAGATATAAAAATCAAGGTTGGCCTTGGCATTTGGCTGCATAATTTGCCTTCAGCTTTCATTTCCAAGGAAATGATGTCCATTTGGGTTTAACGAACACAGAACATTCCTTAGGCCCAGTAGCGTAATGTTCCCCCAAACTTTGTGGGGAACGACTGGGTGGGTGGGTGGACACAGGGAGCGGGGGACAAGCCCACCTGGTTACTCACCAAATCCTGGTGGCAGATGGGAGCAGCTCAGGCCTCTTCTCGCCTGTGGTGGGGGTATCAGTTAAATGATCCTTTCCTGGAAGGGGGTGGCGGCTGAGGCCAGCAACTGCAGCTGCAAAATGGGACTTCCACGCTCACCCATGCTCTGCTGCATGAGACAGCAAAGCCCCTCCCTAAGTACAAATTTAGTGGGGTTGGGGATATTCACATCCTTCACACCCCTAGCTTCGTGAGGGACATGTCCCCTACAATAATTACACCCACGGTTGGGTCCATAACTGGGAGAGTTCTGTTTACCCCTCAACCTTCTTTCATTTCTTGAGAATGGAAATATAACTGGAAGTGGAGAAAAATTCACTGTGAGAGTGAAGCAATATCCCCGGAACAAAGAAGCAGATATCAGTGGGAAAACATTAACTGTAACAATGAATCCTATGCTTATTAGGAGGACCAAACTGTGACATTCTGGTGGTGGCTCTGCTTGGGCTGTCATCCTCCATGTTGGTAATCTTCCAGAGGGACAACCCCTCTTCCTGCTCCCTTTGCAATACTTTTGTTCCGTCATTTGCTCTCTCTTAAACACAGGGTGGTGTAATTTAGCCCTAGTTATAAACACCAGGAAGTGGGATATTCCATTGCCTCTCCTCTCTGATTGGAAGCTCCATCACCACTGATACTATTAAGTCATAGTCTTTGAGTGCAGAGAGTTCCTTCAGCTTTCAGTAGCAACACTCCACTGATGTTGCCCAAGGCGAAAATGACCTAAGAGATTGTGAAATCCTTCCTGCCACTTCACAATGACTTGAATATTCTTGAAGTTGCCCCCTGAAAAAACCACTTTCCCAACCATTCCTGCAGCATCGGCAAATTCTGAACTCATTTACCCTCCTGAAATTCCACTGCAGTTCTGTTGCTTGACCGGATCTTGAAGATGAAAGTTTAAGATTACTGGGAGAATTGTCACGAAACATCCCTGATGGCCTGAGTTTCCAGCCAAGTGATGCTGTACTGGGATTCAAATCCTACTTTGTCCTTTTCACTTGGTAAGAGAGAAAGTCTGTGAGAGCTCTCCAGGCATTGGTGATGATCCAAATTAGAGACGCTGGAGAAAACAGGATGCCCTTCACAGGGCTCACCAGATGACACCGGCATCAGACTGATTTGAGAAAAGACAAGAAAAAAGGGGGAGGGAAAATGAGAGGAAGGCGTGCTGTGGAGATTTATCCCATTATATATGAGGAATACCCAAAGAGGTCTTCTATGGAGGAGAGCCCAATGCATTGTTCAAAACAAGGAGACGCAGCAGGTTGGGCCAGTTGTCCTCACAAAAACCCCACAGTTCCTATGTACCTCTGCTGCCTGCCTCAGCACATGATGCCATATAATGCCTACTGTGTACATGCCTAACGCAGGGCTGTGTGCAGCCCAAAAGCTTGCATACTCTCACTAACAGAAGTTGGTCTAATAAAAGAGACCACCTGAACTACCTTGTCTCCATCTCTTGTGTTTGGGACCAACATGCCAACCATGCTTTCCCTCTAGACCACAGTGTAGGAGGAACACAACCTTTCTGGATCTTGACTTCTTTCATTACACATGACTTTCACCAGTGCTGGATCCATAGAGGTTTGGGGACTGGTGTAAAATGGGGGTGTTAGCACACAGGCTGGGATCCCACCAGACCCTGAAGCTGCTCTGAGGCCCTCCTCTGAAGCTGCCTTTCCCGGGCCCCGTGAGAACCCAAGCAGATAGGCTGGCAGTTCCCCTGCTGTGTTCTGCCTATGCACCCCCTCAACCATAGAGTTGCAGTCGGTCTCGTGACCACTCTAGGCTACAACCACAACTCTATGGTGGTGAACGTGGCCTGCCCCACGCCCCCCCCCCCCCC
>QEPC01010859.1:11131724-11159940 GCA_003113815.1 Sphenodon punctatus | reverse complement strand
AAATTCTGCGCTGGGGTAAGCGGGGCAGGAGATTCCGCAGGGGGGGGGAAATCTGTGGGAAATCTGCGAATCGCAGACCCGCGTTTCCCTCGGGGCCCTGCTTATGGGTCTGTATTTTATGCCAGTGCTTCTCACACTCACATTGTCATTTCAAGTTTAATCATGGACACAATTATACCTGTGGGATTTCTTGGCACCTAGGGTCTTGTGTGGTCACAAAGTCTGTATTTGTATGAACCTGACCCTGCTCCTCCCTTTTCACTTGCAATACCTGCTCTGTTACTGAGTCACATGAGCCCAGAGAACAGATAAAAGGCTGCACAATTTCCTCCTGCAAGAACCCTGATCAAGGGCAAAGGGAAGAGACACTCAGAACAGAGGTGCTAGAGAGGGAACAAATATTATAGGCTCGACGACTACGATGAATCTCCTTCCAGATTTTCCCATTGAGACCTGGGCACTTCTCTTTGCACTCCTAGCTCTTCTGGTGCTGTGAGTATAATTCTCTCTATTGTTTTTCCTCTCCTTGTACTGTTCTCAAAGTCTTGAAACATTCGCCTTCCATTGGCTCTCTTGGAAAGCAAACGCCAGGCTGGAGCTCTCAGAATCGTATCTTCTGAAGCCTGAGGGATCTCTGAATTGGAAAGCCTTTCAAGAGCCGTGTACAGGAAGGAGGGATGGTCCTTTCATCTGTAACTAAACCAGGGAGATCCGCAGGGAGTATTTTTGTTGAAAGGTTAGCAAAGGGGCAACCCTTGGGATAGGAGGAGGAACCTCCTGCAGGGTATTGTTAATTGTTTATCATGTGCAATACGGTTGCAGCCAGAGAACCAACCAGCCCCCCCCCCCCTTTTTTGGGTAATCTGCAAAACCCACAGCAATAGATATTTATTACTGTGCCCTGCTTGTCATCTTGGAAGCCACACCTCCAGTCTGCTTCCCCAGCAATTCCACAAGCCACGCAACCCCCAAATCTTCCAGTTTGCTTGGATGCCGTCTGCAGATGAGGTCATGATCCTGGTGACTTTGCATGGCTTTGTTGCTATCTAGGGTCATGGGATTATATCTAAGTCTCAAAACAGGGTCACACAGGCAGGAAGCTTGGGAGCTCCTGTGCTACTGACACTGCCTGCCCCTACTGCTCTCATTGTCACCTCAAATTCACCTTGCTGCTGCCTACCTCTGCGCTGAGAATCTCATTTAAAAAGAAAAAAGAACTACCATTTTGGAAAAGGGTAGCCCGTCTTTGCATGCGCAGAGTGGTCACCGTACCTGCACAGAACAGCTGCCCTTTCCCAAAATGGCAGCAACTCAGTGGACTCAACTTTTACTCCCCTGTAACTAAGCCAAGCACATGCACCTGCATCTTTGCAACATCTTGGATGTATTCCTGCCTCCCTTCCTTGTCTCTCTCAGATTGTAAGCCCACTGGGGAAGGGACCCGTCTAAAATTGTAGATTGTAAAGCGTTAGGTAAGCATCCCCTTAACGTGTTCTTCCTTCCTTGTTACCTTACCCTTTTAAATTGTTTTATACAGACTTATGTTTTAACTAAAGTTTATATCATGTTTGTATGTTGTAAAGTGCTCCAAGCGCCAGCTGGCGGAGGGGCACAATAGAAATAAAATGACTATTATTATTGCTAGTACTATATAAATACTAATAAATAATAACAAGGATAACTTAGACGTAGGCTTGTGAAGCCATTACAGGAATTTGTAAGTAACTGACAGTCAGCTGCATGTACTCACCTTCTGATCCTGCTTTGTATCCAGCTCCTTTGATATGTGAGTTCCCTTGACTTGGAAAGTTGTTTCCTACTACTCCCGCGCCAAATGTTCGCGGTACCATAGTTCACTATCTGCATCTACTGTTATCTATTGCTTTGTGGTCTTTTTACACCATCGATGATTTTTTAAAATCTTTGTTTTCAAATGTTTGACATTATGTTTTCCCCCCTTCTCAAGATGCTTTCCCCCCTAGTCACTCTCTCCCAAACCTCTGCTGCCTTATTCACACAGCTGTCCTGCATTTGCTCAGTTGATACACCTCTGACTTCTTGCATGCCTGAGGAAGGGCTCCATGTAGCTCTAAAACCTGCATAGTCTCGCCAACAGAAATTGAGTCAATTAAGGTGATCCTCTCAACTACTCTGCCTCTATTTCCTGACATAATGAGTCAGTCTCTGTTTTAAAAAGACAGTCACAAAAGAGTAGAGACAGGGAAGGGAAAATACAGTGACCACGGGCGGGTCCATAGGTCAGTTTGTGACCCATTCACCCGAAAGGTTAGGCGTAGGGGGCGGGAGGTATGTCGCTGGGCAAAACAACTCACTTGGAAGCTGGAGCATGGAGGGCATATCCTCCACACATAGTTCCTGCCCTGACAAGTTTACAAGCTAGTCATCCTACACCTAGGAGGAGCAGTAAATAGCACTAGATCAGGCTATTATCCGCACGCACTAATACACATACCCTGTGAAGATAAAGGGCAGCTAAAAGGAGTATCTACTCTGTGAAGATAAAGGAAATGGGAAGCAGAATGGATATAGAGAAAAGCAGCATCTAGGAGAGAAATTAGTAGCACCTGTATTTGCTAAGACCTCCCTTCTTCTAGTGGTTTGTGGATGATTTGGGTGAGGCTGTGTGCAAGATTTGTTCTGAGAGAAATACTTTGCTGAGAATGGGGAGGAGAGTGGATTTTATAAAATGTTCTCATCTTAACCACTTTCACCGATGAAGGAAAAACAGCCTAAAATAGGAACCATAAAGTCAGGAAAAGAGTGACAGAATTTAAGGAAAGATCTAGGGGTGTGCAACTTGGGGGTCTAACCTGAATTTTAACCCAAATGCCCCTTTTGGGGGAACCCAAAATCCAGAGGGTTTCCCCCACAGATTTCAGGTTCCCTAAGGGATGACGCCCTCTGGCCACAACTGCCCAGGGGAGAAAAGCTGCTAGGGATTCCGGGGGCAGGTGTGCAAGCTGGAGGAGGTGCTGGTGTCCCGGAGGAACTGGGTGCGCATCGGCCCCTGTGCCACGGGCAGGAGACACACTCTCTCCTGGCTGATCCTTCTGCTTTGCCAGCCCAACTTTCTGCAGTGACTGCGGGGGGGACCGGGTCCAGCTCCGGTTATGTGGGACCTGCAGAGCCAGCTGCCCTGCGGGGCCCCCTTGCTGCTGTGGTTGGGGTGACCGTGCAGCCCAGTGGGGCCAAGGAGGAGTAGGTGTGGCGGTTGGGGACACTGTTGTGGGAGTTCCTCCGGGGCAACCTGGGTTGGAGGACACCGTCCAGTAGGGCTGCACTGAATTTTTTTAAAAAATTGTGAGTATTGGTGAGTTTCCGAGGATTGGCTCAGAGTGTTTGGCTGGTTCTTGGTAATTTGGCTGAATACTTGATACTCGGTAAAATAAAACCAAATACCGAGTATTTTCTGAGTACTGAGTTCCCTTATATAGGACCAGGAAAAGCCCCGTTTGTTGCAGGAAAAGCCCCGTTTGTTGCCCATCCAAGGATTTAGCTGGACCAAGTACTGAGTCGATTCCTCAGGTACATGGTAAAACCAAGTTGAATACTGAGAGACTTGGTAAAACGCAAGCAATTCTGAATACTGAGTTTCAGCACCACTGTCAAGGTATACAACTTGGACCACCCCGAAGGACGCTGGAGCTCAGGAGAGATCTGCCTGCTGAGCTCTGCAAGCCTCCCTCAAACTCCGAGCAGGTGCAGGATGGGGGCACGCAAGGCCACGGGGATGGGTGGCAGGGAAGTAGGTGCCTCTTTATTCCTCCTGTGATTTCCTAGTGAAATCTCCTACACGGGTGCTGGCTAGAAATGAGGTTGGGCTTTTTGTGCCTTTATAACACACCCACACCCTTGTCACAGTTTGTCACTCTACTACAGACCCCTCCTCCAAAAGGTGTGTCACACAAATCAATCATCCCCCTGCGCACAGTGTTAATACTAATAATGTAGAATCCCACTGATTCTATGTAAGGGAGAGGTTTTTAGTTTTAAATTAAAACAGAAATGTAATTGAAAAATGGGTAAGGAGATAATTAGGACCAGTGGGCGCCCTCCCCCAATCACAAGTTATCACGTTTCCCCGCCCCCACTCCCCATCTTGCAAGACATACTTTACAGACAGCCTGGGGCCTATATATCTGTGACCTCTCGCCCAGCTGCACTGCCTGGTGTTATAGCTGTCTATCCTGGAGTGTTCAGACGATGTACAAACCCCTGTGGGGTGGGGAGAGTGGGGGGAAATTTTGCACAGAAGTACCCCAGTCTGAATCACTTGGTACTGGCCTCTTTCAGAGGAACTTGGGCTAGATGGACCGTAGGGTCTGACCTAGGGCTGAAACTCACTTCTCGAATTCTCGCGTTTCTCAACGAGAATCCGGGTCCTCAGTTCGTTTTTGTAAACGAGAACAAGCCAAGAATTGCCCTGACTTTTGCTGAGAAAGATGAACATTTCGCCCTCCCCTAAAAAAAGAAGAAAAAGAGACAAAACACAAATATTGGAGGCACAAAAAGACAAAGCTCCCCCCCCCCCCATGTACGTCCTTAGAAAGATCTTAAAGGTTAATGAGCTCAGCAGCATGGCCTGTTGACTGAAGGTTGAAACAAATAGGCCATTTGGTATTTGCAAAGGGCGTTACTTAGCATATTCGTTCAAACAAGTTAATATCCAAATAAATCTTCCTTAGCAGTGTGATATTGGCATATTTCTTGATCTGATAACTTCACCTCGGGTATTTTGATTTCTTTGTTTGATACTTAGTTTATGTAGGCCAACGTTTCTATTTACCATTCTTACACGCCATGCTGCGCTGCAACAGCGCTACCAGGACTGGTGCAAGGATTTTCCCCACCCTAGTCGGCCCCTACCCTGCCCCCGGTGCCCCTGATCCAGCCTCCGAGCTTACCCGGTGGTGGCAGTGGCATCTGGACTGGAGAGGGTTCCCCCCTTCAACTAGTAGGAGTGGCAGCAGGATCAGGGGCAGGAGAAGAGCTCCCTTCAACCTGCTGTCCTCGGTGGCTCCGCCTCTGATTCTGTGCCGAATTCAGCAGCAGGGGCAGCAGGATCGGGGGCAGGAGAGATGGCAGTGGAAGTGGAAGCTGGTTGAGAGTGGGGGCGCCTCTTCTACCCCCTTATCCATTGCAGAGTTAATTGGCAGGACTGCCTAAGGCAGCAAGTTGAAGGAAGCGCCTCTCCCGTCCCATCCAGTGCAAAGCAGAGCTTATCAGTGGAGGGAGGGGCGGGGTAGCTGGATCGGGGGCGGGAGAACCATCCCCTTCTCTTGCTGCCGCAGCAGGCGACCGGCTGTACGGCCTATATGGTAGCGCTGGCCCAGAGTGCTACTGTGCTAGTAGGATTATAGTAGCACAGGATGGTGTGCTATAGCACCAAATTCCATGGTACACACTATTTATTTATTTATTTATTCTTATCCCACCCTATCCTAAGGAATCGGGATGGGTTTTAACTAGGGCTGAAGCTTGATCTCCATTTTATCTCAATTCTCAATGAGAATTCTACTAGTTTTTAGCGAGAATCAATAATTGAGAAAACCCCCCCCCCAGTTCTTTACACTTTATTGATTGATAATTTCCCTCGATTTACCATTTTCCAATTTCCAGTACCAATTTCCACTGATTTTTAAACTTCCCATCCTGAGTCTATACCGATTTACCATCTTACCGATTGGTAAAACAATCAATCATCAGGAACAGCAATACCTAGTATTTTGGGGCAACCAAGTACCTGATCAGTGTTTGGATTGCCCGCCAGCCACCCGGCACAGAAATTGTGGATAGCAGATGAGCAACCTGTTACCGCTCTAGCTGGCCCTAACGGTCCTGCCGCCACCGCTGGGAACCTGTCACCTGAGTTAAGAGGCTCCTTGGGCCAATGGCGCCGACAGAAGCCTTAGGGGCAGCAGCAAGATATTGTAGGGGTGGGGTGCGATTCCCCCTCACATGGACAGGATTTGTCCCCTGGGCAAAATTCACTCTCCCAGCCCAGTGTACCCCTTAATACAGCTCCTGTGCCTCTGCCTTGGTAAACGCAGCACCCAAAGCTCGTGCCCAGTCCCTTGGGATGGGGAAGCTGCAGTCTAATTTTCTAGTGTGTTTTCTTGTTGCTCTGGAAGCCCCTGAGTCTTCTACAAAGTAATGCAAAATCCATCAGTAAATTTCCCCCGGCCAGAGGCGTGTGAGTGAGTGAAAGGGAGGGAGAGAGAGCTGGTGTGTATGTGTGTGTGGGCACACACGTGGGAAAGCCTGCGTGTGCCTGTGCGTGTATGTGACAACTTACAACACTTCCTTGTTTTTGTAAGCAAACCCCAGACTGCCAATTGTTAAAGGATGGAGTGGGACCTGTGAATGGTGCAGCCATAGACACACACACCCCATTTTATTTTCAGCCTGGTTCCCACAAATTCTAAGGCCGGACATGAGGAGATGGTTGCTTTTACCTCAGGGCTGTCTTTCTGAAGCTTTGTGTCACAGCAGTGAGCCTTTTGGTTTGCTATGTTGATTAAATAGCTTTACAATCGAGATATTTTGGGGCCATATTTTCAACCGCGAGTGCCTTTCATTCACCAACATCGCTCTGTTGGCGGCTATGTTTCCTTCACATTCTTTTGTCCTTTTACAGCTATGGGATCTGGCCATTTGGTTTCTTCAAGAAGCTGGGCATTGCAGGACCCAGACCCATCCCTTTCTTTGGAACCGTCTGGGAATACCGCAAAGTAAGTGCTCAAAAGCTCCTCCTGGGCCCAGAAATAGAAATACATGTCTCCTCACATTTTGCTATTATATATTGATGCTGTTCTGAGGCAGTGACAGATTAACACGTAGGCGTTAGAGGCTAAAACCCACCCAAAGTCTGACAGGACCTGACGGCTCTCATCAGGCCTGGATCAGGTAAGTGTCAGGCTCTGGCTGGAACAAAGCTTGAACCCAAGCACCAGGTGGGTTCTTTGTCCACTTAGCCACCAGGACTATTGGGCATTCTCTCCCAGAGCTAGAGCTCCATCCCTACTTTCTCCCGAGTCTTCCTGATTGGCTGGGCCCTAACTCTCTCCCCATTGGCTGCCCTGGTCTATATAAACACACCCACAGGAAGCAGGAAGTGTCTCCACAACACAAGTGAACACTGAAAACTGTCCTGTGGAAGGAGACCCTCTCAGCTTGCTGGTGTTCCAGCTCTCCTGTACTCCCGCTTCCTGAGTCCTCCAGCTTCCAGACTCTCCCTGTGGAAATTCTCTCTTTCCCCAGCCCACTGCAAGATAATTGACTGGATTTGGGGACAGCTAAGAGGGAACTTGAGTGAGCAACCTCCTTCCACTGCCTAATCCCCGAAATAGCAGTAAACCACACAGCACCCACGTCTGTACATGGGTACATGTGTGTGATTCCAGCTGTAATGAATGTATGTGTGTGTGTGAAAAAAGGATTGATCCCAAATGTGGGAACCATGTCAGCTCTAGGTTGCTGATTGGTGGCAATGGGGGAAATGCAGTAAATATGGGTCCCAGCCCTATAAGAGGACATCTGCTGGAACACTGGTGCCTGATGGGAACACTAGTATCAAACTTCTCTGAATAAACTTTTAGTCTCATTGTTTTTATTTAATATTTATTTAAAACTTTTATCTTGTATTTATTTAAAACTATAACACTGCCATGCTCCTCCCCCACCTTGGAAATCTTGTTCCCTTCCTAACTCCATCGCTAAATCTCTTTTGCAGGGTTTCTTGGAGTTTGACAGTCACTGTGCTCGGAAATATGGGAAAATCTGGGGGTGAGTATTTTTAAAAAAAAAATTTTTTAACAAGTAACTCTGCTCAGCAGTCTCCTCACCAGGCAATCACTTGGACACAGAGAAAATCCAAATTGGATTACGAACCCCGCCATTGGAGATACAATCTCCAAGATCCCTGGTTTGCAATCCAGTCCTTGTCACTGTGCCCTGCTGCCTATTGATGCTCGGATACCACCCCACTGTTTGGATTTTCCCAACATCATACCTAAAATTGGCAGGTGATCGGGCCTTTGCTGTGGCAGGTTCCACAGTGTGGCGTTCCCTCCCTTTAGATGTCTGTCTCAACTTCTCCCTTTTTGCCTTTAAAAGACGCCTGAAGCACCTATTTACCAGGCGCTTTAGATAAGAACATAAGAAAGGCCATATTGAGTCAGACCAATGGTCCATCAAGCCCAGCATCCTGTCTCCGACAGCGGCCAATTTTGATCGCACGGGAGAAGAACCAACAGTCACAATGGGCAATCCAAGGGACGGTAGTTCCATAATTGTGGAGCAGCCACCAAGAATGCTCCTCCTTGTTGTGGAAACCTGACCAGCAGTCTATTTCGTCCCTTCAGAAGTTCATGGAGCCAGTCTCTACCCTCAAGTCCTGAAAGCATGAGTACAGGGGAAGAGACCAGAGATGAGGGCATGCACTCAGAGATGCGGGATGGATCCATGACGTAGATCCATGACCTGGACCCTCTCCTTCTTCCCCTATCCCGAGCACACCCCTTACACACCCCTACCCCCAACTTCTATTAGTCCCACGGCAGAGCTTGTACTAATTCTCCAAAGTGGACCCCGGAAGGGGAAAGGTTCCCCAACTCCTGACATAGACTGTTGAAAGAACTTGACTCATGTCTTAAATGAAATCGTGCGGATTAGCTTATTTCTTGTTTTGGCTACAGGATTTACGATGGCAGGCAGCCAGTTCTGGCCATACTGGACGCGAAAATCATTAAGAGCGTGCTGGTGAAAGACTGCTACACCACTTTTACCAACCGGCGGGTAAACTTCCAACTTTTAATAGTTATCATGGGCATAACAAGGTCATCGAATACGACGGCCAACTAGATTCCGTCAGATCATACGTGGTGTGACTAATGGGGTTAGTCTCCCTGACCACTAAGTACCGCCTGGCTCTCTTCCCCTGCATTACAGCAGTGAGCTGAGGGTGGGGAGCACAGCTGGAAAGTGATACATTGGTGCTCAATAGAATGGGTTGGACTGCAACTTGAGAAACAAAGTCTCTTTGTATTTGAAGTTGTTAATTTAAATAATTCATATAACAGAGTGATACTAGGATGAACAGATAAAATGCAGTTCTGCAGAGAGCTACACCAGGACGTGTCAGAGCGGTATTTGATTCTTTTTGAATGTGCTTGTGTGCAAAATCTGATTGGGTGCATATGTATTGATGTAGCTCTCCGTTTGAATGTAAACTCGTGTGTGTGTGTGTATATGGGTGAAAACAGAGGTGCAGCCAGCGTGCTGGCTACACAACTCGGGGGAGGCGGCTGCCCCATGCCAGGTCAGGTTGGGGCGCTGAATGGGATGTGCATCTGACCGGGCTGGCCGGTGAGCTCTCCCACACCCAACCCCCAGCGCCGGGAGAGAACACACACGTGGGCGGGTGGCAGCCCTTTCCCCCGGCCCACCCCACACCATGACAGGCAGCCATGACAACCCCTGATCCCCAGTGGGGGATGATGGCGGGAAGAGATTCGTGGGCCCACTATACCCTACCTGGGTGGCCTTTGACCCACTGCGGACCTGGGATCTTCTGGGGGACTACATCTGGGCCAGCCCGTTACACGGGCCGGGGCAGCAGTGGGCCCACATCGTGTGGCCTGGAAACTCACGTGATGGCGAGTCCCCAGCCCAGGCCGGGCCATAGCAGGCCCACGTTGCAACCTTTTGCACCCTACGTGTGTGTGTGTGTGTATGTATGTATAATATATATATATATATATATATATATATATATAGCAGGCATGAAGAACATCAGGCCCAGGGGCCAAATGTGGCCCATGGCAAGGTTTTATGTGACCCCTTTGCAATTCCTGTCTCTGGCTCCTGAATCTAGTTCCTACTCCTAGCCCCCGCCCCAGCATTGAAAAACGTAGCTCGGGGGAAGGAAGCAGGGATGAGGGCATGCACACAAGGACAGGGCACAGATCCAGGGCACAGATAATGATCCATGATCTGGACCCTCCTTTTCTTGAGCATACCCCTTAAATACCTCTACCCCCAAGTCCTATGCAGCTGTTGGAGCTTGTACTAATTTTCAGAGTGGCTTCCAGGAGGGTAAAATTTCCTTACGCCTGGTGTACAGACATTTCTGTCACTGGAAGCACTGCAATGCAGATGAAATTCAACATAGGAAACAAATGATTATGCAAACATACATATTTTGTAAATATATTACCCCCGGGCCCCGACCCACAAATCTTTACTGTGTTCCACATTAGAGGATTCCATAACTTCTTAGATATAGAGATTCCTCAAGACCCTCTCTCATCATCTCTGGAGAGGAGCCCATGAGCCTTCGCATAGTTATACCCTTTGCCTTTGTCTCCTCTGCAGCGTTTAGAGCTAGCAGGAGTGTTGGAGACGGCTGTGTCACTCGCTA
Source organism: Sphenodon punctatus (assembly GCA_003113815.1). Taxonomy (NCBI): domain Eukaryota; kingdom Metazoa; phylum Chordata; class Lepidosauria; order Sphenodontia; family Sphenodontidae; genus Sphenodon; species Sphenodon punctatus. Next base: position 11,149,499 of record QEPC01010859.1, on the reverse strand, counting down.
TGGATGAGCAGTGGAAGAGGATTCGCACTGTGCTCTCGCCGACCTTCACCAGCGGGAAACTAAAGGAGGTAAATCGCAAGAGAGTAGTCAAAAGCTGAGCTCACAAAGGGCCTTCCATCTGGGACTGATACAATGATCAGGTCAGAAGTTTGCCAAAGCCCACATTTTTGGGAGGCAATATAAGGCTTATTTATTTGGCTAGGCATTTAGCAGGTGGGGATAGGGTCCAGGGAGTTGGTTTTTTTAGGGAATTTATAAAGTATAGATTTTTAGGAATTCATTTCAATATTTTATGTGTTTTATATATTACTCACTGGGAGTCTTTGGGGAAGGGATGGATTAAAAATTTAAATAAATGTACCCCTGTCTCTCCATATGCAGAGCTGGCCGTAGAATTTGTGGGGCCTAGGGAGAAAATAAAATGTGGGGTCCCCCGAGCCCTGCTTCCATAGCCCCACGGCCCCCACCCCTTGAACAGCTGGCAGTCTGGTATTTACTAACTATGGCCGTTTTTAAATGGGGCGGGTGGGCGGGCTGAGACTCTGTGCAGCAGGTGGAGTGCCACTGCAGGGGCCGTGTGTGCGGGGAAGGGGAGGGCGCAGCTGGGTGCACCCCCATCTATACCTACCTCCTTGCATGGAGCAACCCAGCTTTTTACCGGTTGTTTTGTGGGTGGAGGCAGGTGGAGGCGCGTGGGTCGCGGGAGCGCCCGCCCGCACACTTCCACATTCAAACAAGATGATTCCACACGTGGACACTGGGTGTCCACGTGCGGAAGCGTCTCATTTAAAAACGGACAAAGACAAAGAAGTGTCATACGTTTTCACACACACCACGTGCACAAATACACAATCTCCCCCTCCCTTTTACATCTCCCCCCCCAGCAAGAGGGAATTCAGGGATCGGTGGTTTACTGAAAGTGAAGTGTGTGGGGGCAGGGCTGTTCAGGAGGCAGCCCACCCTGGGAAAGAGCCCCACAAAAATAGCCTATCCCAAGACCTCTGGAGTGCTGGACCTGTGGCTACCAGGCCTGGCTTCCCTGTGGAGCCTCCTCAACTGCAGCAGGGCCTAGGTCACGGCCCCTACCGGCCCTACTTAAAGCCGCCCCTGTCCCTATGTTCCCCTCTCCTTTGCCTTTCCTAGATTGTAAGCCCCTCAGGGCAGGAACCTTTCTCCAGTTAATGATTGTTCGGTGCCAGGTACGCTGATACAGGAATACAATAAAGAACAATTAACACATCATTAATAATAAAATACATTTAAGTCAGAATCAAATTCCTGTTCTAGATCAGCCATTTCATTTGTGCTTCCTAATGTGAAAGGGGGTGCGGGGGAGCATTTTATTTATTTATTTATTTATTTACAAAAATCTAGTTGACAGTGTGTGTGACAGGGGGTAGCACCCCTTTTCCTTTCCCTCTCTTTTGCTTTGTTTTCTCTTTCTCCTTCGCTCCCCCACTCCAGCACATATTTTCTGAGTGTTATGTGAAGACAAGAGTGTGTGATACGAATGGAGAGTGGAAGTAGGTCTGGTTTGTCTGTCTGTCTGGGACGGTGTTACCACATGAGACGGGGCCCCATGGTGGCCCCCCCTTTGCCCCGGATTTACCCGCCTGTGTGAAGGGCAGACACCAGATGTTTGCCCCGGTTTGGGCCACGACAACTCCTCACGGCCTCATCCCCAGAAGGGCGGGACACATTGTGTGAGGTACCTGACACCAACCGGGGCAATGCACGGCCCCGGCCCCCCCTCCCATCTGATGTGGGGGACCTTGGGGCACGCCACGTTCTCCGCCATAGAGTCATGGTTGTAGGAGCGACTGTAACTCGATGGTGGGGGAGGGGCGGGGGGAACCACTGTCCTGCCTGCTGGGGTCCTCGCGGAGCCTGTGCAAGGTGGCTGTGGGCAGCAGCTCCGGAGTCTGGTGGGCTCCCAGCCCTATGTGTTAACATCCTGTGTGTCTGTGCTGCAGCACCATGCTTGTCTAATGTGTGTTTTATTTTTGTTACTTTTTTTTGTCCATTCCTCCTCTTTCCTCTCCCTGCTTGGGCTGGAAACTAAGTACCATCACCCGATAGGAAAGGCATTTAAGCCTCCATCTCTTTGCTATCAGGGGCTCCAGTATAAGAGAACTTTCTCCTGTGCACAAGGAAGTTGGGGCTAAGGAAGAGCAGGATATTGTCGATGGAGGTAGCCTGCCTATTTGTTAGAACTTCGTCCCTTCCCTGTTTTCCTTGTAATCCTTGATTGTTTCTGCTGAAAATAACCCCTTTTCTTGAACATCTGCTGTGCGCCTGTGTGGAAAAGCCAAGACCCACCACCACTCAGAAGCCCCTAACCCTAACCCAGCGAAGGGTCTGATTTGTCACTGTTTATGATTTCTCTTCAGGCGTCTCAGATTTGGGTTTTAATGAAGAAGAAAAACTATCCACTTCTAAGTGGTGTGCTGTCTGATTTGCATTTCAGATGTTTCCCATCATAAAGCACTACGCAGAAGCTTTGATGAAAAACATTGAGCAGAAGCTGGATACGGATGAGTCCATAAATGTTAAGGAGTGAGTAACTAAGCTAAGCCAGGAATGGAAGGCTGTATAGCAAACTTGGTGAAAAGTTCCCTCAGTCCGCTCCTTACCAGCAGTTTGCGGACCAGTTTCCGGGTCAAACCAGACTTGTGGAGAAATTAACAGGGAATGAAGGACTGAGATAAAACTTCGAATGAAAAAATAAATTGTGCTGAAACTCTGCCCCCCCCTCCCCCCATGAGAGAAGTCTGTGGAACCAACTCTCTGAGGAACCCGAGGGAGCTGTTTGTGTGAGATTTTCAGAACTAGCTTGGACAAAACGCTAGAAAATGTTCGTAAGGGAACAATCCATCGTTAGGGAACAAAGGGCCTTGTCCAGCCACAACATCGGTGGTTTAGGATACAGTTGGAGCCAAGATCTGTCGGAGTTTGGGTTTAGAAAAAAACTGTTTTATGGTATTTTTAGATCGTGGATTCATATTAAATAGAGACATCGTCATCTGGTGTATTCAGGCCAACCACACTGGGGGCGCTACAGGATTACAATAAAGAGCAATTCATAAAAAAATCATTTGATTTTTTTTTAATTGCTCATTTATCAGTATCCAGTATCACCAAGATTAAAGAAGCACTTTCTGTATAATCAGTGTAGTGAGTCCATGCCATGGGTAGCGAGCGCACAGAATAGAAAATAGCACTCAGGATCTTTTGCTCCAAACCACAGACTCTACCACTTGAGCAAATCATGACTTTAGATTCATAGCATTAAGGGTCACAACATCTCAAACAGCCAGAGCTATCGGATGACAGAAAGGTCTGATTCTTATCAGGTAACATTCATTAGAATGAAGCTAGGACATTACACTATGGGTGTCTTCTATTTAAATATTTATTGTAAAGCCGAAGGCCAACACAATATTACAGACATAAAACATATGAGGCACATAAAACATCAGCACCAGCTTGAGAGTAAGCAATTCACAATACGTAGGGAAATTAAGTACCCATGCAGAATGTGCAGGAATTCCGTCAGATGTACAGGCGGAGCAGAGATGGGGCAGGACAGCGGTGCTCTGGAACATCCAGGAGCACCAATAGCATAGCAGGCAGCCCGACCAATGGGACACCAGCTGGAGGCGGGGCTGCTGTCCATCTACTAATCGCTGACAGCCGCTGCAGCTCCATTCTTGGCTGGGGTATGTTGCCCCAGGCAACAGCATGGAGTTGTGGGCGGGAGCCAAGAGCGTCGGGTGATCTGCCCACAGCTCTATGGTGTGGGGGAGGGGGCACTCTGTGGGATGATCGCGGGTCGCAGCAGCTGCTGGGTCCATTCAAAATGGACCCAAGCAGGGCTAAAAGCGGGAAGACATGGGGGTGCACCCCCAGACTTGCTCTGGGGTTGAGCACACCCCCCCATGTCCTTGTGTAAACACCCAATATAACACTATGTAAACCAGTCCAGATTCTAGTCTGTCAGAGATGTGGATGAGAAAGTACAAGAATCTGAAGCCTTCGCCATAACTTCTGATAGATATCTGCAGAGCTACGAGGTTAAGCGCCTCACAAGGGCTTTGCGTGCTTTAAGGTGACAGAAGCAAAGACCAGAGTTATAACTGTTGGCTACTCTGAGTGCCTGAGGTTTATTCTCTTTCCTTAATTTTCACTCAGGGTCTTCGGTGCCTACAGAATGGATGTTGTCACTAGCACCTCGTTCGGCGTGAACATCGACTCTATGAACAACCCCAAAGACCCCTTTGTCAAGGAGATCAAGAAGCTAGTGAAGTTTCGATCTTTTGATCCGCTCTTCGTTTTGATATGTAGGTTGGCTCCTGGTCCTGGGAAAACCCCATGTCAAATTTAGGGTCCCAATATTGTGAAACGACGACTTCAGCAATGGCACCAGACATGGGTCCTTCTGTATCTCAGACAAAATGCTAGGCTCTGGGCAGTGGTAGTGATGGGACTTTCTTGGGTGGACTCATCCGTGCCAAGTTCTGCTTCCACTCATGCTAGAGCTGAACCAACTAAGTCAGTTTATTATCTGCTGTTAATATCCGCCATTCCAGATAGCTTGGTGGTTATCCAACCATTAACCAATTACCGCAGAATCTAACCAACAAATCAAATAACCGGCTAATACCACAATAGTTAACTGGTAGTACTGTTACCATATTACTGTGTTATCATGTAACCAAATGTTACAGTTACTAGGCTGAAACCAGGTCTGGAGCGGTGGATGAGTGCAAATAGAAAAGGAATTATGGGTAAATGGCAAAATGACAATACAGTAAATGGCAATGCGGTAACCAGCGCACTGTGGCGAATCAGTAAAACAGTTAACCGGTTAATTTGCCAAACAATAAACACATACTGCTTGGTATATGGTCCTTGTTGGAGCAGTTTGGACAGCACAGATCTGGCTGGATACCAACTAAAAGCAGATAACCACTTTTAACTGTACCCTGTCAATTCCCACTGATGAGAATTCACTAAGAAGAAAAAGATCTGTCGCCAGTGGAATTTCAGGAGCGTTAATGAGTTCACAAATTGGCCTATGCTTATGCTGCAGGGGTGGTCAGGAGCTGGCTGTTCAAGCAAGAGATGGTAGGGAACGAAGCAATAGTCAGGTCAGGGGTGGTTGCCCACGTTACCTGGCCCAGTAAAACTCCCGGCACAGAATCTCACAGCTGGGAATCTTACGCTTTTCTCCAAACGTGGGCGTGGGGATAAAAACGTCGTCAGCTGGGTCCTGTGGCATTTTCTTTTACCAATGACAGGGCTTAAAATCCAGCCCTGTCATTCGTAAGTGAAAATGTTGCAGGACCTGGCTGATGACATTTTTACCCCCGTGCCCATGTTCGGAGAGAAGCATAAGGTTCCCAAGCCGTGAGATTTCACGCTGGGAGTTTTTCCGAGCCAGGTAACATGGGCAAGCAGCCTCAGTCTGAAATGACGGGAAGAATTTCACAAGTGCTTAGGATAGTTTGATCTTGGGTAACATCAGTGGAGTACTGCGATTGCAAGATGAAGAAGCATTCTGCACTTGGAGAGTATGACTTAGTCTTAGTAGGGTTTCCATTCAGACACGGCATGAGATACCATGAAATGTTTCTCTTTCTGGTGGTTACGCTTCCGGCTAAATTACAGCATCCTGAGCGGAGAGGCGGTGGGGAGCCGAATTACTGCCAAGGGAGCAAGACGATGGGGTGTCCGTTTTGCAGACCGGCCACCAACATGGAGGATGGCAGTCCAAGCAGAGCCATCATTAAAATGCTGCCGCTTTTTCCTCTTAATAAACTTCATCTGGGTTCATTGTCCTAGCTGAGATCTTAAGAGAAATGGCCCTACATTCCAGAATTTTTGCTTCATTTTCACATTGAATTTCTCTCCCCTTTCCAGTCGTATTTCCGTTCGTTATCCCCGTTCTTAAGAAAATGAATGTGAACATATTCCCCAAAGCTGCCATCGAATTCTTCACAACCGCAGTTGCCAAAATGAAGGCGACACGCCTGAAGGAAGGGCGAGGGGTAAGTGGGATTCTCCTGGTGGTAGAGCCAGGGGTTGCTTGTACAGAATGAGATGTACAACAAGACGACACTTACTCAAGCAGCACTGATATATTGGGGGTTTCAGGTACCTGGACCCTGCAAAAAAAAGTTTTTGGCTTGAACAGTGCAATGATGGTGGTGTCGCTATTAAATCTCTTTAAAAAAATATTTATTTAACCTAAAACATTTTAAGGCTGCTACTTTCTCTTAAATAGTAACACTGTGAAAAATGCCTTGCAATCTGTACAATCTGTACAAAATAGGCCTGGTTTTGCAAGCTTAGAGCCCCCTCAAACATATTTGTTTTATCATTTATATAGCGCTTTCAGTGTTCAAAGTACTTTACAGTCCTTATCTAGCTCACCCTAAAAAAAACAAAAACCCACAAGGTAGAGCATGACTGTTTATTTATTTTCATTTTTATCCTGCTCTATCCTGAAGGGTGAGTTACAATGTATAAAATATTTTAAAATACACAAATAAAAACCAAATTAAAATCCCTTATCCCCAATTGCTAAATGCCTGGCAAAACAGACAAGTCTTACATCACCTCCAGAAGATGAGCAGACTCAGGCTTGGATGAACTTCCAGCGAGTTCCATAATTGTGGGCAAGCCACTAAGAATTAACTTGACGGGTAGATAGTACATGCAAGAGGGAGCTCCCAGCTGAGCTAAGAGGCTGTGATTGGAAATAAGGAAGGAGGCGGTATTTCAGATTATTCCCATTTTACAGATGGGGAATGGAGGCTGAGAGAGAAGGTAATTTCAGATGTGACAGGCCTTTTCGCCCGCCACACTGAAGACTGGACCGGGATCCTGGTCCATGATCAGACCGGCCGTCCATCAGACGTGCCGGCCTGATCGCAGAGGGGAATCTCGGAGGGGGAGGGGCTGCGCGGCGCGACGCAACATGCGGCCAATCAGCCCCGCCCCCCACGTGTCCCTGGGCACCTGCCCTCAGGGAGATGGGCGGGTGCAGCGGCCAACGAGGCCGCTGCATCCAATCCCGCCCCGTGGTTGGGACCCGATTCCAGGACGGGGCTGGCAAACATACGTTCATCGCGGCCATTGCCAGCCCCGTCCCGGAGGTGAGGCCAGCCTCATCTCCAGAACCGTGGCTAGCTTTGCACCCCTCCAGGAATTCACCCTGGTGAACATCTGGCGGGTCTCACACAGACGTTACCGCGGCCGCTGCCACCACAAGGGATCCACTGTGATTCAGTGTGGTCGAGCAGCGATCAACGTAACGTCTGAAAATGCCCAGACTGACTTGCCTAAGGCCACCCAGCAAGTTCATGGCTAAGGCAGGATTTGAACTCTCATCTCCCAGGTCCAAGTTCAACACCCAGAACTTAATTAGTAAAAAAATGAATTGCTGGGGTCCAAGCTTGCCCAGAAGCCAGGCCTCTCAGCCCAGAACTTGTCAGAGTAGGGAAATGAACCCTAGTTTCCAACTAGCAACCAGACCACTGGACTTGCCTTCCTCTCTACAGCTGACTATAAAACAGGAGTTCTTGTGATTGAATCTATATGGTGGCCAAGGTTCCTAGTTTTCCATGACAAAATTCTCTTATAAAAACCTCATAAATTCTCTGATTAACCCCCTCCCCCAAATCTCTGTTTTTCTGTGATTAAATGTAAATGCTAGTTGACCACAATATATATGAGTTATTACACCACATTTCATTGTAATATTTTCATTTGTATGCAGTTTTGCAGCTACCTGTCCCACCAACAGACACACACACACACCCACCCCTCCGCAAAACATTCTAGGTCTGAGGGAGCCCTCCAAATGCAGAGCACCCCCCCCCCCCGGCTACAGCTCATGCCTTTAGGTTGCTTCCCTTCCACTGCCCTACGCTCTCTGCCTCCTCCTCCTCCCAGCCTGGTCCCTGCCAACCAGAAAGGGGGACCATAGAGAGGCTGGCACATGGGGAAGCTGCTAGGGGCCCAATGAGGCCCACCTCCTGTCCTCTAGAAGACCTGACCACCCCAATTCATAGCTCCCCTGCCCCCCCAACCCACAGGAGGTCTGTGGCCCCCCCTCCAAATGCAGAGCCCCTGCCCCTTCACAGCACATGCCTTCAGGTTGCTTCCCCTCAGCTCCACTCCGCATCCTCACTGCCCCACGCTCGCTGTGTCCTCCTTCGAAACCTGTACGTTTTTGCCATTTTCTGCTAAATTCGCTGGGAAAAAAGCAAAACCTCAGTTTTTCTCTGTTTTTTCATTGCAAAGAGAAAACTAGGGGTAATTTCAGATGTGATGGGCCCAGAGGCCCGCCATGCTGAACCCCCGCCATGCTGAACCCCGCACCAGGATCCTGGTCCGTGATCAGGCCGTCCTTCAGACGGGCCAGCCTGATCCTCACTGGGGATCGGGGATGGGGCGGGGCTGTGCGGCGCGACTGCACAGCCCGCCCCTCCCCCCCCGCGCTCCCTCGGCCGCCCACCCTCGGGGAGACGGGCGGGCACAGCGGCCAATCAGGCCGCTGCACCCGATCCCGTATCGCGGCCAGGGCCACGATCTGGGATGGGCCAAGGTAGCACACGTTACTTTTGACCCATCCCGGATCATGGCCAATCTAACCACGGTTCTCGACCTCCGGCCGGCTGGAGGTCGAGAACCGTGGTTAGCTTTGACCCCCCGCCAGAGATTCACTGTGGTGAACATCTGGCGGAGGTCAAACAGATGTGCACGGAAACGCTGCCACCACAGGGGATCCACTGGGGTGAAAGGTGTTTTTGTAATGTCTGAAATTACCCTAGGAAGCCAGATGATGACCACTACAGAGGGGTGCAGCAGGAAAGTCATTAATGAAAACCAAATAAACCATCCAGAGTTTTTCTGGCTTTCCATTCCAACCCTGAAACAACCAATATCGGCCCGTTGTATTCAGCTAACGACTCGTTATCTATTTGGTGTTAGTTTATAAGTTTATCTTCTTGAGAGTCCTGTAGCTTTGTTGAAGGGTCAGGGAGAGGCCAGCAGGGGGACATGGGGAAGAAGGCAAGGAGAGAGAGAGACAGAAGGGGTATTAAATGTTGACAGCAAGTGCTGCTGTCATCACGATCCAGATTGGGAAACTGCTTGATACTGCCGGGGTCAGCTCAGGCCACTGGACACATGTGAGTGCAGCCAGGCGAGCCTTCCCGCCGCCTGTGCATCCCAGTCTGGGCAGAGACCGTAAGAAAACGTGCTGGTGGCCGGCCCTGCCTCCACACTGCTCCTAGCACCCAGCCCCCTGCTATGATGGACAGCTATGGTGGCCAATCAGAGAGCGTCATGGTGGCCAGTCATGGCGGCACCCTGGACTGGGCAGGGACAGCAGGCTAAATGAACGTGATAGTCTACTTTGGCCCGATTGGGCGACCTTAGCCCAGGCTGTGACCCCGGAAGATTCTGGGGTCACATCCCAGGCTAGCCGCCAACACAGCCCGGGGCAATCCTGGGCCAATATCTGGTGGCACCTGCACAAATGTGCAGGTGAGATCTAGGACAAAGCATGACAGAGTGGGCCAAAGCCGTCTACCGTCACGTTTGTTAACATCCAAGATGGCAGAGACTTTGTATGGATCTGAGGAATGAAGATCCATGTTGTTGTTATAGCCTGTCTCCAGTGTCTTGCATAAAGGGGGCACAATATCAGATGGTCATTTCCTGGGTTTTTATGTTTCAGGGCACACTCTCCAACCAGGAACATTTTCCAGGGCTCCTCCTCCCACGTTAAATTTAATAGCCGGGGCTGAGCCCTGGCAAGTCCCTTCTCCCCCAGCCCGTCCAATGAAACCCTGCCAATACCTCATTCCCTAGGGATGCATCATGCTTGCTGCTGGCTGTGTGTGATTCAGTAGCTCCTGGGAATTTTCAAACACAATGATTGTGGGGCGAAGTTTATAGTTATGATCCCATTTGGAACGGTGTGTGTGTGTCTCACCAGGCTAGTTCTTCTATGATCAATTCATTCTGTTCCTAGAAACGAGTGGATTTCCTGCAGCTGATGATTGACTCCCAAGGCTCTGCTAACCAACATGAGAGCAATGGGCTGAATAAAGGTAACAGCACTATGAAATTATCTAGAACGATTAATGTCTTTGTGAGGTCCTGGAATAAGGGGAACTTGAAGAGATGTGTCTCCATAATCCAAAAGGCTGCACACAGGCTGGATGGCTTTGGCAAACACCCCCATCTTTTATAAACAGGAAATTCTTCAGCTCTCTCTGTCTCTACCCGACGACCCTTTTGCACACATTGAGGAGGGATTACCAGTCTCATTGGCTTCTCCAAGAAAGCATAGCACAGAAGGCGGTTGTTATGCAGCTTGTAAGGCAGCTCAATAAACTTGGCAGGGATCTCGGATTTTTTTAGGTGCGCGCTGTACAAAGCAGCCAAAGATAATAGCAAGGATTGAAAATCAATCGTTAGTCTAGATGTGCCCAAACTGAGGGTCAGGACCTCAAGCGAGATCACACCTTCTGCAGAAGGAGTCCTGATCCCATCAATATTTATTTATTTCAATTTTTACCCTGCCCTTGCCAATAATGTCCAGGGTGGCTTACATCATATAAAAACAGCTAAACATCCCCTAACCCCTCCAACCTTTTCCCTAACTCCCCATCCAATACCACCCAACCCTATCCCTGCCTGCCAAACACCCGGCCAAGCAAAAAAGTTCTTGCATCTCTTTCGGAAGATGAGCAAGCTTGGGCTTAGATGGATCTCCAAGGGGAGGCAGTTCCATAATTGTGGGGCAGTCACTGACTCTATGTGCCCTTCTGAAAACTTCACAGGCAAATGGTACCTGCAAGAGTTTGCTCCCGGCAATGGGACGTAAGGGAAGGCATGGTCTTTCAGATACTTGGGGCCAAGTTGTTTAGGGCTTTCAAACCAGCACCTTGAATTGTGCCCAGAAAGCTACTGGCAGCTAGTGCCGACTAGCTGGTGTAAAGTGCCCCTGCCACTCCCCACCCCCGACAAGCTATTTGATATAGCTTGCATGTCTTTCTTGCTTTCTAGGGGGGCGGGGTCACCAGATCATATTTAAGTCTCCAGCTTGGGTCACACAGGCATAATGGTTCCTCATAACATTGAGGAACCATTATGTTAGCAGAGAGATACCCAGTTCCTCCCTACACTCCAGTGTCCTGCTGCAGTTTTGGAGGCACACACAAAACCCCTGTTTGTGCATAATGTAGGATCTAAGGGCCCGATCCAAGGTGCACACATGCACCAGGAACAGGCTGCACACCTGCTCCGAGCGCACCTCATGAGTGCCCCAAGCACATATTACGTGCAACGCACTCATCCCATGCACGTGGTACACACGTCCTATGCTTGATGAGCGTACACGCTGCATGTACGAACTTGGTCTGTACACATACCTTGGATCAGCCCCAAGTAGACGAACAGACAATGGGGGCGGGGGATATCAGATGTCACAATAAATGCATTTATTTAAATTTAGGCTCAGGATGGGTTATAACACGTAAAAACGCATAGGCCTGAAATGACTAGTCCATTCTGCATTTGTGAAGGTTGTTTGCGTTTTTGGATAGCACTTGGAATATCTGAATGAAGATTCATTAGCGGTCCTGTTTTTCTGGGGGTGCATTCCAGTTATTTTGGGGGGAACGATTCGGTTATTCGACTGTACATCCAAAACAAAAATACGGAAAACCAACAAAACAACCCCACTGAAAACCCAAAGGACTGTCTGAATGAAATAGGCATAAATAGGCTGTTTTGTACCCATTTTGCCAGACCAAAATTGAAGCAGGCAAATTCGGCAAATCCCTGCAAAGTATTTATTTCAGCTCTGGCACAATCTACCAGGGCTGAATTACATCTGCATCAGCAGATGTTAACACTGCTGAGCGCTGCTCTGCTACAGCTGCTACCTGTTAGTCTCCTCCCTCTACAGCCTGGAGGAAGCTTCCCAACCTGGTCACTGCCCTAGCCCCAGCCTCGCTCTTCATCCCAATCCAGCAGGAGTTGCTGCTGCTGGCCCTAGAAGCCTCCCTCGAACCTTTCCTGGAGCCCTTCCCGCAGTCTAGACTGGAGCCCCTGGAGGCAGCTCCCAGAAGGTAGCTCTGGGGGTGACTTGTTAGTGGTGCCCTCAGCAAATGGAGAATGGGCTCCATGGCCAGAGCAGCCTCTCTCTACCGTGCTACTGCTGCACGTAGCCACTCTTACCAGATGTAACAGCAGCTACGTGCAATCATCTGCTCTTCATTTTTTTGCCCACAAATGGGGGGTAAAAATGCAGCAGCCAAGTAGCACGATACCCTGTCTGCCCATTCAGACATAGCAACAAACTCCAGAGTAACTGCCACCATCCTAACACCGTGATAATATGCAATTAACTTAGTCTGCATGCGAATATGGCTTCACCTTTTACGCCTGCCTTTCCTCCTTTTGCTCACAGCGCTGACGGATGCCGAGATTCTGGCACAAGCATTTATCTTTATTTTTGCTGGATATGAGCCCACTAGCAACTCCCTTTCCTACATAGCTTATAACCTGGCCATCCACCCCGACGTCCAGCAGAAACTGCAGGAAGAAGTCGACTCTATTCTCCCCAACAAGGTACTTTCAAGGCTTTCAATGATGGCGTTTTCTTTTTCTTTTTGTTTAAAAAGCCGAGTAGTGAGTCTGCAATCCTATGGCAGTTCAGAAGGGCAAGGCAAGAAGGTTTAGGTTGGGTATTACCAAAAACGAGGGCAAATTACTGGTCTACAAAGGTATTAGATGCCCATTATGGTTTTGCCTTAACAGTGACATGGAAGATACCATCACTAGCTTATTTATATAGCACAAGCTAAGTGCCTAGAACAGAACAGTTACGACAGGCTCCTGATCCAACAGGCATACAATCTAGAAAGGACAAGGGAAGCGGAGACTAAATGAAAGGCACGGCCGGGGAGCTGTCTTGCCAATCATGTAGCTCGGGTACGGCTGGGAACATAACACAGTGCAGGCAGGTGGCCCCGCCTGCGCTGGACTCCAAGCGCCCTGCCCCATGTCATGATGGGCAGCTGCGGCGGCCAGTGAGGAACAACCATGGCTGCTGGCTATGGCGGCCCCCAGCCCAGGCAGGGCAAGCCACAGCCACATTTGTCCGCTCTGGCCCCTCTTTGGCCCAGTCGGGCAGGCCTTGGCCCAGGCTGTCACATTGGAGGTTGTCCAGAGGTCACAGCCTGGGCGAGTCCCAACACCGCCCGGGGCAATCCCGGGCCAACATTTGGCAGCGCGTGTTTACACGTGCCGCTGGGTCCCGGGCCAAATCACATCTGTTTTTACCCAGGGGGAGACAGGGATACATTCACGAAGCTGAAAAGTTGCCGGTGCACATGCTTAGCTTAGTTACCAGTGAGGAGGGGGGATCCTGAAAGATGAGACAGTATCAAGGAAGCATAGAGGAGCAGTCTAGGGGAGTGAGGAGTTTGGGAAGGCCTGATGAAAGAGAGAGGGAGGGTGGGAGCAGAGCGTATGTGCTTGGGGAGGGTGTTCCAAGCGTAGGGGGCAGTATGGGAGAAATGTGAAGATGTACCTACATGACTACATATACACTCTAACAGCAGAATCCTCCAGCTGTTTAAAGCTGGTTCTGGCCCTTAGAACGTGCTCAACTCCCTTTCATTTCAATAGGACTTGTATCAACGCTAAATACGGACACCGACACTAAAAAAAAGGAGGCTCACACCCTAAATGTATCTTCCTGCTTGTATTCCAGTATCTCTGTGTGTCTTTGCTGCCTCTATCCTTCTCACTTTACCAATAAGAGACATTTCCACAGCTCAGCGACCGACTGAAATGGCCCTTTCCGTGTCCACGGTAATTATCCACGTTTTTGGAACAGTATGCGGAAATCCGACACAGTTTTGTTTTCACGACGGATCTCTGCATATTCGTTATTTCAGTTATTCCAGTTTGGTAACCCGGCTGAGTTCATTATTTTGGGTTGCTCCTTCAGTTCATTTTGGCTGTTTGCGCATGAATGATAGACAAAATGAAATACCAAACTGAAGCGACATGAAATAAACAAACTGGATTCACCAAAAAATATCTCCAACAAAACAGGAACCAGATCGTGGTGGATCTCCGTATCATCAAACCTGAATCAAATCTGGTGAATCTGTTGGCTATGGTATTCATTGAAGAGATTCATTTCAGCCCTACTCAGTGAGCAGAATCTGTTGGCTATGGTATTCACTGAAGAGATTCATTTCAGCCCTATCCAGTGAGCAGGGACTGAACTCTAATTCCTTAACTCTACTCAGGGGGAACAGCAGAGAGAGGAGTGTAAAAAGGATGGAGAACTTGGCTTGGCTCGGAGCACAATCCTCCACCCATTGAAGTCAATGACATAACTCCCATTGACCTTAATGGTGGAGGATTGTCCTGTCAGTGGCTCAAGGCATTTTTCATGACTCCCAGCTAATTGTGCTCAATCTCTTACACCAGACTCCTGTACCAACAGTGCTTCAGTTGAATCCCATTTCCCAGCAGTATGTTGGGAATAGCAAGTTCTATTCTATGCACTGCATGTTCACTGCATTTTCCCCTGTGGCAGCAATGGGGAAAATTAATTGAATACAGGTCCCCGAGCAAGGGTAGCTTAACTCCATACTGTATTTCCATTAAGAGTTTGTGTTTGCCGAGGGATGTCCTTCATCCTCTCAGCTTTCGGACTGAGTGGAATGAGCAAAGGGGTCTTTGGCTTATGTTATTTAGGAAAGTCAAGGCTTTACCTACTACTTTCAGATCACATATGCCTCAGAAATGTGAGCATGAGCAACATCAAGAGATGAGATGGGGCGTGCATGATGGCCTTAGAAATAGCACATCTCTTTCTACCTGGGTAAGGGAGGGTTATGTTTGTAATGTGCTGTGTACAGCATTCAGACTCCTCTTGCTATTCCTTAGAGACTGATCCTGAATCTGTGTAGAAGGTTGAGTACCTCCTGTCTCTGTGTTTATATTCCCCGGGGGACCTTCCTCTTCCTCGCTTCTGCTCCACTTTTATTGCTGCAAACATGACCTAGACTCCCACGTGTCTGACAGCCCTTCTCTTCTTTCCCCCTGAAGGCTCCTCTCACATACGACGCCCTGATGCAAATGGAATACCTTGACATGATCATAAACGAAACACAAAGACTGTATCCTCTTGGAGGGCGCATTGAGAGGGTCTGCAAGCAAGACGTAGAGATCAACGGAGTGAACATTCCCAAGGGCACTGTGGTCATGATCCCGCCCTACAATCTGCATCGTGACCCAGAATACTGGCCAGAACCAGAGGAGTTCCGACCTGAGAGGTACAGAATCCGCACTGATCTGGAATGTCCCAAGTCTCTTCATTCATTCCTACAAAACCAGTGTCTTGCAAACAAACGTGTCTTGTTTGATGGTCACACCTGTTAGCCCATACAACAGGGGAAGAGGAGCCTGCCAAGGGTCTAGCCGGAAGAGGAACGGATGGTGCAGCTGCACCAGGGCCCACAAAGCTGGGGGTTCCTCATTTCTTAGTTGAGCGGCATCCCCTGCCATCGGGAGAAGGGGCAGGGCTTTCCCATTTTCTGCACCAGGGCCCATTCCAACCTAGCTGCTACACCTCTGGAGCCAGCATTGTTCTGTGGATGGAGGTCAGTTCCTGACCCTGCTAAGTCAGTGATTCATGCTGACTGTAATGGAAGCTGGCTAAGGCTCATTGCAACATGAGGAAATGTGCTTTCCTATTGGCCTTTAATGCCACATGTATCTGAGGCTTAAGGCTCCTAGGGTACCACGTCTCTTTGTAACATGGCCACAGAGGAATATTTTGTTTGGGGCATCTGAGTTATGTCCATGGCCCTGCATATCTGCCTGACAGTAGCCTAAAAAGTGAGAAGGACCTGACGTGTAGCTAGATTAGGGTAACTTATGAGCGGTGCCACTGCAGCCCCGCAACCTGTATTTCTCATAAGGGTCCACTAAAATTGGCACAGCTGGCCACCCTAAGCTAGATTGGTATGGGTCTTGGTGCAGAAGGTGGAATGAGAGCCTCACACCCGTCCCCCAGCAACAGGGGACACAACAGTACCAGGGAGGGTGCCCTCCCCCAGGCTTGTGGGCACCACCTGCCCCTGTTATAGCTATGCCGTTGGAGAGGCCAGGCCAAAGAGGCAGAGTTACCAGGGAAAGTGAAATAGCAGCATCCACCTTTTTAGTGATCAAAGGAGGCCTTGGACTATCAGGGCTTATTAAAAGATGAACAGGAGATGCCAAAAGCATCTGATTGCCAAAAAATCTGGGAATGAGTGGCACAGAACAGATCCATCCATCTCTGACATGTTTTTAATGCAGCACTGACCAAAGACAAAATTCTGGAGTAGATGGATCATTGGGCCTAACCCAGTATGGCAGCTCCTAGGAGGGAGGGCCTACACTGAAGGGCATTCCTTTCTGTGTGTTTGTCACGCAGTCACTTTTGAAAATGGCATCCAGTCAATCCCAAAATTTCAATGAATGTTTGAGTCATCAAGCGGCAGCACCATATCAATTTTGGTAAAAAAATCGGAAAACCTGAGATGAGTATATCCTTGGAGCTCTTGATGTACATGTCCGCTCTTCCTCATACAACCATCTCTTTACAGTCCAAAGAACGATGACTAGCAAATTAGCCGTAGGAGAAAGTGTGGTTGTAGTCTCTTGTGTTGAGGGGTTCAAGGGTCGCTGCAGACCAGTGAAGAACAAGGTGTAGACATCACACACTCAGGATCAGGTCACTAGGCTTTTATTGCTTAGAACCTGGAATAGGAACGGTGGATCCAGATCTGTCCCTGACCAGGAGAACCAGCAACACAGACCCTCCTAGCTAGCCAAGATGGTTCTGAGGCCCTTTACAAACTAAGGGTCTCTTATACAGAACAAAGAAGGAGAGGGCGCGTCAAGAATGTTGATTCAACTGTAGCTCCCTGGGCAGTGTGAAAGGTTCTGCATCTCAAGCCAGGGAGGTGCCCATGACCACTAGATTGGTTAGGAAGCCACACTTTCAGGCTCACGCAAGGACACCAGCTGTCTGCCCTTGCAAGGCCTTTCCTGATTTATTCAATATAGAGCTTTAGACTGCCCTGGACATGCCTGGGCACGTCAGAACATGCTAGCAGTGGTGGTAGGATGAATTAATGCTGCGTTATTGCCCATTCGACCCTGATAATTCTGTTAGATCTATCAGCCGTTTTTGATATAATTGACCATGAGATGTTGGTGACTTGCTTGCAGGACCAAGCTGGGGTGGGTGAGATCGTTCTCGAATGGTTCCACGCTTTCCTGGCCAGAAGACCTCAGTGTGTGGTGCTTGGGGACTGTTTTTCGTCTTCATGAGACCTCACATGTGGAGTCCCTCAAGGTTCCATTCTGTCCCCTCTCCTGTTCAACGTGTATATGCAGCCACTCGGCAAGGGCGTGAGATGGTATAGAGTGCGGTGTCATCAATATGCTGATGACACCCAACTCTACCTCTCCTTTTCATCCGAGCCAGAGCCGGCAGTCTCGGTGCTTACCCGATGTCTGGCGGCTGTGGGGGACTGGACGAGGGTGAGCCGACTGAAGTTGAATCCCGACAAGACGGAGGTGATGGTAGTGAGTAAGGCAGTGAATGTGACGGCTCCCGTCATTGATGGGATTTGCTCTCTACTGGCTCTCCAGGTGCGCCGTCTGCGCGTG
>QEPC01010859.1:11054816-11100983 GCA_003113815.1 Sphenodon punctatus | reverse complement strand
ACAGAGGCTAGAGCCTGTCCGGCCCGGTGCCTCTGACAGTGGTCAAGCATGACACGGGTGCCGTGGCTGGCACACACTCACACACACTCACACGCTCGCAGTCGCACCGTGCGCAGTGAGTGCTGTCCGACCCCAGTCCTGTCTGTGTCCAGCGCCCGCCCAATGGTGGACGGCTGGATGCTTGCTGGAGTCGGACTGGCCCCGGACTAGCAGCTGGCTGGCTGGCTCAGGCTGCTGCCTGCTCGGTTGTTGCTGCAAAAGTTAACTGGGCCCCGATTTCCATGGGGAATGAATGCGGGAAGATTAGAATGGATGGGATAGACTCTGGGGGATAAATCTTAGTAATAATCACAAAACTCTATCAACAACTGGCAAACAAGTACATACACTTCATGTTGTAAAAATCACAGTCACTTACACAAAAGTGTTTTTGTTAGTATGATCAATCAATTCAACTGGAAGCAAGAATGGAATCTCATACACGTCATGGTGTCGCAGTTCCATCCTGCTCAGTGTCCAGTCGATTGGGAGAATATGGTTCAAGGGAAGAAAATCGTAGGAGCTCCCCAATTTAAAGGGAAAGCAGAATTAAATTTAAATAGAAACAAAAGATAAGGGCAGTCTGTGTCTCTGAACTTGGCCAATCAAATTGGGTGGTTGCAGTTGGAGCAGGGTCAGGGAGTTGCGGCGGCAGGTTGCGCGGAGCCAACAGCAAACGGTTTCTGGGCGGCGAAACATAATGCAATGCTGTGATAATCACAAAAGCTGCCACGGTTAAGGGAAAGGGGAAACTTTGTTGCAAACCTGCCGCTTCCACTTGAAATCTGCAGATTCTGCAGTGAGGAAAATACCGCGGCAGCAAACTCAGGAAGCCGCAAGTGCAGGCATCGGAAAGCTCTCTCTTCCGACCTGTGCTGCTTTGTGTGGAAGAGAGCTTTCCATCGGTAACTGCTGCCACAGTGGTATGCCACTTCAGCCCTATTCCTCAGATGCTCTAGGATTCTTGCCTGTGACTCTATGGTGCAGGCAGACCGTACACATGGAGGTGCTGCCTGCAACCAGACAGGATGCAGACACATGGGCACACATTAGCCCACACAGTGGGCTCCACATTCTCCAAGACACCACCACGAGGGTGGTGGTCATGTGGCCGCCGGTGAGGGCAAACACCTAATACATGGGCAGGTGGACACCTACCTGGTGTGGGCTAATGTGGGCGAACGTCTCATTTGTTAACACCCAAAGTGTAAACCACCCGACCTCGAGTCTCTGAGCTTGAACCCGTGCAGGTAGGGCTGAACCAATTGTGCCATTCCACATTCATGATGATCTTTCGCATACCCATACGTACAACCAAAAGTCCAAACGATCTCCCTCTGGGTCTGCAATATGTACATATACATTTCTTTGTCAACTTCCGTTTCACTCCTTCCATTCATTTCGGTCACTTCTATATTTCATTTGAATCATTTTGGTATTTGTCCCTTCAGCTGGCACTATGTACTTCACCTGCTATGCCTCGCCTTCAGAAAGTACCCAAAGACTTATTTTTTCTCTCCAGCTGCTTTTAGAAGGTCCACTGTTGGTTTCTCTTAATGTTTTTTTCTCTACTCCTTTTCAATTGCTCTTACATGGGTTTTAAGTTGTTTTATGGTGCTTTAGTGTACTAATGTTGCGAAGTGTCCCAAGCACCATTTGGCAAAGGGGGCACTATATAAATGATCAGTTTTTGCATTCACACAAATTATTTGTTTCCGTTCCAATTCCAGGGCAAAGGAAGGAGAAGTGGAGGGGAGCCAGGACACCTTGGTACTGTGGTTGTGGCACCAGGGTAGCGTCGCCCCTATGTAGGTTATATTATTTTCCCAGGGCACTTATGAAACACACATGTTGCAGGGCCTACACTGGTGACATAGGTGCCAATGCTGGCCCTGCAACATGAATGTTTCATAAATAGCCTTAAAAAATATACATAGCTGGCAGCCCTACACCAGGGTGTCCCACACATGGTTTGGGAATAAAAAACCCTAGCCTTTCTCTGAGTCGGAATCTAAACCAGAGGCGCTTGGGTATGTATGGGTTACTAAGTAAAAGCAATTACTCTTGATGTTTTAAGATCTTGGTTGTTATTGCTGCAGTAAGAGAGTGTCTTAAGTAACTGCTTGTTTGTACGTTGAAGAATCAATTCAGAAGAACTTCAATGCCCTCAAGATTAGATTTAGGTTCACAACCTTCCTGGCCTTCTTGTCACCACAGTTGGCCTTTGCTTCCAGCTGTTTCACAAGAAATAAATGGATAACCAGAGCCTGGTTCAGTCACTCACCACGCTCCACGAGGAGAGAGACAAGCAAAGTAACTAGTGTGAAGAAGCATCTTCTCATTTTCCCTAGAGTGCCGACCCAATCACAGGCAGCAAGAAGACAAATACACCGGAAAGACAAGTCGGTGAAATAGGAACTGAACTAAGATGAATCTCCTTCCATATTTCTCCTTTGAAACTTGGGCTCTTCTGATTGCATTCGTAGCACTCCTGCTGCTGTAAGTAAAACTCAACGTATTTCTTCTCTCCTTGCGCTCTTTTTTCCCCTCCAAAGAAAGTTGGGAGACATCAGTATCTTAATTTCATACGCTTCCTCAAAAGCAAACAGCTCTCCAGGCCCACAGAATCTCGATCCTCTGAAATAGGAATTTATAGCTAGCAAGATTTTTCATGGGACGTCTGGGCAAAAGGACGGCCCTCCTGTCCATAAGCCAAGTTGCTAGAGCTGCAAACAACTATTGTGAATTGCTGTGGTCTTGGTTACAGAGCATCAAGCTGATAAAAAACAACAACATTGGGGTAGATGGGAGATTCTTATGATAGTATAGCTGAATTTAAAAGAGGTTTGGACAAGTTTCTGGAAGATAGTTCCATTAGCAGCTATTAGCCAGACAGGATCAGGGAACATGACGGGAGCTGGGGGAAAACAACAGGGAATGGATCCCCCATTGTGACCTGTTGGGTGCTTCTCCCAAGCCACCGTGATTGGCCACTGTCGGAGACAGGATGCTGGGCTAGATGGACCATTGGTCTGACCCAGTATGGCACTTCTTAGGTTCTTAGTATTTGCAACCTCCTACTTGCCCTCCCCGCTCTCATCTTGCCCCCATAAATTCTGTTCAGAACTCTGCTGCCAAGGTCATCCAGCCCGTTTGCCACTTAGACAATGTTCAGCCCCTCCTCTCCTCTTTCCACCTGCTTCTTCTGTCTGAACACATTCAGCACAAGCTCCTGGTCCTTACTTGCAAGACTCTCCATGGCCTTGCGCCCTCTTATCACTTAGTCCTTGTTTCCCACCACACTCCTGTTCGTGAGCTCTGTTCCTCCTCTGCTACCACCCTTACCTGCTCACAACTCCTTTGCTCCTCGAAACGTATCCACCCCTTCTCCCTTTCCACCCCCCATATCTGGAACTCTCTCCCTGAATACATTTGTTCTACTCCTTCCCTCCCTATGTTCAAACTCATCCTGAAAACCTACCTCTTCTCCATCAAGCTTTTCCTACCTCCTCATCCCCCTGAGTCTCTGCCCTGATTTTCTTAAGTTCTCCTCCCCTGTAATGAAGCTAAGCATATGCACCTGCAACTTCACAATTTCTTGAATGTAGTCCTGTATCTCCCTCTGTTCCCTTCCCCTTTGCATCCCCTACCTTGTCTTTCTTAGATTGTAAGCCCACTGGGGCAGGGACTTGTCTATAATTGTTGATTGTAAAGCACCAGGTACATTGCTTTCACTATACAAATATAATAATAATAATTAATAATAAATAATAATAAAAAATAAATAGCATTATGGTATTACCCCCCAGATCAGAGGTGTGGTGGCTGAGAGGTTAAAGTGCTAGACTACATCCTGAAGGCTGCAAGTTCAAATCCTGATTGGTCTCACGCGGGATGGCCACTTCCAGTCCAACTAGCCAGCTGTGAATGGGCACCTGATCTATTGGGTTGGGGGAAAGTCAAAGGTGGTTGGATGTAGGGCTGGCCAACCACCAGCACTTGTGCACTGTAGGCCACAGAAACTGCTATGTCTTAACCCAATGGGCTGCACACCTTGGGACAGACTTTGACTTATTACTTCAAATGCCCTAAACCCGAATCATGGCCTTGTTGTAGAAAACCAGTGACCCGGGACGCTTGCAAACTAAGTTATCCAAGAGAAATAACGTGCATCAAAATGAACCAGCCTCTGCTGTGCATATGTACGTCAAGATAGCAGAAGAAAGCAACGTGCAGTAGAGTGCGTTGTAGGATTGCAATTAGTCTCGGTTTATACATATGCCGCTTCCACTTTTTAACTAATCACTCATAAGCATGTGCGTGGCTGGAATTTATTCTGCAATGAACACTTTGCTCGGCATAGAAGTTTTAAATTGCTGAGGTAGGGCACAGGGTTCTATAATTAAAGCTTACTTCTCCCAACCACCCTCACTGATGCGGAGAAAACAGGTCAAAAAGAGAGACTATAATAGAGTTAGACTTAGACTGCAGGATTTTGCGTATAGATCTTAATGATTAATGTGGTCAATAGCACGGTCCATTTAACTGCTCTGCACTGGCAACAACCCAGCTTGAAAATGTCAGGTTTCTAAATATGTTAGCACCTAGCCTTGGATTTCTCTGACTCGGATTGAGACAGATTGGGGTGTTCAAGAAGTCTTCTTGAGTGCTTTTCAGACTGGAGCCAAATGCTGCCATTTTTCAAAAAACAAAATCTGTGCTTACCCAGGATTTCCTGCCTGGCATTCTTCTGCCCCTTTGTAGCTGGTGTGGACTTAGGCTGCGGTGGCGGCAGAGGGAGCGGCGAGGGAAGACGCGGCAGCGGGGAGGAGCCGGCTGACAGGAAAAGAGCCGGTGCGAATGGGGATCTGCCGCGGCTTCTCGTGCACATGTCAGGGCAGCATTTTGCACCCTGACGCGTGCGAGAAGCCGTGACAGATCCCTGCTCTTTTCCTGTCAGTCAGCTCCTCCTCGCTGTTGCGTCTTCCCTCGCCGCTCCCTCTGCTGCCACCGCAGATGGGAATGCAGCCATAGCTATGAGAAAAGTGCTAGAGCTAACTCTCAAATTCTCCTCCGGAAATAGGGCACCTTTAGACGCAACAGAAATGGGTGTCTGGATGTGAGTTGATACCATTGTTTAGCCATGCATATTTCCCCGTGTTTATTGTGTTGCAGAACTTACACGATTACATCTACCGGTGCTTACTTAAACACTGGACGTCAGCACTGACGCACAGCCCACCACAGCTTCCCTGGATAGTATCCCATCATGTGCTGCTCCCTTCCCTCAGTAAAAAGCATGATACCCCATGATGCACTGCTTCCTCCCCTCGTTATACAGCTCTGTCACTTCCTCCCTCCTCGCTAATGGTGAACCTTCTAAAAAAAGAGAAGGTTGCTTCCTTGTAACCAAGGTTCTTTGAGATGGCTTTGTACATTATCACAACGGGAGTATATCCCATTCAAGAAAGAGTACATTGACAGGGGTCAGGGTGAAATAATGGGGAGTGGGGAACTCTAAATGAGTGCACACAAGGGCAGAGCCATGTGAAATGAGGACCCCATCCCTGCTTGGCCAAAGAAAGAAAGATAATGCGCTTATGCCCGTGCAGGACTGGGCAGCAGCGGAAGACTCGCTTCTCTCTCTCCTTCTCAGTCAGGCTTCCTTGCCTGACCATGATGAGGGTGATCTGTGTACCCAGTCATCTGGGATTCCCTGTTACTGGCCCCCTGCCTAGGAGCAAGAGGAAAGTGGCTTCAGTTTTGCAGGAAGTTGCAAGAGAAACCCAAGCCACTTTGTGCGTAGAACTCTATGATTGTTCACCAGAAGTAATGGCAAACACACCATCCAATATCATTAGAAGTAATGCCGGACATGAGGAGAAGGTAAAACACATTATTTCCACCCACAATACTTCCTGGCAGCAAATACAGGCTTAACAGGGGACTATCGGGGGGCTAAAAAAGTGACAATGCTTAAATGCAACATGCAGCCATGTGGCAAATGCCGTAAGCACCCGCTCCTCACCGCATCTAAAGGCACCCATAAAAATCAGTGCTAGGAAAAGGTCAAAGGGGGGAGAGGCAGTTGCAGCCCCTGGTTTTTGCCTGGCCCTTCCCCTTCTAGCAAGGCCGGAGGGAGAAGGAGGGTGACATCAGAAATGGATGGGGGTGAAGGGGCTCGTCTGACCTTTTCCTGTGTGGTCATACTCATTTATGAGCACCATGACATCACGCCCCCACTCCCCCAATAGATCAGACCAGCCAGGTCAACCTTGGATGTAGAGATAGGATAGCCATACCTCCCCATTGGTTCCAGTGCAGCCTTGAACCATGTATTTTTGGGTAGCGCATTTGCTACCTATTGGCAATACCCACAATTTCAAGTAGTCTGTTGGGTACCCAATCAGTACTGGCTTTTATCTCCTGCAACCAGGTGCATTGTCTGCCCGGTTCGGGCACGCAATTAACTGGAAACATTGGTATTACTATTACCGTGTTTCCAAGTTCTCCTTTTTAGCAGTTGGAAAATAGGTACATTGGGTACCTGTCAGACAGCACTTGGGTACCCATTTGTACCCAATATTACCGGGTCGAGCACCGTAATTTCAATGGGAAGACCCAGTTTTGCTAGTTTCAATTCTACGTAATGATCAACACCAACACGTGCAAATCCAAATCAGCATCATCACCCTGGGCACGTAGCTCCATGAATGGAGGATTATGCCGCTGCATATTTGCCACTACCCAACAATCTCCTCCCACCCTTCTTCCATGTCCCATGATGCAACACACCTGATTTCAGGAGACAAAAAAGGGCCAAAAAACTGAGATTAGAAACTGTCCGAACTGCATGAACGTTCCAAAGAGACGTTCCTCCACTTGTGAATGTACCCACCTCGCAGTCATCCTGGTCCTGCCTGTTTGTTGTCATTTCTTCCATCCTGCTATAGCAGAAGCAAGACTGAAATATGCAGGAGCTAGATCATTGTCACTTTCTCAGTACTTGGGGGCAGGAACTGGATTGATGGACCAGATTCAGGAACTGGAAAGAGACCAATTAAAAAAACAGCCGCAGGCTGGATTTGGCTATTGGGAGGGAGGTTCCCCCCCTTCCCTATTTTACACAGAATAGGTTCAGACATCAACATGAGGCCCAGTGAAATCAGACTTCATTTTAGGAAGTTCAGCAAGAGGTCACCATTTCAACAAACCCTCTAATTTCAATCCCTCCACAGTCTCCTTTATTCTACGGACTCAAACAAGGTGCCTTTGACAACATTTCTGCATTACTGCTCGAAGCATTAGCGCTTTAACACTGAGTCGATGATGAAAGCACTCATTTGGGAGGCTGACAACCCCCATCCCAGAGCAAACCTTTACATTTGTCTTTAGCCCTTTCTACAGTGCTGAAAACCACGCTCGACAATGCTACAGTCCCAAATCTCATCAGAGAGAGCCCTGAGGTGCAAGTAAATATTGTAACCCCACAATAGCACAAAAAAGGGTGTTTCAGAGGATAAAAATCCATAAAGCTATTGGTAAAATAGAAAGAGGGACCCACCAAAATAAGCTCCATGACACACCATCAGGTTAAGGGGTGGGAGGACAATACATGAGGGCATGAAAGCGCAGACTTGATGTAAACCCTATCCGGGGCATAACTTCGGGCCCATGCTTTGGTTTCTCAACAATAAATATGCGTAAGCTGCATTTTCCTTCCTCAATCTCCACAGCTGGCTCCTCTCCCTGAGCTGGCATTGAGCCTAGAGAGAGGTTTCTCCTTTGATTTTTGCTAACAGCTTTGAGGACCTTCTTTCCAACGGAGCACCCATTCCTTTGCGAGAGGATTGCTTTTACCT
The DNA here is from genome assembly GCA_003113815.1 of Sphenodon punctatus. Classification (NCBI taxonomy): domain Eukaryota; kingdom Metazoa; phylum Chordata; class Lepidosauria; order Sphenodontia; family Sphenodontidae; genus Sphenodon; species Sphenodon punctatus. The sequence goes on along the minus strand of QEPC01010859.1, from coordinate 11,093,082 downwards.
CAGGGCTATCTCTCTGAAGATTTATTTAGCAGCGGTGAGGCTTATCGCTTGCCATGTTGATTAAACAGCTTTACAAACTACTTATTTTTGGATCCTTTTTTCCCAGAGCAAAAGCTTCATTCCTGAGGTAACTTGACAGTCCCACTGCCTCCAGATAGGCTTTGAGTTTCTTCATCCCAATGTGATGATGTTCTACGTACTAAAGGCATGAAGATCTTGTGTTTAACAACGAAGCTAATTTTAGTTAAATAGAATCTAACTCTGTCAACAGCACACAGAGCCTGGTACTGATGCCAGTCCCAGAGCCCTGTTCTCAGCAGTGCCGTGGCGTACTTTACAAAATGGAGGACGGTCACTGGTCTCAGGCACAATAGTGGTAGCTGCTTGGTAACTGCATACCTCTCAACATTTCAAGATGTTAAAATGACACAAGGCCCATCCCCTCACCCTAACTCATACAGCAGCAGGCTACTCCCCTTTCTTACCTGCAGTGGAGGAGGAAGCCAGGCTTATGTGGCAGCCCATCTTCAGTGCTAGGAATTAGCGGCAAGTGCCAACTCCAGCCTGCCTCCTTTGTCTAGAAGTAGGACTACGCTTACCAAAGGTGGGACCGTGGGACTTCAGGGAGAAAGCGGGGTGGTCCTGCCACAAGCAGGATTGTTGGGAGGTACGTATCTACTATCTCTACTATGTATGCTTCTGAAATTTCAGGTGCTTTTTTAAATGAGCTATTGTATTTCCCAATGTTTTACAGATACGAAACCTGGACACATAGCTACTTCAAGAAACTGGGCATTCCTGGGCCGAAGCCCATACCTTTCTTTGGCACCTCCTTAGCCTATAGAAGTGTGAGTACACGGGGTTTCCACACAACATTTCAAGCTACAGACCATTAACAATTAGGAGTTAGACACCTCCCCTTCCCACGCTCATGAATTGGCTTAGAAAGTCACAAGGCAAAGATAGACCACACAGGGTCAACTTCCGGAAAAGTCGCCAGTTTTTCAAGACATAGCATAAAACACCAAGGGACAGAAACACCAAACACGCGTCTCTCATACAGCAGTCACTAACTATTAACAATGGGCAGATGGGTTTGTGCCTATAATAGCTTTTCTCCAGTGGGTTGAAGGACCAGGATAGAAAAGAATCTCGGTCATGAAAACCAGGATGTCTTCCATTTCTGAGAATCGCGCGAGAATCGAGAAACGTCAGCAAGATTTCGAGATGATCTTGCTAATGGCTCAAGAATCTCACAAGTCTTGATAACCTTAAAACCTCCTAAAAATGCTCTCAGCATGCGCAAAATGGCCACTGGAGTAATTCTGCGCATGTGTAGCCCTTTCCCAAGATGTCGCGGGTTGCATCGGTGTCGTTTTGGAAAAGGACAGCTGGTTTGCACATGCTCAGAACCAGCTGCCCCTTTCCAAACTGGTGCCAATGTGGCCTTCTCCATCTTAGAAAAGGACTTCACATGCGCATAAATTTGGCCCTGTCAGCCATTTTGCCCATGCTCAGAGCAATTTTAGGAGGGTTTTAAGGTTATGGAGACTCTCACAGGAACGTGTCGAGAATTGGCATAAAAGTGCGCTAATTCCCATCATAAAAGAGTCACAATTGCTCTGATTGAAATATCTCCCCCACCCCAGGTAACATGAAAGTGGCCCTTATGTTACTCCTAACCTGTAGCTGCTGAAATGGCTGTCCATGGGAACACGCCTACTACCGTTTGGGCTTCAGAAGCCGCTGTCCATGGGAACACGCCTACTACCGTTTGGGCTTCAGAAGCCAGCTGTCCATGGGAACATGCTTACTACCGTTTGGGCTTCAGAAGGCCAGCTGTCCATGGGAACACGCCTACTACCGTTTGGGCTTCAGAAGCCAGCTGTCCATGGGAACGCGCCTACTACCGTTTGGGCTTCAGAAGCCAGCTGTCCATGGGAACATGCCTACTACCGTTTGGGCTTCAGAAGCCAGCTGTCCATGGGAACACGCCTACTACCGTTTGGGCTTCAGAAGCCATGCTCCATTCATTTCTAATTCTCTCTTGCAGGGTGTGCGGGACTTTGACTGGGACTGCTTTCAGAAATATGGGAAAATATGGGGGTGAGTATTCTTAACAAGCAGTGCTCTTTAGTATGCTCAACGCAGCAGCTGCCACTGGGGGCACTGGAAGTGGGACGCAAGGGAGCGTGGTTACACACACACACAGCTCCTGCCCCTTCTGAGTGTCGCAATGTCATGCAGACACGTCACAAAGGGGAGGGGACCCTCTTTGGCCCACCCTTTCATGACAGGATCTTGCCCTTCTGAATATCCCAATGTCATGACATGTTGAAAAGGGCATGGTGATGTCAGAAAGGGGTGGAGCAAAGAGACTCCTCTCCTATACCCCGAATGTAATTCTTTCGGTGCCCTTGGCTGCCACATCACCCTTCCCACCTGCAGAGGTACCATAATTATCCAGCCCTGGTGGGGAAGAGATCAGGCATGGAGCTGTATTCATTTAGGTGTGGTCGTGAGGGGAGGGGGGTCCCAAATCCTGCTCCCTAAAAAACAGTGTTAATGTGGTCCTGCGTGCTGCTACTGGAGAAACATTGCTGACGGAGCTTCCATTTAACTTGCGTATTGCCCATTCCATTGGCAATGGTGGAGAGTGCAGCTCTTAACTGATGCTTTTTCTTTTTTTGGCCATAGCTTTTATGACGGCCGGAGACCCATTCTGGCAGTCACCGATCTTGCCATCATTAAAGCTGTGCTGGTGAAGGAGTGCTACACCATCTTCACCAACCGGCGGGTAAGCTTTCTATGGTTGATATTCTTCGTAATGGCAAAATAAAGTCCTTGTGTGGCGGATGCTGAACAGAACCTCAAATATTTGATGGAAACAAACATACTAGTTTTGCTAATGGGGGAAGGGTAGGGAGTCTTACCCTCCTCCTCCCTTAGAACATAAGAACATAAGTAGAGCCATACTGAGTCAGACCAATGGTCCATCAAGTCCAGCATCCTGTTCTCCGACAGTGGCCAATCTCAATCGCATGGGAGAAGAACCAAGTCACAATGGACGATCCATTCCCCGTTGTTCACTCCCAGTTCCCGACAGTAAGAAGTTCATCCCGTAAGCTACTTGGTTAATAGCTATTAATGGACCTACTCTCCAAGAACTTATCCAGTCCTTTTTAAAACCCAGCTGTACTACTGGCCTTGACAATGCCCTCTGGTAACAAATTCCATAAGTTAATTATCCGCTGAGTGAAAAAGTACTTCCTTTTATTTGTTTTAAATCTGCCGGCAGCTAGTTTCACGGAGTGTCCCCTAGTGCTAGTGCTATTTGAGAGGGTAAATAACCGTTCCCTATCTACTCATTCCACACCACTCAAGATTTTATAAACCTCTATCACGTCCTCTCTCAATCTTCTCTAAACTGAAGAGAACCAGCTTGTCAAGCCTGTTTGTACAGAAGCCGTTCCATACCCTTTAGCATTCTCGTTGCCCTTCTCTGTACCTTTTCTAGTTCAGCAATGGGTTTTTTAGATGGGGCGACCAGAACTGCACACAATATTCCAGGTGCAGTCGCACCATTGTTGATTTGTATAGAGGCATTATGACATCTTCCGTTTTATTCTCTATCCCTTTGCGAATAATTTCTAACATTCTGTTTGCTTTTCTGACTGATTTTTCACACTGGGCTGAGGATTTCAGTGTATTGTCCACAATCACTCCCAGATCCTTTTCCTGAGTGGTAACTCCTAGCTTAGTACCCAGCATTGTGTACTCATAGTCTGGATTATTTTCCCCTACGTGCATCACTTTGCACTTGTCAGCATTAAATCTCATCTGCCAGTCTTGACTCGTAAGATCCTGTTGCAGTTTTTGACAGTCTGCTCGTGTTTTAACTACCTTGAATAACTTGGTGTCATCTGCAAATTTGATCACCAAACTTTCAACGTCTTTTTCTAGATCATTAATGAATACATTAAACAGCACCGGTCCAAATACAGATCCGTGGGGCACACCACTTTTTACATCTCTCCATTGTGAAAACTGACCATTCAGTCCCACTCTTTGCTTCCTATCCTTTAACCAGTTACTGAGCCATAGTAAGACACTACCTCCTATTCCATGACTTTTTAATTTTCTCAAGAGCCTTTTATATCAAATGCTTTCTGGAAATCCAGGTGCACTATATCTACCGGGTCTCCCTTGTTCACATGCTTATTTTCACCCTCAAAAAATTCCAACAGATTAGTGAGGCATGACTTACCTTTGCTAAATCCATGTTGACTCTTCCCCGTTAAGTCATGTTGATCAACATGCATTCTGTTTTTAATTATAGTTTCCACCATTTTGCCCGGCACAGACATCAATCTTACTGGCCTGTAGTTTCCAGGATCACCTCTGGATCCCTTTTTAAATATCAAGGTTACATTTGCCACCCTCCAGTCCTCAGGTACAGTGGCAGATTTTAGCGATAGGTTACAAATTACTAACAGTAGGTTTGCGATTACATATTTGAGTTTCTTCAGAACTCTGGGGTGTATACCATCTGGTCCTGGTGACTTGTTAGTATTTAGTTTTTCAATTTGCTCTAGAACCTCCTCCAGAGTCATGTTGATTTGTGACCTTTGGGTGAGGTCATCAGAGGGTTCGGTGTGTGGTGTCATCGCACATTATTTGCTGACTGCAAATTAAATACCTCACACATCGAGGTATTCAATTTGCGGTCGGCAAATAATGCGTAGCCGCCTTTCACGTGCATGATCCCCGACTTCCGTCTCGTGCGCGAGTGGGTCGCGCGACGGCAACCCGCTCGTCTAAAAGCAGCCAGAGAAAGGGTCATTTAGGATCATATTGCTGGAAGGGATTTCCAATTTCCATGGTCCTCTAGCCCATCCCCTTGCTTGGATGCAGGATGTCTACAGCAACAGCATCCCCGATGGATGGCTGTCCAGCCTTTTTGTGAAAGCGTCCAGCGACGGAGAGCCTACCACCTCCCTGGGCGCAGCTCGTTCCATTGCCGCACGGCTCTTACTGTTAGGAAATTTCCCTGATATTTAATTGAAATCTACCTTCCTGTAAATTTGAGACCATTATTTTTAGTCCCGTGGCAATGAAGAATAGTTTCTCTTGCCATCTTCTTTGTAGCAACCCCTTAAGATATTTGAAGCCTAATCTCAAGTTTACCCTTCAGGCATTCTCAGACTCTCTCTTGAGAAACCCATTAGGCATCTAGCCGTACCATTATGAATTGGGCTTTGCCTTTTTTTCTCCCCCAGAACTTTGGTCCATCAGGTTTACTGGATTCTGCTGTCTCAATAGCGGAGGATGACCACTGGAAGAGGATACGTACTGTGCTCTCCCCAACCTTCACCAGCGGGAAACTAAAGGAGGTAAAATCTAGAAGATCCTTCACAAATAAAACATGATTATCATCATGACTTAGTTATTTGTATAGCGCAAACAGTGTCTCTAGCGCTGTGCAATCCGTAGTTATAGACAGGTCCCTACCCCAAGGGGCTTACACTCTAAGAGAGACAAGAGAGGGGGAGACAAGGGAAAGATGAACATCAGAAGAGACAAGGATAGATTCACGAGGTTGAGAAGTTGCAGGTGCACGTGCTTCACTTAGTTACGAGGGAGAGTTTGGGGGGGGGGGGGGGGATGCAATGTCACCCATGATGAGCCAGGGAAAGCCTGATGGAAGAGGTAGGTTTTCAGGGGGGATTTGAAAGTCGGGAGGGGGGGGGGAGTAGAATGAATGTATCCAGGGAGGGAGTTCCAGGCATGAGGGGCAGCAAAAGAGAAGGGGTGAAGTTGTTTAGAGGAACAAGGGAGTTGTGAACAGGTCAGGGCCGGATTTAGGATTTTAGCACCCCATGGCAACTCAGGCTGCCACCCTTCCCCACCCCCCCACCCCCCGCCTCAAGCTCTGGTGCGCATGGGGGCTGCCATTTGAGGCAGGGAGGGAGATAATGGCGGCACCCGGCACAGATGCAGAGTCTTTTCCTCTGAGCTCAGCACCACCGCAGAGCACGTTTGTGGAGGGCTCAGGAGTGGAATGGGGCTTCTCCAGGTGGGGATGGATGGAGGTCCCCCCCCCTCCAGGTGATGCGGGTGAAGCAGTGCAGTTGTGGTGGCAGCCGAGGGAGTGGGTGCCGTGACCAGGTGGGTGCGAGCTGAGAACAGAAGCCCCCAGTCCTCCAAAATCTGCTGTCCCTCCCCCAAATCTGCCACCCTAGGCAGGTGCCTATATCGCCTGTCTCTAAGTCCGGCCATGGAGTAGTCGAGGGTGGGGGCAGAGGAGGAGAGGAGCTCCTGGTCAGGAGTGTGGCAGGCTACAAGAGCAGAGAGATATGGGGGAGCAAGGCCATGAAGAGCCTTGAAGGTGAAGACCAGGAGCTTATGCTGAATGCATTCCCGTAGAGAGGGAGATGGTGTAGAGTGCAGAGGAGGGACTGAAGTTGAACATGGTCAAAGCGACGGGCAAGGGGGATGACTTTGGCAGCAGAACATTGGACAGAGATGAGAGGCGTGAGATCAGAGCAGGGGAGACCAGTAAGGAGGAGGTTAGAGTAGTCAAGGCGAGGGATGACTAGAGTATAGACTCGGGTGGCCACAGTAAGTCAGGGCCGAATTTTAGCAATATGATGCAGCACAAAGCAACAGGATTTGGCAACAGCCTGTATCTGAGCCGTAAAGGAGAGGGGGGAGTCAAAGATTTATCCCAGGGGTGAATCAGGAATGGGGAACCTTTTCTATCCTGGGGGCCACTTTAACAAGTAGTACAAGGATCCCATGTAAGATGAGAGAGGTGCACTCAAGAAAAGGAGGGCCTAGATCATGAATCCGTGCCATGGATCTGCCCTCTATCTTTGTTCGGGGTGGTCACTCAGATTTGGATTTGATCCGTAACTTCTTGTAACGGGCTGTTACGGATCAATTTGTACCGAACTGCAACAGTGCGCTACACGGTTGGCCCTGTTGCAGTTTGGTTTAAATAAAAGAAGTTACTGCACATGTTCAAAATGGCCACGGGACCATTCTGCTCATACGTGACCTATTCCAAAATGCTGGCGGCAGCATCACTGCCATTTCAGAAAAGGGCAGCTAGTCTGCGCATGCGCCGCAGCCATTTAGCGCATGCGCCGCAGCCATTTCGCACATGCGCAGACTAGCTGCCCTTTTTACAAAACGGCAGTGATACCGCCACCGCTGTTTTGAGAAAGGGCACGCATGTGCAGAATGGTCCGGTGGTCATTTTGTGCATGTGCAGTTTTTAGTTTTTACATTTTAAAAATCTGCCCTCCCCGACTTCTTGCTTCCCTCACCTAACACCTGCTGATACCCGCCATCCAGTACAATCTGTTACCTGAGCTCTGTGTACTCGTATCCTCACCACACGGACCAACCAGCCATCATTCTTGATGTAACCAAGCGCGTACACCTGGGACCTCGCATCCTCGTGAATGTTACACTCCTTCTCTCTCCCGCTGTTCCCCTTCCTTTGTTTCCCCCCCCCCCCCATCTCTCAGATTGTAAGCCCTAGGGCAGGGACCGCATCTATTCAATTACTTTGTAAAGCACCAGGTACATTGCTTGCACATAAATGCTTGTTAATAATAATAATAATAATAATAATAAAAATATAATAATAATAATAATAATTAATAATTTAAAATTGTTAATTGATTTAAATTCAGATCTATAATATGGATCCATATTTAAATCTGGAAATTGTGGGATCAGAACCAAAAATGGGACCAAACCAATTGTTTTAAAATCTGTGCTCTGCTTTGCCTTCAGATGTTTCCCATCCTGAAGCACTATGCGGACATTTTGAAGGAAAATATTCAGAGAAGAGCGGAAAAGGATGAGCCCATTCCTGTTAAAGAGTGAGTAACAACCAGCATGGACATAAAACCAGGGAGGTCTGTTGAGAGGACTTGTATCACCTTAAAACCTGGAGGACTGGGGATAGTTCCCTTCTTAATTTTGACCCTTTGCCGTCTCCATGATGGTGGCATGGCCCCCACCACTGGAATTATGGAGAGGCCAATAATAAGTACAAGATTGCTCCCTGCATCACTCCCTGCTATTTGAATTTCCCAGAAGTTGGACGAGCGGGCAGGGCTCCTGCCATTTTGGGGAAGTGTAGAAGGGAGGGAGAGCTCCTGGGTGTTTTCAGACATGACTCTAGCCAGCTTTACGGGCCACCATCACGTACGTTTGCACCTGCCAGATGTTAGCACAGGCTTGATCCAAACCGTGGTGGCAGCTAGCCCAGACTGTGACTCAGGGAAGTCCCTGAATCACAGCCAGGGCTGGCTACCACCATGGTCGGGATCCCACTGCTTGACTGGGTGGGAGTAAAGTTGGCTTTCACGTTTGAAAGCCCGCTTTACTCACCCCGGTCTGGAGTGGCCAGGGGGCTGGGCATCATGGCGGCTGTCATTGGCTGCCATGGCCATCCATCAGGGAGGGGGGCGGGCCACTGGGTGCAGCATGGGGGGCCGGGGCAGGGGTGGGCAGACAGAGATATGTCTGCCCAGCTCCCCACCCTCCCAGGGACCAGACCCCCGTCACATTAGTTCAGGGGCCTGGCTGGATCTTGGCCGCAGCTGAAACCCCACTCCAGAGCAGGTAATGTCGTGGCAGTGCATCGACACCATCATGTTAGAAAACACCCCCTGCCTCAGTTTGGATGTTGGGACTGCAGTGATTGTCAGGAACAGCTAGCTGAATGGCTTGTTCATTCAGCAAATACAGACCACTCTATTGAAGTGATTGGCAGAACAGGCTGAAAGTATGGATAAAGTTAAAGCCTAATAAGGTTATTACTAATTATGTCTGTAGTATATTCAGTATTCAAAGTGCTTTACAATCCTTGTCCAATTCTCCCTCACAACAACCATGTGAAGTAGATCATTATTGTTCCCATTTTAGAGATGGGGAACTGAGGCTGAAAGAGAGTGACTTGACCAAGGCCACCCATGGCTAAGATAAGAAGTGAACCCTGGTCTTCCAGGGCTAAGTCCAAGACCACATCCACTTGTCTACACTAACTCTGCCAATACATGTAAACACAGAGATAGATACTCTAGGACAGAGGTTCCAAAAATGTGGGTTGGGAATCAGGACCCCAAGCTGGGTCATGCCATTTGTGGACAGTGGATATTTGAAATGCCGTGTATGTCTGAAGTCATGGAATTATATTCAAGTCTCAAAATGGGGTCACAGAAGCAAAATTTTGGGGAGCTGAAACAGTTGCTTCCTTTTCAGTAGCCAGAAGAAAAATTTAGCATGACATAACATGGAAGGAAAGAAAATTTGATACTCCTGTTTCAAACTTGAAGGGCCTGATCTCAATTTTGTTTTGCGTCTTTCCCAAGTCCCTTTGGCGCCTACAGCATGGACATCGTCACTAGCACCTCATTTGGGGTGAACACAGACTCCATGAACAACCCTAAGGATCCCTTTGTCAAGGAGGCCAAGAAACTTGTGAAGTTTGACCTCTTCAACCCAAAATTTGTCTTATTGTGTAAGTCACCTCTAGTCTGTCCTATCGACAGGGTATGGATGAGCCCTGAAAGGTGTAGTGGGTGTATTATTCACATTTTGGGGTAACCCTTAAAGTACCCCAATAATATCTGTGACCCAAACAGGTACTTGCAGATCTGTTTTTTTTCAAATATTTCATTTCACTTTTTCCCCTTCAGTTTTTCAGGTTTTGTTTATTTATTTATTTTATTTTTTGGTGCATCGGTCGACGGTTACTGTCACGGGGAACGGGTCAGAACTCAAAGGGGAAGGGCTAGAAAGAATAGGGCAGGGCACCAGCAGAGGGGTTCAGAGCAGGGGAAGGGGAACCTCTCAGAAGCTCTGACTCACATCACAGGCACAAGGGCTCGAAGCACCAGGCTGGGCTCATTGTTAGGGAGGCCATTGGTTCTGTTTTATACAGGACAGCCCTGGTTTTGGAAGGGTTTGTCTGTTGTCCTTTATTTATGTGGTTTTGTCCTGTATTTTCCACATGCTGCCGGTGCTGCCTGCCACTTTCACTCTCCCAGAACTAGGAGTCAGGATCTCATGACTTCCGGGTGGTAACAATGGTGTTGGCAGCATGTGGACTCGGAGCTGAGCCAGAGTCCCAACACTGGGGCGTGCAGGGGAGTGCTAGGTTTCCCACAGCGTCTGGATTTTCCAGGACATGACCACCTTTTTTGATCCACCCAATCCCATCTGGATGGATTTTTACAATATGCAATCATGTTCAGGATTTTGCCAGTATGTTTGCAGCTCCTTTCCCACCTTGTTGCCCAGCTTTGGCTGGGGGCGGGGGAAGGATCCCTGAGCCAGCTGCGCTCTTCCTCCCGCCATGTCCTGTATTCTGGGGATGTGTCAGTGGCCACCCTACTCATCATAGAGGTCAGACAGAGGAAGGGAAGCAACATGGATACAGGACCAGGGGAACGGAGCCTGGGGGGATCGAAGGGGAGGAGACAGAAACCAGGGCTATAGGGGAGCAAGGAACCAGGAGCAGAACCAGGAGCAGAGATGGGGAGCAGAGAGAGAGAATGATGGAGGATCTCTGGAGGGAGGCAGAGAAGGTAGGGGACCAGAAATTAGGAGCCAGGAGATTGGAAGCCAAGGAACTAGGAGGCAGGAACCAGCAGGGGTCAGGAACTAGGGGCAAGAGCTAGGAGACAAGAACCAGAAGTCAGGCACTGGAAGCCAAGGGTTTGGGGAGCCGGGCACAAAGTTGGAGGGTGAGGGCAGGGAGTGAGAAGAGGGTGAGAGACAAGGAATGAGTGACAAGGAGCCGTTCCACTCAGCTTGCTCCTGGCACCAGCACTGCTTAAATACTACTGGTAGCCAACCGGGAAGCTGGGAGGCAGGCCCAGAAGTGAGACAGAGAGGATGAGAGACACACAAGATGAGTGTGGCCAAGGCGAGGGCTGAGGAGAGACAAGAGGAAGGGGAGGCTAGGCAAAAGACAGGCCTGGGTGGTGCCATCAGTTAGGTCATTTTCAGCAATTGTGCATGGGCCATAGTGCAAATACTGCCAAAATGACATCAACCAATATTGAAGTGACCAAACTAACCAAACCTCCAAGCCGTGAAAATGACAGAAAAACCCAACTCAAAATAACCAAAACAGAACTGTAAACATTTATCCCAGGCACTGGAATGGACGCCTCAGCACTAGAGGACCCTTCAAGCTCCCAGACCTTATAAGCCAGTTTGGCCTCTCGGGAGGGTGGGCGGTGGGCTCCCATGACACGGCACCACTCTGTGGTGACACTGAAGGGCAATGCTAAACGGCGGGAACAGGTGGTAGCGTTTCCAAAGTTTGATTTTATGCATTAATGGAGATTTTTATTGGGGGGGGGGAGGAATGGGGGGGGGAACTTGGAGACAGCCAGGAGTCCTCTGTGAGGGGGCAGGGNGGGGGAACTTGGAGACAGCCAGGAGTCCTCTGTGAGGGGGCAGGGTATGACCTTGGGCGAGAGACAGGGGAGTGGGTTGGGGACTGTCATGTAAGAGACACGTGGAAGTGGGTGGGTGGGAGGGTTGGGATGGGGTTTTATTTGGGTTTTACTTGTCTTTGATTAATATGCTGTAAGTTTCCCAGAGCCACAAGGATTGGCCGGGGGATATAAATCTCAATATAATAACCACCACTACCTGAATGGCCATTTTCAATTTGGGTTCGGTATATTTAATAATGGTTTTACCTGGGCTTTTTGGGTACTCATTCCAGTGCTAATAGAGTGCCCGTGTTACAAGTTTTCATATACAGGCTTAAATGGTAACACGAAGGCAGCATCATGTAAGTAGGAGACAGCATGAGAAATGCCAAGGAATGTCTGGGAAGGAAGCTAATGCTTTTGCAGATTCCCTAGAGCCTTTGGGTGCTGGGAAACTTAACCTTTGTCAATGAGTATCTGGCTACATCAGGGTCTTGGGCTGAGTTTGGCTTCAGGCTACTGCTATCAGCAGTTGGATTTGAACCATTGGTCTGCAAAATAGATTTTTTTCAGTGCCTGGTGTGACTGAGAATGTCCTTCTGATCTTGGCAGACTGGAGCTGCAGCCCTCAAATTGCTGATTCTGGAGTAGCCTCATCAAAATTAATGGGATGACTCCAGAGTAAGCGGTTTAAGGAATGAGACCAAAGGGAGGGGGGGGTTGTGTTCTGTACTGTTCATCGAAGCATTTTCAGAGATTATTTGTCCTGATTTATATTTTCCCACAGATATTTCAGTTAAAATTGATTTTTGCAATGCGCTTCTCTCCCTTCCAGATGCATTTCCATTCCTCAGACCTGTTCTTAAGAAGATGAACGTGACCATTTTCCCTAAAGATGCTGTAGAATTCTTTGCAAAGTCAGTTGCCTTAATAAAGGAGAATCGTGAGAAAAAAGGTCAAAAGGTAAGCTAGACATTAAGGTGCCCTACTGGGTCAGACCAATGGTCCATTTTGCCCAGCACCTGCCTCCGACAGTAGCCAATCTCGGTTACTTGGAAGTACCACCCAACAGGTCACTATGGGGCAATCCATTCCCTGTTGCTAACTCCCAGCTCCCGACAGCAAGAGATTACATTTCCCAAACCTACCATTGCTGCTAATAGATCTATCCTGCAGAAACTTGTCCAACCCTTTCTTAACCCCAGATATACCACTGGCCTTGACCACATCTTCTGGCAACAAATTCCACAACTTAATTGTGCGCTGAGTGAAAAAATACTTTGTTTTATTTGTTTTAAATCTGCTACCCGTTCGTTTCATGGATTGTCCCATAGTTCTAGTCTATTTGAGAGGGTAAATAACCATTCCATATTAATGTGTTCCATACCACTCATGATTTTATAAACTTCTAACATATCGCCTCTGTCATCTCTTCCCTAAGCTGAAGAGTCCCAACCTATCCAGCCTTTCTTCATAGGGGAGCCGTTCCATACGCCTTATCATTTGTGTTGCCCTTCTCTGTACTTTTTCTATTTCAACTATATTTTGAGATGGGGAAACCAGAACTGCACACAATATTCAAGGTGCTATTGCACACTATAGATTTATATAGTGGCATTACGATATTTTCAGTTTTATTTTCTGTCCCTTTATGAATAATTCCTAACATTCTGTTTGCTTTTTTGATGGCTGCCGCACACTGAGTTGAGGACTTCAGTGTATTGTTCACAATGACTCCAAGGTCCTTTTCCTGAGTGGTAACTCCTAATTTAGAACCCAGTATGTGTACATAAAGTTTGGATAGTTTTTCCCTATGTGCATCGCTTTTCACTTGTCCACGTTAAATTTAATCTGCCATTTATCTGTCCAGTCACCCAGTCTCACAAGATCCTCCTGCAATTCTTCACAGTACGCTTGTGTTTCAGTGGCGGCTGGTGGTTTTGGAGGCTGGTGGGGCTGTGGGTGGGTTAAACCTACCTCCGGGAGATTTCCTGCCGCTCGGCCGGCACGCCTAGGGGCGGAGCCTGGCTGGCGGGCCTAGGGGCGGTGCCTGGCCCAGGGGTGGAACCGGGGCAACAGTAGGCGGAACAAGGGCAATGGTAGGTCAGTGACACGGCTTAACCCAGCAGCAAGGAGTTCCCAGGGTTAACACTGGATGGATTGGACAATACATTCGTTAACGCTGGGAACTCCTTGCTGCTGTGTGAAGCACTCCACTGCGGGATAGAGAGCTCTCTTACTGGGGTCCTGTCCACTCTCTCTTTCCCACCGGGTCCAAATTAACCATAGCCGGTTAAAAGAAATAGATCATGTTGCCATCACCTACCTTTATCCTGAATCCTCTAATCCTTGATTTTCATGGCGTCGTTGGCCATCTGTAGTCTTCTGAAGGTGTAGGCTTTGGGACAAGCCTTCCTTCTGGCTTGGAGAACTGGGAGGACTGAGTTAGCTCCCTGTCCTGCGACAAGCCAAATCAGAAGAGAATGAAAGGAAAGAGAAGGACAGGACAGAGGAGAAGTAGGAGGGAAAGGGTTTGGTTTTCGTGCACGAGAAGAGGAAGGGGTTGGTTGGAGATTTTAGGTTGTTTTTAATTGTAGCTTTATTGCTGTTTTTAAATATGTTTTAAAATGTTGACAGCTGCCCCGAGATGCCTGAGGCAGGATGGGGCGGATTATAAATGTTAATATAAATAAATAAATAAATAAGTAACAGTAGCACTAGCAATTAAAAAACCCCTCTAACAACTGTTTAACTTAAGACATCTTAACTTTTATCTTTTTTAATGCATTCTGTTGCTCAGTGTCCCACGGCCGTGGGCCCAACCCTGCCCCAAGAAGAAGTTCCACCCTCCCAATGCCATCTGTACCTCTTCTTGGGGGCAGGGGTGGGTTTAAAATATAAAAACTGTCTACTCTTAATCTAACTTATAGCTGTTTAACTTAAGACATAACATAACTTTTTAACTTGACATTTTTTTTGAATGTAACTTTTTAACTTAAGACACGAAAGGAGCCACACTTATCTTAAAAAATGAAAAAACCCTGCAACATACAACTGTTTAACTTAAGACATAACTTTTTAACTCAACTTTTTTTAACTTAACTTTTTAACTTTAGAAGGAACCACACTTATCTTAAATGTGGGATGTCCTCTGCTGGCTCTCATCCTCACACTCGCAGCTGCCAGAAACACCTCCCTCCGCCTTGTGTGCCATTGCCGTCATGTGGTGCCTTTGGATGCTGGGTTTATTCAAGACCAGCATCCCCAGTACCTACACTGTATCCCTGGCCACCAAATGCCTGTTCAAGCAAACAGGCCTTTTTAAAAAGTTTGGCCAGTTTCAGGGCTGCATTGCCACCTAACCAGGCCCATCGAGACCAGCACTGTACCTACACTGTATCCCCAGCAGCCAAATGCCGATCCAAACACACAGGCCCTTGTTAAAAAGGTTGGCTAGTTGCAGACCTGTGTTGTCACCAAACCAGCCTCATCAAAACAGCAGCCTAGACATGCAGCAATATGAGGTACGGAGATATCTTTTGCATGCCGCCTGGGCCTGGGGCTGGATGAACCAAATTTAAACAATTCATTTCTGTTTATCAACAAAACCCCAGGCAAGATGCTCAGAATCACACAGTCACAAGCAGAGAGGTCAGAAACTACTTTCCAGCAGCAGGAAGCAGCAGTGAAACAGTGAAGGGAGTAAGGGACCATTTTTAAAAAAAACAGTAGCCATGACCAGTAGACCCACAAATTCACAAAATGGTCTCTCTACTCATGCTTGGGAGGGGAGAAGAAAAGCAGCAATGCATCATGCAAACACAGAATAAGCAAAGCAAACCATCTTAAGGCAACAATGTTATGTGCAGTCCTTAGCACACCATAAAAGCAGCAGCAAGGTTCTCCACTTGTCCCCCAAAACATGCTACACAGCTGTGTTGCAATGTAAGAGGCAGCTGAGCTGCTGCAACAAAACAGGGAGCATTAACGCAAGCACTAGCCGTTAGTGAAAAAGCCTGCCACAACATCCCACCAAACTACAAAGGGCGGGGCCATTTTAAAATGCAAGGAACATTCCAGCAAAGATTGGATTGGAAACCCTTCCATCCAAGCCTCATCCCCTAGGTCCCCCACCCGAAAAACAAAAAGCAGACAATTTACGTGTAAAACAGCGATGGCCAGTGGGCCCCCCAAAAAATGACCACAGCCTTTTCACATGCTTGGGGGAGAAGGGGGGAAACCAGCAGGGCACTGGCAAACACACAACAAGCAAGAGAAAACCACTGTAACCATATCTTAAGCTAACCATATTATCCTCAGCACACCACAAAAACAGCAGTGAGGAGTTCCACTTGTCCCCCAAAACATGGTTCACTTCACAGCTCTGTTGCAGCCCCTCCCCCATTCCCCAGTGTCTCCCAGCACACCCCCTCCCCCCAGCCTCATTCCCCAGCCAGACTCCCTGTCTCCCCACTCCCCCCACCCCTATTCCCCAGTGTCTCCCAGCCCATCCCCTCCCCATTCCCCAGTGTCTCCCNTGCTTCCCCATTCCCCAGTGCATCCCACTCTTCCAGTGACTCCCAGTGCACCTCCTCCCCAGCCCCATTCCCCAGCCAGACTCCCTGAGTTCTCTCACTCCCATTCACCAGTGTCTCCCATTCCACCCCTTCCCCCATTCCCCAGTGCCTCCCAGTGCATCCCCCTCCCCTCAGTCCCATTCCCCACCCAGACTCCCTGAGTCCCCCCACTCCCCCCAGTCTCAGCATTTTCCCCAATGGTTCCCACCCCCAAGCAACTTACCACCACTTCAAGTAAGGCAGCAGGATGGTGCACCGTTTGCTTGCTGAGCACTGGCAGCACCAAGGCAGATGACAAGTAGTCCCTTGGGACCAAACCTGGACTAGCAAGGAGGCAACCAAGTCTCAGCAGCAGAGAGAAAGTTAGTCCCAACCAGCCAGGACACAGTTTCTCTACAAACTGGCCACAGCTCAGCAGTGCACAAAAACAGCCCTCATGTTCACTGACTGAGCATGTGCACCAGTCCCTGCCTGAGTGCTGTCTACCTCTCAAGTCCACTCCCGACCTCCTTTTTGTGGCACAGCTGCACATCTCACCTGGGTGCCTACAATTGGTTCCCAGATGCTGTTTTAAAAGTGAGCCCATACGACTCTATTAATGCCTGCCCCCTAGTGGATACTAATGGGAACTTCAGTTTCCCATTATGCGCACTTGGATGGTTCCCCCCAGCTGCCCAAAGCACGTTCCAGCTATTTTTGTCCCTTATGGGACTCCTTGTTGCTTCCCTCACAGTCAGGCCCTGCCCCCTGATTGTAGCTAGCCTGCAATGCTGGGCCTGGCCACAAAACACATATGCAGTTTCCCGGCATGGGGCCCCCTCCAATCTGAAATTGAGCAGCGGCTGCTGCTGGGGCCCCCGGCAAGACTTCTGTGACCCTGAGGGTCAGAAATTGCTTCTGAGGGTCAGAAATTGCTTCAGTCTGGTGTGGCCAGACACAGCAGTGAGTGAGGTAAGTAGAGGGGGGCACAGGAGGGGCAGTGCCCCGATGCGCTCGGGTGCGCACTGCACCTGTTGTGTTTTTAACTACCTTGAACAACTTGATGTCATCTGCAAATTTGATTACCTCACTTCCTTACTCCCCTTTCCAGATTATCAGTGAATACATTAAACAACACCTGTCCCAGTACAGATCCCTGGGGCACTCCACTATTTACTTCTCTCCCTTGTGGAAACTGACCATTTAGTTCTATTCTTTGTTTCCTATCCTCCAGGCAGTTACCAATCCACAACAGGACACTGCCTCCTATTCCATTACTTTTTAATTTCCTCAACCTCACGAGGGACCTTATCAAACATTTTCTGAAAATCCAGATTGACTGGCTCCCCCTTACCCACATGCTTATTCACACCCTCAGAAGTTCCAATAGATTAGTGAGGCATGACATCCCTTTGCTAAATCCATGTTGACTCTTTCCCCATTAAGCCATGTTTATCAATATGCCCCATAAACCTGTTTTTAATAATAGTTTCCACCATTTTGCCCAGCACAGATGTCAGGCTCACCAGTCTGTAGTTTCCAGGATCACCTCTGGAGCACTTTGACAATATCGGCATTACATTCGCTACCCTCCAGTCCTTATGTATAGTGGCAGATTTTAGTGATATGTTACAAATGAGCAGTAGTAGGTCTGCAATTTCATATTTGAGTTCCTTCAGAACTCTGGTCCCGGTGATTTATTACTATTTAGTTTGTCAATTTGCTCTAGAACCTCTTCTAGTCACGTTGATCTGTGACAGCTCTTCCAATTCATCACCTACAAAGAACAGTTCCGGTGTGGGTATCTCCCCAACATCCTCTGCAGTGAAGACTGAAGCAAAAAATTCATTCAGCTTCTCTGCAATGACCTTATCTTGCCTGAGTGCCCATTTTAACCTCATGTCATCTAATAGTCCAGCTGACTCTCTAACAGGCCTCCTGCTTCTGATGTACTTTAAAAAGTTTTTATTATTAATTTTATTCTCTATTCACTGAGTCCAGTTTATTACTTATAGAATTTTCAGTGTTCAAAGAGCTTACAAGCTCACTCATCTAGTTCACCCTCACAACAACCCTGTGAGATAGGTCAGTATTATTCCCATTTCACAGATGGGGAACTGAGGCTGAGACACAGTGACTGTCCTAAGACCATGCAGTGAATTGACAGCTGAGACAGGATATAAACCTTGATTTCTCAGGTCCAGGTCCAACACCTTATCCACTAAACTACACTGGCTCAGATGAAAGCATCTGTATGCAACATCTGTCAGAATAAGAGCTTATATCGGGGGTGGGCAAATTTTCCAGCTTCAAGAGCCATGCACCAAAGTCTTCATGTGGCCAAGAGAGATACAAGTGTGCACAACAAATCTCTCCTGCTTCATGATTGGCTGTTGGAGCTGGTGCTCTGTGGTCCTGGCTGCTGAGATTCTGAGGAGCAGCTGAAATTCAGCTGCTGAGACTGGAGCAATGAAATAAGATACAGGACCATTAAGGCAGCGCTGGGCCTAGGACTGGCTCTGGTCAAGGGGTGTTTGCAGTGCCCAAGAGCCACATCTGGTCCTCATTCAGTGGGGCCCATATATGACCACCTCTACGGCCCTGCAAAGGGTGCCCTAAGGGGGCGTGGCCACAGGGAAAGGGGCAGGGCCACCAGAGCCATCGTTTGCCCACCCCTGGCTTATATCAAAATATTCAACCCCAGATATCCTTCCAGTGAAGGGTTCCATTTCCAACCAGTGTGGGACTTGCAGCCCATCTAAAATCTTGCTAATTATCCTGCACGCTGCAGCTAGCTGAGGCTACCTTTGGATACAAAACCAAAACAGACCAAATAGCTGTTTGGATTTGCAAAGCTTTTGGTTTAACAGCAAACTGTCCCAAGATGGGGTCATCCAAGAGGATGGTCTGCGGAGTTGAAGCAGAGACAGAGTCATTGCTGAGTAAGCAATAGAGTTAGTCATGTAAGTTATCAGGAGAGGAGCCCTCTGACTGCCAGAGACTGGAGTGAACAGCAGGATAGGGATCATTCCATTATCACCAGTGGGGCACTTCTCTCAAGCAGGTCATTATTGGAGACAGAATACTTGGCTAGAGGGACCATTGGTCTGAGTGAACCATAATGTCAATTCTTATATTCTTAGTTAAGTGGATATTATTAATTATTAATTATTATTATTATTATTAGCATTTATATAGCGCCAGCGATGTACCTGGCACTTTACAAAAAATAAGATAGACATGGTCCCTGCCCAAGAGCTTACAATCTAAAGACAGGGGGAGGGGAGACAGGGAAGGGGGAACAGAGGGAGAGACAAGGGATGCGACATTCATGAGGATGCGAGAACTCAGGTACACAGTCTTGGCTTGGTTACAGTAAATTGGGAGTTTGAAGATAACAGGTGGGGGATAATCCTGGGTGGGGACGATTAGCAGGAGTTAGGAAGGGCGGAGCAGAAGAGGTGGGTTTTGAGGAGGGACTTGAAGGTGTGGAGGGAGGGGGCAAGGCGGACGAGGGCAGGGAGGGAGTTCCAGGCGTGCAGGGCAGCAAGGGAGAAGGGACGAAGTCAGTTGGGGGAGCAGGGGAGGCGTGGGAGGGCGTGGGAGGGGTTGGAAGATGAGCGGAGTGCTCGAACAGGGGTTCGAAGAGATATCAGGGCAGAGAGGTAGGGGGGAGTAAGATTGTGAAGGGCTGTGTAAGTGAGGACAAGGAGCTTGTGCAGAATACGCTCAGGAAGGGGAAGGCAGTTGAGAGAGGAGAAGAGAGTCTGCACATGGTCAAAGTGACGGGCTAGGTGGATGATCCTGGAAGCAGAGTTTTGAACAGAGATAAGGGAAGAAAGGTGAGAGCGGGGAACGCCAACGAGGGGGAGGTTACAATAGTCGAGGTGTGAGATGACTAGGGCGTGGATGAGAGTTTTGGCAGAGGAGACAGACCGAAAAGGGCGGATCTTGGCAATGTTGCGGAGGGAGAAGCGGCAGGATTTGGCCACGAAGTCAATGTAGGGTTTGAGGGTAAGGTGCGAGTCAAAAATGAAGCCCAAGCTACGGGCTTGGGGTACAGGGAAGTTGGAGGCCCTGTCAATGGCAATTGACAGGGAAGAGGGAGAGGAAGGATTGGGAGGGAAGATAAGGAATTCCGTTTTCACCATGTTCAGTTTGAGTTGGCGTTGAGACATCCAGGCGGAGATATCAGAGAGACAGTTGGTGAGACGAGCTTGAACAGAGGGGGAAAGGGAAGGAGTGGAGAGAGAGAGTTGAGTGTTGTCAGTGTATAGGTGGTATTGGAAACCGTGGGAGGCAATGAGTTTGCCTAGGGATTGGGTGTAGCTAGAGAAGAGGGGAGGGCCCAGGACAGAGCCTTGGGGAACCCTGACCGAGAGGGGTAGGGAGGAGGGGAAGGAGGAGTTAGGAAGAGATACATTGAAGGAGCGGTCAGAAAGGTAGGAGGAGAACCAGTCAAGGACAGAGTCCTGGAATCCCAGGGAGTGAAGTGATTCAAGCAGGAGCGAGTGGTCAACAGTGTCAAAGGCAGCAGAGAGATCAAGGAGGACAAGAATAGAGTAGAGGCGGTTGGATTTAGCCACAAGAAGATCATTGGTGATCTTAACAAGAACGGTTTCAGTGGAGTGGAGGGGGCAGAAGCCAGATTGGAGGGGGTCAAGGGAGGAGTTGGCAGAGAGGAGGTTGAGGCAACGGGAGTAGACAACCCATTCGAGGAGTTTGGAAGCAAAAGGGAGGAGCGAGACAGGATGGTAATTAGAGGGTTCAGAGCGATCCAGAGTGGACTTGTTGAGGATGGGGGAGACAGTGGCGTGTTTAAAGGCAGAGGGGAAGGAGTCGGTAGAGAGGGAGAGGTGGATGATGTGCAGGAGGGGAGGGGCGACGGCAGAAGTAATGGAGGTCAGGAGGCGGGAAGGAATGGGGTCCAGAGGGCAAGTGGAGGGGCTGGAGGAGAAGAGCAGGGACCTCTATGGTGATATTGAGATATTGCAGTCCCCAAAAAAGAGGTCGCCTTCATTTCCAAAACCAAATATCTCTGAAGGACTTCCTCTCCCACTCCCAAATCAGGACCAGCCTTACCACAGGATGACTGCCTAGGACGCCACTCTTGTCTCTACATCTGGGGCCTCCGCAGTGGTTCCTGATTTCACCAACATGGGGTGGTGATCCTCCTTCCCTCCCAGCAGGGCCCAAATATGACCATGTCCCTTATTACACAGACACTCTAACACCCATAAAATGGGTGTTACATTTTATTATACATGTTGCAGGGCACCACTGCAGCCAATCATCATGGGCCCTGTGCACACATGACGCCCCCCACCCAGTTCCTCTGGGTAGAGATGGGTGTTGGCCGGTGGGTGGGGAGCATTTCCCTGGGTGGAGATGGGTGGGGGCATCTGTGTAAACACCACTTTCGGTGGGTGTTGGTGAGTGTTTGCTCCTGGCCAACGCCCATCTCCACCCACACCCACTCACCAAGCAAACGGCAGTGGCGTCCGTTAGAGTGGGTGTTAGAGGGCATCCATTTTATGGATGTTAGCGTGTCTGTGTAAAAAGGGCCCACCTCGAGGGCCCTGCAAAGGGGGCCCTAAGGGGGCGGGGCCACAGGGAAAGGGACAGGGTCACCAGAGACCTCACATTTTACCTTTACCATGGGCCCTGCAAATTCTAAGGCTGGCCCTGTCCCCAGCACTATATAATGTCACATTGAGGGAAGGGGATATCTTTACAATTAATTGACTGTTGTTCTATAGTGATCTAGACACTAGTTCTAAAGCTGTGTTAATAAGGGTGCCTTCAATCTGGATGACAAAGGTTTCGATTGGCATTCTGAGACTGGCTCGTTACTTCACCTGAAAAAGTGGAAGCCAAGTTTTCATTTCTTGCTGGGATGTTAATGGGGCTGGACAGGCAGCAACTTTTCTGGAGTGTTTAGGGTGTTTGTCTTAATGGTCCCAAGTATGACAGCCAACAAAGTTGTTAAGATGATTCCTTTTCATGAACCAACTGCTGTTGGTGAATTCGTGTTTTGAAGCTGGGTCATCTTGAACAGATAGTTTTCAATAGCTGTAAAGATACCAGTGGGACTTTCATAATTGTTGGAGTCTTTGCCAGGGTTATGAGAGAAAGTGCACCAAGACCCCTTTCTGAAGTACCTTTTTAGCTCTCTCTGATGGGTTGCTTCTGTTCCCAGGACAGAATCGATTTCCTGCAACTGATGATTGACTCCCAGAGTTTGAATACTGAGAGCAACACGATGAATCACTCATATAAAGGTAATGCCATGAAGTTATCCATAACAGAGATTTCCCATGGAGGCTCCTGGAGCAATGGGAGTCCTATGAATAGGACTGTTGACTTCTGCCAGCAGGGGAAAGGTCTTGCTGATTCACCTATGCCAGAAATGGGGAACCGTTTCTTCCTTGTGGGCCACTTTGTAAATTAGTACATACTCCAAGGGCTGAATAGGAATTGTGGGGCAAGCATCCCTCCCTGGATACATTCATTCTGCTCCCTCCCTCTCAATTTTCAAATCCCTCCTGAAAGCCAATCTCTTCTGTTAGGCCTTCCCTAGCTTGGCATGAGTGAAATTGTATCTTCTCCCCTGCCCCCCCCCCCCCCCCCCGAATTTTTCCATCAGAAGAGCACTCCTGTGCTGGGCTGCCAGTTTCACGCCTCAGAATTTCTTCCCTGTAACAAAGTTACTAAGTTAGCGCAAATTCTCAACTTCATGGATGTATCCTTGTCTCTCCCAATGTTCACCTCTTCCTTATCCCTCTTAGATTGTTAGCCCCCTGGGGTAGGGATCTGTCTTTAACTACTGACTGTACAGTGGCAGGTACTTAAAGGAGATAAGAAAACGGAATCTGGAGTCAACATAGGGGTCAGTAGCCAAAAGGTCAGTCTTAAAACTGGTTTTGGCATCCCCCGATCATCAAAGGGGCTCAAAACCGGTTTAAAAAAATGCGCATTATTTAAAAACCACATTCAAAACGGTTTTGGCTTTTACACGATCATGGAAAATGCGCATTTAAAATGGTTTAGGTGTTTAAACGAGCATTAAAACACGCGCATTTTTCACCAATCATGCGCAAATTTGTCTCGCCTAAAAGCGGCCTAAGATAAAGGAGGGAAGTATGGGGAAACAGGAAGCAGGGCAGGCAGTAGGAACAGGATGCTGAGATTTGTTGAGCTGCTCTGAGGAAACTGAACCCTAGTCATGCAGCTCTAGGCAGCTGATGAAGAGGCAGATAGCCTCAGAGTTCCTTTGGAAGCTCAGCTGGGCAGACTCAGGGTGTTTTTAAAAAATTCCCACAAGCAGGCAATTGAAACCGTGATTAAAATTTGTGCCTACTCTTGCGAATGACTCTCGTGCATGATGTGGAAACTTCCGCATCTTAATCCAGTTTCTGGAACCCCCCGCCTTCCCCCCCCCCGTATCGAGGGTTCCAGAATGCACATTCCCAAACTCGTGTGCTAAAGATGTGGATTGGTGACAAAATGCCACTCGCACGAGATCGTATTCGCTTCAATTGCCATTTTGAAAGCATTCACATGCACCAATTAATTGAATCCAACTGAATTGAATCCAACTGCTCCAATTTGCTCCAATTGCCATAATGGAGCTTTACACAAGCACCACGTGACTTCTGAGTGAGGAGACTCAGGATGTATGAACAGCCCTTGTGCATAATACAGAGGAGTCCATGTGACTGCAGGAGACCGCTGTAACCTGCAAATTTCATGCACGTCTAATAATGCCCTCAGACTCAGGCAATGCAGCTCAGCTGGGAGGGCTGCAGAGTCAGCACGAGGGAGGTCCTTACAGGGGTGTTCAGGATGGGGGAAGGGGGGAAGGAAGATAAGGGTCTGGATCATGGATCTACCCCCTACATTTGAGCGCATGTTCTCATCTCCACTCGCTCCCATTGAGCTCACTCTTCTGGACTGGATCCGTGAACCAGGAATGGGAAAGGGGCAAATGAAAAAACAGCCATGAGTTAGATTTGGTCTGTGAGCCGTAGGTGTCCCACTTAGAGATGAAACGAAAAATCTCTGTGAGGGCTGCTCCCGATGGAAACAGCTTTTTCACCTTCATTCGCACGAGGAGGAAATCTACTGGCATTTTTGTCTTCTTTTTTTTTTTGCAATTTTCTGCACTTTCCCACCATTTAGGTAATTTCCGGTATTATCAGTATTTCTGATATTACCAGAAATTACTGGATCTTACAGAAATTACAGATATTACTAGAAATGACCAGAATGGCAGAAAATAGCTGAAAGTGTCGGTAGCTTTTCTTCTCACTCCCAAAAGGAGGGTATTTCCTGATGGAACGAGAGCACCTACTCTCGCTTCAGGCCTTGTCCCACTCCAGTGTATACAATATGCCCTGCACAGGGTCGGCCTTGGGGCGCTTTTAAACGATCCCGCTCACAAGCGGGATCGTTCAGTGCTGGCATCGGGCACCCGCCTTCCTCTCTACGCCATGTCTGATGTTCAGAAGAGCATCAGACACAGCGTAGAGTGTTTGTGCGCATGCGCGCCCTTCTGCGCGTGCGCACTCGGGCAAAGAACCTGGAAGTGCGGCGTGAAGCCGGCACGGTGGCGATCTGCCTTGAAGGGGGGCAGGATCGCCGGGTTGGCTTCACACAGTAGAGATCCGGCGTTACAGCGCACCGGGGATTTAGACAAGTGGCAACAATGGCGGCTGATAAAGGGCTCAGCCGCCATTTCCGCCTCGTCTAAAAACGTTGCTTGGATTTGCGTGGACCAGGCCGAACATAAAATGAGGAGCTCCTGGTGTCCCCTCCCCCTTGGAGGCAGCCTCTGTGGTGTCCTGAAGGGGGTCATATTTGGGGCCCCACTGAGAGGGAGTGATGTTCCCACAACCTGTCCTGGTGAAAACAGAGGCCACTGCAGGGCCCTCAGAAAGAGCAGGGGAAGGTGGGGGGTGGGGGAGGTTGGCCCTGACCCTGCACTGTGTTAGCTGGGGACAAACTACCAATTTTATATAATACCTTTTCTCTCAATAAAGATGAGAAATGTAACCCATGGCATGGCATCCTCTGCTGCATATTAACTATTGCTGTTGAACGGCAGATGCCGGGTTAGACGCTTATCAACATATTCAGAAGCCACCACCATTTCCACTATACCTACAACTATTGGTCTGCTGCACATTTCTAATTGCTAGCAGCAAACTGTCCTCCCTCTCCTCAGCAGTAGATAGGGACAGGAGCTCTATTTATTTATTTAGCCTTCTATCCTGCCCTTCCCCTAAGGCTCAGAGCAGCGTACATAAAATACATAACATAGAAATACAGTAAAACTCCCTTTTCAAAACTTAATTCAAAGAAAAACCCACCCTTGCCGCCTGCCAAACACGTTACCAAAAAAAAAGGTTTTACGCTGCCTCCGAAATAGGCTCAGGCTTGGGCTCTGATGGATCTTCAGGGGAAGGGAGTTCCATTCCACAATACTAGGGCAGCAACTGAGGCCGCTTTTAGATTAAAACGGTGCCCTCATGCGACTTAAAAAACCCCCGCAGGTCTGAGACATTTCGTGTGTTAAAGCTGGTCACACGTTCTTTTAAAACCGCAAATGAAATATCCCGACATTGAGGTATTTAGTTCACGGTTTTAAAAGAATGCGCAGCCTGCTTTAACGTGGGAAATTTCTCTTCTAATCCCCACCCGTGGGATCTTTAAAAGTCACACAAGCATGCCTCGCTTATCTAAAAGCGGCCTGAGAATGCTTCCCTGCAGGCCCTTGCTGTACCTCAGGGGTGGGGAACCTCAGGCTTGGGATCCAAATGCGGCCCTCGGCAAGTTTTTAAGTGACCCCTTTCCAGTGCCTGGATCTGGTCCCTGGATCCAGTCTCTACCTCCAAGCCCTGAAAAACTGAGCTCAGGATAATGGGGCAGAGAGGAGGACATGCACACAAGGTTAGGGGACAGATTCACGGCACAGACCCATAATCTGGTGCCTCCTTTTCTTGAATACACCCATTAAGCACCTGCACTCCCAACCTGTATGTGGCTTGTACTAATTTTCATTGTGGCCCCCGGGGACAGAAAAGGTTCCCCACCCCTGCTGTACGTGGACAAGATTGGCTGGTGGCACTTGCAGGAGAGTGCTCCCAGCTGACCGCAGGGGAGCATGGAAGGGAAGGCGGTCTTTCAGATAGGTAGGGTCCAGGCACTTTAGGGCTTTAAAGGTCAAAACGACACCTTGAATTGTGCCCAGAAGACTGTAGGAAACCAGTGCATTGTTGAGCATGGTGTAATGTGCTCACAGTGACCCACCCAGGAAAGGAACCGGGTCACTGCATTCTGCACCAGCTGCGGTTTCCAAACAGTCACCAAGGGCAGCCCCATGTAGAGCGCATTACAGTAGTCTAGCCTTGAGGTAATGAAAGCATGGCTGATGGTGGCCAGATCTGAGTCAGAAAGAAAGGGACGCAACCTCCTCACCAGATGGAGTTGGTGAAAAGTAGTCCTGGCCACTGCTGCAACCTGATAGTCTAGGCACAGCAAGGAGTTCCTTCCTCCCATACCCCCCCTCAAAGGGCACCATGATTGATGGCCTAGTCTCTAACTGAAGGAGATATCGTAGGACTCCTCCTGAATAATAGTGGCTGGTCACCTATTTGCCAGCAGGGTTATTGGAGAGAGATATAAGTTGCTGTCTTCCTGGAAGGACTGGACTGGCTGCCTTAATAGTATTCCATACAGATGGGACTATCAGTATCGGATTAACCTGATAATGCCGATAATTGGCGATATTGGATTAATCCAATAATACCGATAATATCGGTATTGGCATATTGGTTTTTTTAACATTGCTGATTTTTCAGATCTTTAACATTGCGGCCATTTTTTAAATGGCCGCAATGTTAAAGATCCGAAAAATTGGCAATGTTAAAAAAACGATATGCCAATACCGATAAATCCAATATCAGATGAATCCGATACCGATAAAACTGGTAACTGATAATTTGCTGATAGTCCCATCCCTAGTATTCCAGCCTCACCAATTGTGGGGAGTGAGGAATGAACTTGAGACACCAGTCTCCTACACAGCGGCATTTGGTGATGCTACCATTAGGGTTACCACTTTTTGTAGTTTGACCCTGAGACTGCCATTTTGGCCTATGGGAGTATCTCCGGGTCAAACCTCAAGAGGTGGTAACCCTAGCTACCATAGGTTCCTTCAGTAACTCAGCTGGTAGCATGGAGGACCCTGCTTGTGGGAAAAATTTAGTTTGCTAGTTTGATTCCTGCTTGGTTTTAAAATAGGCTGTTAGTTAAGCTGGTCAGGGGCTGGGAGAAAATGGCAGGAAATGGATCACTCCGTGATGACCTGTTGGGCACTTCTCTAAGATAAGTTGGCCAATGGCCACCATCATGGAAGCAATTATCGCGGGGAATGTGTCTCCTGCAAATTTCCACCCTGGCAATTTTAGAGCTATGGGAGTGGACCTTATGTGGGTCAGCATCCCCCTCAAACTTTAGTCCAAATTTACTCCCATGGCCACTGTCAGAGACAGGATGCTGGGCTAGATGGACCATTGGTCTGACTACCAGTATGGCACTTCTTATGTTCTTATTATCAGTCTAAGTGAAAGAAAGAACTCCTTTGACCCCATTAATATTTGCAACAGTTTCCCCCCCCCCCCCCTCTGCTCTGCAGGTTACAGTGAATATTTGGGCCTTCAATTTATGGTCTCTGTGTGGGACCTTTCATAGTCTTTAGCCTATATTTCAGGCTTCAGTGGTGTGGTAAAGCTCCTGACAGCTCCTGAAAGCTCTGCTGAATAAGCTCATCACTGCTTAAATCAGTTGAAAGTTTCAGAAGGGTTGAGGGGTGGGGCTATAAGAATGACTTCGTAAAGAAAACCCCTGAAACTGAACCATGGTAATGGCCTTGAAAACAACCACAGCAGCCTTGGCAGGAATCCATAGGTTGTTTAGTATTTCTGTCCCCACCCATTCATAATACTAGAGACTCAAGTCAAACCTAACTCTAAATCGGATTCTTGAGGGCTAATCCTTTGGCCGTGCCCACTGAACATAGAAGAATGCTTACCCATCCTCATAGGGTGTTTTTAGAAAAGTGCCTCCCCACCTACTATTACCCATGAATCACCTACCATCATGCATGTGGCAGGGCCACATTGGCACCCTATGGAGCCCTGCAATATGCATGATGGGTGGGTGATTGGCGAGGAGGCGCTAGTCTAAGAACACCCATACTATGCTGCTGCAGGGGGCATAGAAAAATTTGGGAGTTAACTTTTCTGTCCGTCTTTCCTCTCTTCCTACAGCCCTGACTGACTCAGAGATAATCGCACAAGCTATTATCTTTATTTTTGCCGGATATGAGGGCACCAGCAACGTCATTTGCTTCCTGGCTTATGAGCTAGCCATTCACGCTGCTGTCCAGCAGAAGGTGCAAGAGGAGATAGATTCAGTTCTAGCCAACAAGGTAAGAGTGGAGGATGATTGAGGGATGTGTGTGTAGCTAGGCTGGAATGGGGAACACCGTACACCCAACTAGTGGTAGGGATACAGCTCCACTGTATGGGGTCCCCAGGCTCATAGACCCCAATGCAGTTGCTGTCTGTCCCTTATATCACCACCCTTGGATGTTCAATGATAATTCGTATAGCATCCTTACGAGATCTCTTTCCCCTTCCATTTTGCCAGAAAAAGTAACATGTTTAATTAAAGACATTAAAATTAAAATGGTCAAGTAACATATTTAGAATAAAGGTTTACTTGCCAGTCCTTGGGAGATTAGGTGGGGCAGCAAGAAATTTCGGGTTCCATATGCAGCCCATCAAAAGGAGAGAATCTGTCCATTTGGGACTTCTTAAATACAGTGCCACTTATGAGCTACCCTTTGGCCATTTTGCAGTCTCCTGCTGAGCTACATAACAGAGACTGATGGCCCCAAATGATAACTTATGGGGAGGGAACAGAATGGTTAAAGCAAACATGGACAGTGGACACCAACAGCTTGACAATATCAGAGATTGCAGCTCTCTCAGGAAGCCCTGTCTAAGCTACTATCCTCTTTGCCTCCGCACACGGAACGGCGAAAGAAACCTTCAACATATAGACACACAACACAGGATCCTATAGAAATGCACCGACATACACACACTCCTACCAAGAGAGACTTTGCCTCTGTCTATTTGTCTCTATGCTTCCTCCATTCCACCCACTTACCTATCGATGCCAAATTTTGTATTATTCACCCATGGGCAGTGAAAGGAGCACGTTCAATCCGACAGATTTCTTAAGCCTATTATTCAGCATTAGGACAGTGGCAAAGGGGAAGGGAAGGAGAAACGGTGACAGCTAAGGATTTCACAAAGTGCTGGTAGAGAGCTAGCCAATGGGCATGGAGAAACGAGCGGGGCAGCTTTGGAATTCACGGCCTTTACTTTCAAGGAGGGGGACCTGTGTTCGCTGCATTTTCCCCACCGACACCAATGGGGGGGGAGGCGGGTGAGTTCAAGATTTTTTTTATGACGTCACTCCTCCCCATCTTTCTGAATTTGTTTCCTACAACATTCCCATTCCCTATGTTCCCCTTCCCCTTGTCTTTCCTGGATGGTAAGCCCCTTGGGGGGCAGGGACCTGTCTTGAACTACCGATTGTACAGTGCCAGGTACATTGCTTGTGCTATATAAATAAATAATGTAATAACAACAATATCCTCACATTGGGTTCCTGCACTGCCAGAGTCCCACTGTTAGCAGTTTTCAGCAAGGCACTGATCACAGCAGAGGGCTCAGACTCATACCGCACATTCACACCTTATGGCAGCTGTCATGGGTTTGGGGGTCCGCACCCCCACTTTACTGGGTTTGAGTGACTCAGTTTCCCTTGCGCACAGTTCTCTTGAATCAGTTTCTCTCACTGGCTAATTCAAGTGTGCCACAATGAAACTCCTTTGTCACACAAGGGCCCGATCCTTCCTGTTTACAGACTCTTTACTCTCTGGGTTCGCAAGAGCTTGAGGGCTCTTGTAGCTCACTTGTGTTCCAATATTAGACACTGACCACTTCTTCATAAAATAAGAAGTAAGTTTATTGATTACATAAACAAGATAGTTAAACAGAGTGGTAATAGAAATAAAAGGTAAATATAACGCATTCCTAACTTATACTGGTTGAGTTCCTAAGTTATTCATCTTACCCTAGCGAGTCCAAAAGTTCTGGTTTCTCAGCCATAAGGTGACTGGCTGGGCTCTTTGGCTTAGAGAGCGGAATCTGTCTCTCACTTCATGCTGTCCCCAGCCTGCTGTGGTCAGGCTGCTCATTCGTATGTAGATGTCCTCTCGAAGCAGCTTTGCAAGCCAAAGTCTTTTCCCCTCTGGGATCTCTCTCCTTATATCTCCTGGAGGAAACTCCTAGTAAGTTCTCCAGGCTTCTAGAATTCCCTTTGTTCTCTCATCAGGTTTCTCTGTCTTTCTGCACGTAGTCAATGGCTACCTGCATTAGCATTGTTAATGACTCTGGCCATTCGTCTGGCCCCAATACACATGTTGGTATCTCTTTGTATTTTCTGTAGGCCGGTGACGTGTAAGAGCCCTAATTCGAGTTGTACAGTTCTCAGAGTCAACGTTACAAACATGTGGAACCTTTGACATTACATAGTGTACATGTATAGTAACATTACATACATGTGAAACCCTTGGCACCACACATTTACCAAACATGTAGTCTGGTGTTTCGCACATTCACACCTTATGGCGGCACAACAGCGGCACTCCCATGAGCAGAAGATGCAGCAGAGGAAGGAGGTGGAGGCCGTCACAACTTCTGGTGTGAACGGGGTTTTGCCACAAAAATACCCGCAAATGACAGGGCTGGATTTTGAACCCTGTTATTCACGAGTATTGTCGCAGAAAAACCCCATTCGCACCAGAAGTTGTGATGACCTCCACCTCCTTCCCCTGCCCTGTCTTCTGCTCATGGGAGTGCCGCTGCTGCGCTGCCATAAGATGTGAATCCGGTATCACAAACTTAATTCTTAAATTTATTTGCACACAGTGTTTCTGTTGGCTGTGGAGTGTCTCTTCACCTCTCAGAATGAGTAAAATGGGCACAGATTTCTGTTAACTCCCCCTATTTAGGAAAAAGACATCAAGGTTGAGTCCATAACTTCACCCCTGTCATTTTGTGGATATAGGGTGTGAGCTGTGACTGGGAGAGCATGCAGTGATTTAACACTGATAATGGGAAATATCTGACCTAGACTCCCACAACTCTGACAACCCTTTCCCTTCCCTCCAAAGGCTCCCCTCACATATGATGCTCTCCTGCAAATGGAATATCTTGACATGGCGATAAATGAAATCCTCCGGATGTATCCTATCGGAGGGCGAATCGAGAGGGTCAGCAAGAAAGACGTAGAGATCAATGGAGTGACCATTCCCAAGGGCCTCGTGGTCATGATCCCACCAAGTGTTCTGCACCGTGACCCGGAATACTGGCCAGAACCAGACGAGTTCCGACCCGAGAGGTACTGAATATTGATTGCGAATTGGCAGTGGGACTGATCCAATGCCTCGTGCCAGCCATGCGTGCACATGTGTGCAAGTGCATGCACCCCCATTATGCATGTAGGGAGTGCTATACAGCTGAGCCACCCACCTCGCTGTGTTTCTCCAAATCTCTGGCTAGGGGTTTCCACAACTGGCAAACCCCCCAAAACCCTTGATATTCCGCTGCCACCACCTGAATTTTTCCCAGCGGGCATTCACACCACTCAGGAAATGTGAACCCCCAAAAGGCATAGACCTTACAGCTTCCCAAAAGCACTCCCCTTTCCTGGCACTCTGTTCCTGGGATTTCCTCCTCTGCGTTGGAGGCAGATCCCCAGAGTAACCCACCTGAGGCTTCCCTTGGTTCCAAAGCAGTTAGCTTCTAGCCAAGTAGGTAGACTTCCCCCCTCTTTAGTAGCTTGGCCTAGGGAGACATATAATGGCTAATAATGCACACACACATCCAGTAGGGTAAAAAGAAAACTAAGTATTTACTAGTACATATGAACCAGGTGATAATCCTCGAGCAATTAGAGTCAGCCCTGTCGACCTAGTAGTCCGTTTGGAAAGCGTCTTCCTATAACTGTAGCTGAGGTAGCAAGCAAGGTACTCACACTGGTTCTGATCAGGTCTCCATAGGTGATGGTTTTCCTATGGGGTCCAAATTCTTCTTCTGGCAAAGACCAGAGTTCCAAAGTCACTGCCAAGCCATGCAGTCCATGTGTGCCTCCAGGCAGGGAGGTCACCAGCCTAGCAGCATCTGCTAGAGATCTCAGTCAGTGAGTCCAGAGAGAGAGCAAAATGGAGAGGGTCTGAGGTTTTTAAAACCCTCCTTCCCTTCCCTGTGATTTGTCCAGGTAAACCTACCTGGCCTAGGTGCAAGTTCCAGCTGACCTGTCCAAGCCAATCAGAGTCCTGTTTCCTGCTGGCTGAAGAAGATCCCAGAGGAATTCCACGTGTACTATGTTTCAAAGACATAGGAAAAAGTAGCAAGGAGGTCCTGGAGGCTAAATTTAGGCTTCTAGGTAGGAGACCTCCAGGGTAGCATTCTCAGAAATGCTCTCAGTTCCACGCACAGGACACCAGATGCAGGTTGAGCTCTGGAGTCTCAATGCGTGGATGAGACGATGGTGCATGGAAAAACAACCCAAACTATGAGTACACAATGCTGGGTACTAAGCTAGGAGTTACCACTCAGGAAAAGGATCTGGAAGTGATTGTGAACAATACACTGAAATCCTCAGCCCAGTGTGCAACAGCAGTCAAAAAAATGAACAGAATGTTAGGAGTCATTCACAAAGGGATAGAGAATAAAACTGAGGATGTCATAATGCCGCTATACAAATCAATGGTACGACCGCACCTGGAATATTGTGTGCAGTTGTGGTAGCCCCATCTCAAAAAATACATTGCTGAACTAGAAAAGGTACAGAGAAGGGCAACAAGAATGATAAAGGGTATGGAAGGGCTTCCATATAAAAAGAGGCTTGCTTGACAAGCTGGGTCTCTTTAACTTAGAGAAGAGAAGACTGAGAGGGGACATGATAGAGGTTTATAAAATCTTGAGTGGTGTGAAACAAGTGGATGGGGAACGGTTATTTACTCTCTCAAATAGCAGTAGAACTAGGGGACACTCCATGAAACTAGCTGCCGGCAGATTTAAAACAAATAAAAGGAAGTACTTTTTCACTCAATGCATAATTAACTTATGGAATTTGTTGCCAGAGGATGTTGTCAGGGCCAGTAGTATAGCTGGGTTTAAAGAAGGGCTGGAAAAGTTCTTAGATAGTAGGTCCATTAATGACTATTAACCAAGTAGTTTACAGGATCTTACTGTCAGGAGCTGGGAGTGAACAACAGAGAATAAATTGCTCACTGTGACTGTTGGTTCTTCTCCCATGTGATTGAGATTGGCCACTGTCGGAGGACAGGATGCTGGGCTTGATGGACCGTTGGTCTGGCTCAGTATGGCACTGCGTATGTTCTTAAGACCTGTGTGGCAATGGGACAAATTACCTAGGGAGGTCAGAGAGTATTTGTTGCTGGAGGTTTTCAAGAAGAGGTTGGACAGCCATCTCTCAGGAACGTTGTAGTCATCCTGCATTTAAGCTGGGGGTTGGAGTAGATGATTTCAAGGGACCTGCTAACTTTATGATTCTATCAATTCTAAGCAACTGCCAGGCCAGCAGATCCTCTGCTGGGTACATTTAGCCTGCTACGTATGATGCTGTAGGTAGATGGTGCCGTGGCTTGGAGCAGGGGGTTAGACTAGCTGTCCCTTGAGATCTCTTTCGACCCCACAGTTCTAGGATGTTAGGGTATTCAATTGTCAATTATTCCTAACGCCTGAGCGTACTTCTGTGCCTTGGAACTAAGAACAGTCTCTCTCTCAAGAATACGGTCTCCACCGTTTGCAGTATGATTCCCGAGACTCCCATAGGCCAAAATGGGAATCTCAGGATCAAACTGGAAAAGGTTGGCAAACCTACTCAAGAACAGATGTTTCACAGTGACATTGTCCCTGGTATAGTTTGTGCTGAACTCACCTGAGTCCATTGTCTCTGCAACAGGGCAGGGTACTTAGCCAGGGTAAGTAGAGGCAGGATCCAGCCCAATCAGTTACTCTCAGTTGGGGAACCCTCACTTAGGTCTCTTTATTTACAGTAGCTGCAATCCAGTGGTGTGCAGATCCCTGTTCAGAGTCGTGTGCGCATGCGTGAGTGTGCATGCGTGCAGCATAATGCGTGCCAGCAACGTGTCTCCACATGGGCTCCGCGTGGGTGTATATGCATGCGGGTGTGCGCACACGCACGTGGCTCCACACAAGATCTGCACAGCATTGGATCGGGGGCAGTATCTACACTACACAGTCTCCAGCCACAGATCTCGATATACATCCATGGGCAGTGTCCCCGTCTCTGGGGTTCCCACTCCTAGCCTCCAGCCAACCCCTGCTTCCCACTACAGGCTCCCTGCCTTATCCTGCTTCTCAAACAACCTTACAGTCCATCGTATCCCTCTGGAGGCCAGTGTCCTCACACACTCCAGCTGGTGATGCTCAGTCTCTCCTGTAGCCAGCTACTATCAGCTCACCTCCCTTCAGAGGGTGTTCCTGGGATCAGCTCATACACCCCCGGTCTACATTCCCAGAGCTCTCCGCCCTGCTACACTCTCCCACACTGAGTGCTCAAGCTCAGACTGCAACAACCCTGGGCTGGCTCAGCTACACCCAACCCCAGGTGTGAGGCAATTAGGTGTGATCCTCTCTTGCCTCAGTTAGCACCTTTGCCTACTGTCGGTGCTAACTGCCTTAAAGGGCCAGAGGGATCCCACGCTACGCTCTTCTCAAGTATGAAATTGGCTTTCTCTTCCTCTGTAAAGCCTCTCCTTACCCTTGTACTTCCACCCAGGTTCAGCAAAGAGAACAAGGAGACTCTAAATCCCTATGTATATCTGCCCTTTGGAGCCGGGCCCAGGAACTGCATAGGAATGCGGTTTGCTCTCCTCACCATTAAAGTCGCTATGGTCAGCCTGCTGCAGAGTTTCACCTTCAGGCCCTGCAAGGAAACGGAGGTGAGAAATTCAGATTTATAGCTAGCTATTTGCTGTAAAGCCTTCCTTTTAAAATAAAGTGTTACTCTTTATTTTGGCCCTTTTTACACAGGCCGTGGCATGGGGGATGGGGGTGTCGGTGTGCATGGTGGCCCGTGTGCTCTGGGTGGGGGGAGGGTGTAGGTGGGCGCACACCCATCTACACGCACGGAGCAACTGCCATTTTCGCTGGTTGCTCCGTGCGTGGGGGATGGGTGAAGGTGGGTGTGCGTGCGTGTTTGCGGGAGTGCATGCACGCGTGCACACCCACCCCTACATCCATCCCCCACAGATTTTACACGCGGCTCACCCATGCATGAACACCCAGATTTCTGGGTATTTGTGTGTGAGTGCTGCCTGTGTAAAAAGGGCCTTAGCTATGAGAGAGAGAGAGTAAAATAAATGGGCAATGCAGGTTGAGAGTGAAGGGTGCAAATGTTCAGCGGGCCATACATTGTATACAGTCAGTCTTCTGCAAGGGGCAACAGGGGCCTACGCCCTGCCCCCAGGCCCAGGAGTGGTGGTGTACCTGGGGGCCCTCAGGACTGGGATTAATTTGTAAAAAAAAATAATTTCCAGGGCCCAAGTCTGCCCCAGATACCACACTCGTGACCTCAAAATGACACCTTCCAAGCCCAGAACTTTTGAGAGCAGGGAAATTAACTCTAGTCTCCAGCTAGCAACCCAACCACTGGACTAACCTGCCCCTGCAGCTGAAAATAAAACAGGAGTTCTTGTGATTTAATCTATATGATGACCAGAGCAGAAGGTGAAGCAGGAAAGTCATTCATAAAACTATCCAGGGTTTTTTTCTGGCTTTTGTTTCCAACCTTGAAATGACCAATATTGGCATTTTCCTGATCTCTCACATTTTGGGGTGTTCACTTCTACTGGAGACATTTCATCATCATTCCCCCCCCCCCAAATTTAATTGGCGGGGCTGAGCCCTGGCAAGGCTCCCCCCCCCCCAAATTTAGCCCTGCCTCAGGAGCAAGTGGTGGCACTCCCGAATCCCTCAGAAGTGGCAGCAGCACTGTTCAGGGCCCCTCTGGAATGACAGTGGTGGCACTCCCAGGTCCCTCAGAAGTGGTAGCTGCACTGTTCAGGGCCCCTCAGGAACGACAGTGGTTGTACTCCCTGTCCCTCAAGAGTAGCAGCAGCAGTGTTCAGAGGGCCCTCAGGAATGACAGTGGTGGCGTTTCAGGGGGCACTTAGGAGCAACAGTGGTGGCAATGGTGCTCTCAGGGTCTCCAGGGCAGACACTTTCTGTGGTGTCTGCCACTCACCCTCTCAGTGACTCTGGCACTTGCTCCAGGCCCAGCCAAGTCTAAGGCCATTTTCTCACGTTACTGGGGGGGAAGGATTTCTGTGAGGGCAATCGCAGCTCCGTTCTCATGGCAATTAGTGCGCGTAGGAATGTGGTATTCTGCGTTTCTCCTGTGAGAACACCTGTGATGGTAAGAGTGAAATCGGGGACCCCGGTCATGTGTGAGTGTTCTCGCAGGAGAAAAGCTGAATGGTACATTCATTGCCGTGAGAATAGAGCTGCGATTGCCCTCCCAGAAGCACCGCCCCCACCCCCAAGTAACATGAGAAAGAGGCCTCAGTCTGCCCCTAACTATGCCGTTTGCATGAAGTGTTCTGAAATGTAAAAAGGGTGCATCCTGAAAGGGAAAAGAGAGCAACTAAGAGAGCGAAATTAGAGAATAAGAAGGAGGCGGAAGAAGTTAATACCTTCAATCGACCACCTAAACTGATAACCCTGTAATCCAGTCGTGTGTTCCTTTCTTTTTCTCTCTTTCTTGGTCCGATTTGCCGGTTTCTGAAAAATCTTCTCTCTTCTAATGCTGCAGATTCCTCTGAAGCTGAGCACAACAGGCCTGACGGCACCAACTAACCCTATCATTTTGAAGCTAATCCCCAGAGGCAGCACCACTGACTAGGAGCTGTAAAATCGAGTGGAGTTTAGACAGCAGCTCTTCAGAGAAACCAGCTTCTCCATTTGATTGTGCCATTTGATATTTGATATTTTTCTTAATGCCCTGATTCCTCTTTTAGGCCAGATTTCATGAGGGTTTTGTGGCCTGCTGCATCATTTTTGAGTGCGTGGGGTTTGGCAATTCTGAGGGCGTTTTTCAACGTGCAGCAGGGATCAGGCGTGGGAGCGGCGAAACAGCCGCAGCGCTGTTTTACACGAACCGGAAGCGGAAGTTGTGCGCGTGATCGGCGGCCGTGCATTCTTTGCCGACCGCGATCGAACCGGCCTGATTCCTCGGGGGGGGGACATACGCGGCCAGAAAAGAATGTGCGGCCGCCAATCACACGCACAACTTCCACTTTTGGTTCGTGTAAAACAGCGCCGCGGCTGTTTCGCCGCTCCCGCGCCTGATCCCAGTGCACGTCGAAAAACGGCCTGAGAATCTGCTGCAGACACATTAAAAGAAATTTAATTCTGGAGTGAATTGCTTATAATCTGGCTGGAAGAACGCCTGCCCGATTGTGAGGGTTCGTTGCGCTAAAACTGTGAGTGACTCTGAGTGGGGGTTGCATGGACCAAACACGTACCCCAGTGGACTAGTGTCTCCTTTGTTTTTACTCAAGAGTGGATAGAGGAAGAAAGGAGCCTCATGTGATGTTTTGCGTTAGGCCTCCAGGAACTTCTGGGTGACGCAGCTGAAGAAAAGGTGCAAAGGGAATTTGCCCACTATGATTTGGGGCTGAATGTCAAGACTCTAAGGGGGTATTCAGACGTTCTGATTTGTGCGATTTTTTTAAAAAAATGAATGTTTCATGCCTGTCTGAACACCTAAATTCGATTAAATGGAGTCAATATCGCACTAAAGCAATGCGTGTTGAAAAGCTACTCAAACCTACCTTTTTGCTGTCCGTTTTCAATAAATCCGCACTTAACAGCAGTGTGAAAGCAACATCGTACTGGTTTTAACTAGTGTGTAATCTTTTCTGATGTGAATGCAACCGTGCTTTCAAGTGCGCTGTTTTACTCCTGCCCCTACCGGAAGCAGTGAGACCAGCTGGAGCCCTGTAGTTGCCTCGCTGGGTGCAGGCTGCAGCCAGCTTCTCCC
>QEPC01010859.1:11006114-11042245 GCA_003113815.1 Sphenodon punctatus | reverse complement strand
CACCCACCCTGCCCAGCCTGGATTTTTGTTTTAAAAAAGAGTAAAGAAAAGACCCAGAGGCGAGGAAAATAGATGTGCGGGCTGTCATGGCTGCTCCTCCGCCCTGGAGTGTAGAAGATGCTGGCTGCCGCACTTAGGGTCGGGTCGTGGCACAGAATAACGTGCACCCAACTGGGCTTGCCGGAGAGCCTTCCCCCACCCCACCCCCAGCGGGAGAACAACAAACATGCGGCAGCCCCTAATCCCTAGCAGGGATGAGGCTGCCAAGAGACACACTGGTCAACTACGGCCTACCTGAGTGGCCCTTGGGCCAGGCTGTGCGGCCAGGATCATCCAGGGCACCAATTCCAGGCCAGCTCCCTAGTCGGGCTGGGGCAGCAGCGGGCCCACATCTGGTGACCCGGAAACTGACATGAGAGTGAGTCTCTGGCCCAGGCGGACCACAGGGAGCCCTTGTCATGTCTGTTATCGCCCAGTGTCCTGGCTAACATTAGTTAGTGGTCTCCGGCCATGATCCACTTACTCTAGAGTAACATTAGGCCTCACTGGGACTACTCTGGAGAACATGGCTTGTGGACTTCAGCCTCATCCCTTTCCAAAGGACCCAGAGCCGTGCCCATCACCAAGGACAAACTTTCCCTTGAGAGGGGAAAGGACAGAAGAAGCTGAGGGATCGGGGTAGTGTGAGAGAGAGAGCCTATAACTAGAAATGCTATCTGGCTGGTGGGCACCAGGAAAGCTGCAGCGTCGACAACCCCTTTCATGAACATTAAAATGATCTTTTGAATCATGATATTAATTATAATTATATTGGGCAAAGTTCCCAACCCCAGGAAGCAGGGTACCAAACTCTTTGGCTGGCCAAGGGCTACAAGATACCTACACATGTCTGTGCCCCTATCAAGCATCCCCTAGCATCTCACCTTCCCTGCCTTTCCTGCTTTGTGATTGGTCGGCCGAGCTGGTGCGCTGTGGTCCTGGCCACTGAGATTCTGAGGAATGGCTGCAGTTCATTTGCCAAGACTGTGGGGGGGAGGGACTACAGCAAAGTCAAACTTTATTCATTCCAATACAAGCATTGACATTTGATGCGATAATATCCTGTGGGAGGTGTGTGGGGGGGGTGTATTTAAACGAACAAGACTGGTGGGGGGAGCGGGGGCGGTGTCCGTGTCCACTGAGTGGTTCAGCCGCAGAGTGCCCATACATGTGAAGCGAGCAGGACGGGTTTCTAACCGGCAGCTCCCGGGGTGGCCTCCCACCGTGGCCACGCAGACAGCCCCCATGTGCTCACGCCACCATGGACCGGCCCCGAAGCAACTCATACGGGCGGACATTACCCCTTTAAGAGCTCCCGGTGGGGGCGGAACAGGAAGGCAACAGGGCCGCGGCCCTGTCTCCTGGTGTGGTTGGGCGCCCCAGTTCAAACGGGCCAGGGACGTGTAGGCACGTGTCCCCACACATCGTTTTGCCTTCCCCCACGACGCCATGCAGCTTTTCCTTGGGTGTGCCGTGAGTGGCCATGAGTGGATGCTGCATGGGTCACAAGAGTGCGCCTCTAGCCATGCCACCTTCAAACGAGCAGCCGGGTGGGTGGACAAGTGTGGTATTTCTTCCACTCTCTGTGTGTGTGTCTATATGGCCAAGCTCAATCAATCATTTTCTTGGTTTGGCTGCAGGCATTATGAAGGCCGTCTGCACGTGTTGTGTGTAATGGATCCTACCATTATTAAGGCTGTGCTGGTGAAAGAGTGGTACACCACCTTCACCAACAGAAGGGTAAGTTTCCTAGGCTTTATTCTCCAATGACCCTCCCCTGATGGCCAGCACATGGTTTATATTTATAATTATTTCATTCAAACTTTTCCCTAAGGCTCAGGGCAGCTTACAACATTAATGGGTGGGCAAAGTTTCCTAATCCCGAGAGCTGCATCCCTTTACCACAACGGGGCCAAAGAGCCACAGTTTGCCCACGCGTGATCTATATTTTGCGTGTGCTACTTAAATTACCCGTGAACCGGTTTTAGCTGATGAACTCCTTCAGTGAAACATGTTAATTGTGGCACCAAGAGTCTTAATTAAATTCAGGGTTGGGTGGAGGTAGGGTTAAAGAGCAATCTGGGATACACACTGTGGTCTAGTGGCGACATTATTGGACTGAGAATTTGGAGAATCCGAGCTTTGCTTTCTCTTCCTATCTTCACTCTCCAGTAAGAGGCCTTAGGTAGAATCCTCCATCAAAGGCTCTGCTCCCTATGGCCTCAAAATTCTAACGCACTTACTCCTAATATGCCTGTGTGAGCCATATTCCGCAAGTTCACCGCACACAGATTTCCCCCTCCAACGTAATTTGCTTATTTAATTTATTTCTGCAAATTTACTTCCTGGCATCCAGTTGCAACAGGTTTTGGCCATTAAAAACATGTAAAACAAAAGCCCCAGCTCACCAAAACACATCGTGCACTGCCCCAGAATCAAGTAAAAAATGATGCACTGCCCACGTGGAAAGGGATCAAATAAAAATCAGCAGTGGGTTGGATTTGGCCCATGGGCCTGAGGTTCCCCACCCCTGATTTAGATCAAAAAATGTTTAGGGCAGGAATAATCTCTACCAATCTGTTTGTGCAGCACCTAGCACCAAGAGGCTCAAATATCATTTAGGACCTCTTGGCACTAATGTTACACAAATAATAAGTGCAACATTTTTTTGTTCCCCATTGTATACCACTATTAATTATTAATTATTATTAATAATGGTCCTTGGTTATTGAAAAGAAAGTTAAACTGACAAGCCAGCAGGGATCAGGTGACATTTGCTGATGTGATGCACTGTTGTTTCATTTAGTAAAAAATCTGGAGGCTTATGAGAAACTCTAGATGGATCTGAACTTGCAGTTTAAGCAGGCTTGTAGGAGATGAGGTTTAATTTAGGCTGAATGTATTGGCAGAAGTTATTAACCCATATTTTCCGCAGGTTCAAACTGTGATTTTTTACAGGTTCCTCTTTGCCTTCAGTAACCCTTGATCTTCATTGGTCATTGACCCTGGTAACTTAATCTACTGATTTCCTGCCTATTAGAGGCAGAGGCTCTTACATATAACTTTCCATT
This sequence comes from Sphenodon punctatus, assembly GCA_003113815.1. NCBI lineage: Eukaryota > Metazoa > Chordata > Lepidosauria > Sphenodontia > Sphenodontidae > Sphenodon > Sphenodon punctatus. The sequence continues at coordinate 11,039,135 of QEPC01010859.1, read as the reverse complement.
GAAAGTTCTTGCTCAGTGAGGCTTGCTATTGTATTTCTTCCTGCTTCACAGAAGTGGCTGATCCTGCAATCTTCAAGCTGCTCATTCTGTAGTCCTTTTGAAGTGGTCCCCAGAGGATGGAGGTTGAGGTTGGCAGCCAAAGTCACATTAAAGAGGCATTTGTTCTTGTTCCCCCTAGCATGCTTTTGCCAAATTCCCAGTCTCACAGCCACACTATATCAATTGCTTGAATGGGGTCACCAAAAGCATAATTTTGGTCTTGAAAGGCTTCACTAGCTTAAGCTTTATTTCATCTTAAATACAAGTCGGAAGAGAGCTTCCTGTACCGCTCTCACATCTAAGGGTTCTTTTTCACGAAACAAAACACGCACCATTTGCCTCTGAGAAAAATTCCAGGAGGCAAATGCTGCGTGGCTTTTGTCGTGTGGGAAAACAAAGCCATACGACTTTGGCCCCGATCATACGGGACTCCAGATGCAGAGCTGGATCAGGGCCAAAGCCACGCGGCTTTGTTTTCTCATGTGACAAAAGCCGCGCAGCATTTGCCTCCCCGAGTTTTTCCCGGAGTCAAATGGTGCACCTTTTGTCTCGTTCTAAGTTCTAAACTGAACTTTGGCTGTATTCCCTCAGAACACTGGCCTGACAGGAGGGTTGGAGTCAACCGTATATCAGTTGCCCTCCATGATGAGCAGTGGAAGAGGATTCGCACTGTGCTCTCTCTGACGGAGATAAAACCCAGTCATGGTCTAAAAAATCATTGCGTATGCAACAGGGCTGCCATTTCAGATTTTGGCAGGTGAATGGGCAACTTTCAGCAGGGGGCCATGGTCAGCTCTTGGCCTCTTTTAAGTTAAAACAGGAAAAGATGTCTGTTTTTGGAGTATGTTTAGGTGAGGGTGGGACTTTCCATTTGTGAGAGGCATGGGAGTGTGCGCGGGGCGGGCTGGGGGGGTGCGCTTCAGGGGGTTAGTTTGTGGCACTTAGAATTTATTTGTATTGTTTTCCAACTTGTTGCAAGGAACCCCAAATCCTACAGGAAAGCACAGCATATCCATTTTAACAACATCACCACCACCACATTTATTTGTTTATTCAATCAACTTTTATCCCACCCTTCCCTCAGAGGCTCAGGGTGGTTTACAGAACTGCATAATATATATATAAACATAACCTGTTTCTTCTTCTTCCCTTCCTCAGAATCTCTTCCCTGTAACTAAGTGAAGCACATAGACATGCAACTTCTCAACCTCATGAATGTGTCTTTGTCTTGCCTGATGTTCATCTCTCCCTTGTCTCCCACTCCCCTGTTTCTTTTAGATTGTAAGCCCCTTGGGGCAGGGACCTGTTTATAATTATTGATTGTACAGTGCCAGGTACACTGCTGGTGCTAGATTAATAATAAAAATTAATCAATCAATCAATCAATCAGTCAATCAATCAATTAATAATAGCATATATAAAACATATATAAAAGCAATTTAAAAGAAAACCTAAACCCAATCCTCTCCCTAACCCCTCCACCTCATCCCACCCAACCCTATCCCAGCTCACCAAACGCCTGGACAAACACAAAGGTCTTGAATCTCTTTCTAGAAACGGAAGAAGTATATCAAGTGGTATGAAACACAGTGGGCTCAGGGAGGCAAGGACCTCTGCCTCCTTCCCAAATTGGCAGGCCTACAAAAACGTTCAAAATTCACTGGTCTCAAATCAAAGACAAATTGCCAACACATTTAGTTTTAATAACTTTGGATGCGATAATATGGATGCGAGAGGAAAGATTATTTTTTCAAAGCTGGAAAACATGTTTGTAAGTTCCATGGCCTCACAGTAGGAGTCAATATAAAGGATAATGCAGTACTGCACAACAGCTTCTGGCTACTTCAATTCCAGTGTCTCTCGACCGAATGCCCTAGGGAATGGTGTGGAAAGACAGAGAAGGCTGGGTTCCTGCCAACATGAATCACTTCTGAGAATGCTTTAGGAGCGCTGGCAGCAGATGCTGTAAGAACTATCTCTGAAAATGCTTGGGCCCATTTAAAGGGATAAATCTTCAGCTGGTGTTACTCAACGATGGAACGCAGTCGAAGTCCGTGCAACTCCACCGACTGGCACCAGCTGATCTTCTGACCCCATTTTCTTTATTATAAAGTGTGGATGGGGAAACGTTTCCCCCTCAGGAACCGCTATGCAAATTAGTATAAGCTCCAAGGCCACATAGGCCCCTTTCACACAGACACTCTAACATGGGTGTTACATTTTATTATACATGTTGCAGGTCACCCACAGAGCTCACCTGCAGCCCTGCAACATGTATAATAAAATGTAACACCCATTGTTAGAGTGTCTGTGTGAAAAGGACCATGGAATCTGCGAGAGGCATGTGTGTGTGTGGTGGGGTGGGGGGTGTCCGTTCAGGAAGAGGGTCCAGATCATGGATCTGTTCCTTGGATCGGTCCTCCGTCCTTGTGTGCCTGCCCTGACTCCTGCTCCCTCACCCAGAACTCAGTCATTCAGCGCTCGGGGGTAGGGACTGGATCCAGGGGCCACCTAAAAACTAGCCATGAGCTGCATTTGGCCCCACGGGGGGGTCTGAGGGTCCCCACCCTCGTTATAAAGGAAAGCAGCCATTGGTACGTTCTTTGCTTTTCCGGTTTTCTCCATCGTACTGCACTGTGGCGAAGTGCTGATGAAAAACATCCAGAAGAAAGTGGGGAGAGATTCATGCTTGGTTGTTAAAGAGTGAGTCACTGGTTAGAGCCGTGCCTTTCATTGGGTACAATATTTTGCCCTCGCTAGCACAACAAGGCGCTCCCTGGCTCACTCACCGCCAGAGGGCCTGAATCAGGCACCAAAGTTGAACTCTTTTGGGTGACAGTTTGTTTATTCCCAGACTCCTGCTCGCTGCAGTACTTAGCTGCCAATGCAGACCCTGCAACGTGTATTTTTTTTGCAAGTGTCCTGGAAAAAAATTGCACATCTGGTCACCCTAGCTGCAGGGCTCTGCTCAGCTGTGGCTAGGGTTGCTATACCTCCCCTTTAATCCAGGACACTTATGAAAAATACATAGTGCAGGGCTGCATTGGGACCAATCCAGCCCTACACTATGTATTTTTCATAAGCGTCCTGGATTAAAGGGGAGGTATCGCGACCCTAGCTGTGGCATCAAATACACAAATTTAAACCAAACCATAGAGTCTTAACAATACAGATTTCAGCACATTCTCTCCCATCCCCTCTTCTAGGGCTTATTTCCCAGGTATATCACCTTCCCTAGCCAAGAAGCAGCTCTTTCTCTCAGCGAGACTCCCAGACCAGCCTTAAATACTCAGGGCTTCTGGTCACCTGACCAGCCCCAGCCAACCACATGTCCCACTTAGCCCTAGCAGCCGCACCCGGACGGCTCAAGTCCTTTGAGCCTCAGGGAGTCAAGCAATCAGAGGCCTCTTGGCAAACAGAGCTGGCCTTGGAATTGGCAGGCCTCCCGAAAAGAGGGAGGGTCCAGGCAGTCACCCCGGACCACCCTGTGCCGTGGTAAAGCCGGCCCTGCCTCTTGGAGCAGGTGCAACTGAGGCACACCAGCTCACCCCACTACACACACAGATTCATGTTCCTTTCTCATGGTTTTTGTGATGGCCCCAGGAATGCTATTTCCTTCCAAGTCAGGGCCACCTCTCCTGCTCTTCAGCAGTCCAGATCTTGCTGACTTATGGTTGGATTTGTGAACTCCTCTTCTGACTAATTCCTGTCCTGTTTGGTTCTGGAGGGAGACCTCCCAGCTCAAGCCCTCAGCCTCTGGTTGGCTTGGGCTCTCCGTCGGCAAGAGGCTCCACCCTTGGGGTGTGCCATGACATCGCGGTACTCCATGGGGGTTAGGGGCACACCATGAAAAGAGCGGGGGGGGGGGGAGGGCAGCTTAACTCCATCTCTGTCCTGGCATGTTCCACCTCTTCCACAGAGCTCTGAGATGCTAAGGTGCTCTGTGGGGACGAGGACGTGTCAGGAAAATGGCAGGGGAACGGTCATTTCCTGATGTGGCTCTGCTCCCGTTACATCGGGCCCAGACATGGAAGAACCCATCTGCTTTGGTCCTGACAGAGTCAGGCTGTAACATGGGGTGTAGAGGAGGTGCCGTTGCCAGAGGAGGTGGTCAAAGCTGGGAGCACAGTTGGGTTTGAAAGAAGATCGGATACGTTTTTCGGAGGTGAGGCTTGCGACAGAGTCACAGGGCCTGTCATTTTAAGACTAGTGGACTTGTATGGCTGGAGGGCCGTAAGGCGGAGTGCCGGAGTGGCAATATGGCACCGGCCCTTTAATTGTTTGAGGACTGGCACGCTAAGGAGCCCTGGAACGCAGCTGCTGGGCAGACCCAGCTGATATTTAAGGAAGTGTGAGAAGGGCGTGGAAGGGGGCTGTTGGCTGCAGTTGAGCTGGTATAGGCAATTCTGGAGAAACTGCAGAAGGCTCCTGGCATTATTAAGAGCTAGTTAGTCTGTGGGTGAGAGGCACTGTCACGGAGAAACATATGGTCACACACGTGTAGCACGGGACTACATGTGGTCTACAAGTCTGACAAATATGTAATACAAAAGGTTCCACATGTATGTGATGTTACAGTTGAGAACTGTAAGACTCAAATTAGGGCTTTGACACGTCACCAGGCTGCAGGAAATAAAACAGATACCAAAATGTGGTTTCAGAACACTTGCCAGACGGAACCCTGGAGAGATTTAGATGGGCTTTTGTGTTTGCCTGGGTTGGTACGTGACTGACCCCACGATCCCCCAAAGGCGGGAACAGAGACAAAGGAGGGAGGAAAACTATTTAAATGAGTCAGTAAGTCACCTAAAGAGCTCTTCCATCCTAAAGCCATCTAGAGAAATGATCTACATGTGAAAGCCAGCCTGGCAGCAGCAGGCTGGAGAAACATGAGCAGAGAGACATGATTTTGCTTTTTCCAACTAAGAAGCCAGTGCCCAATCATTCTACCTTTATGGCTGAGGAACAAGAAGCTTATGGACCTTTATAGGGTAAGATGTATGTAGGAACTCAAACAGTATAGATCAGGAATGCGTTATATTTACCTTTGATTTCTAGTAACCACTCTGTATCAACTATCTTGCTTATGTAATCAATAAACTTACTTCTTATCTTTATGAAGAAGTGTCTGTGTCTAACATTGGAACACAAGTGAGCAACAAGAGCCCTCAAGCTCTTGCGAACCTAGAGAGTAAAGAGTCTGTAAACGGGAAGGAATCGGGCCCTTGGGTGACAAAGGAGTTTCATTGTGGCACACTTGAATTAGCCAGAAAGAGAAACTAATTCAAGAGGGCTGCACGCGAGGGAAACTGAGTCACTCCAACCCAGTAAAGTGGGGGTGTGGAGCCTCCAACCCATGACAGTGGCGACCCAACGAGTAAGGGTAATGCTCAGCTTGTGGACCAACGTGTAGAAACATGGCATGCTGGCTGAAGACAAGTGCAGCATTTATTTATTTATTTATTTACACTATTTCTATACTGCCCCACCTGTGTCCAGTGATAGCCTGGGGCTGCGGCGGTGTACACATCAAATACAAAAATATAAAACGCAAAATCAAAACTACATTAAAATCCTCAATAAAAAAAGGTCCAGGCCCAACATCCCTACAAAAAACCCCACCCACTACCCGTCCCCCTCATGAAACGCCTTGGAGACAGTCAAGGATTGCCAAAGTACCCAGGTGGGTACTTTCCTTGATTGTCTTTAGTTACAGACCACCTGAGCTATTTTGGGGATCCACCTTTAATGAAAGAAACCCTGCATTGGAAGATTGGGCTGGCTATTGGGGATGTGCTGGAGGCCAGACTCTAAAATAAATAGAGAGGCTGAGAGGTTAACAGTGTGGGTGTGGCGATGGAAGGAGCCAATTCTAAAAGAGTGGGTTGTTTGGCTCCCTTACAAGGAAAGAGAGTCCCCACTGTCACACGGCCCATTAATGGCTGGCTATTAGCCAGGTAGGTTGCAGGAATGTAACTGCTGACTGTTGGGGCTGGGAGTGCACAACAGGGAATGAATCATCTTATTGTGATCTGTTGGGTAGTTCTCCCAAGCAACCAAGATTGGCCACTGTCAAAGACAGGATGCTGAGCTTGGTGGACTGTTGTTCTGACCCCAGTATGGCACTTTGTATGTTCTTAGGTGTAATTGAGCAATATAGCTGAAGTTCAGCCAGGAGCATAAAAGCTAACCATTGGTGTAGTAATATAATAACACACCATGTGGCATCCACTGGCTCCTTCCAGGGGATTTCTTGTGTATCTGTTGTTATGACAACCCAAACATCATGACATTCCAATCCTTTTCCTGCTAGCATTTTTGGATCCTACAGCTTGGATGCGATCATCAGCACCTCATTTAGCATCAACACCGACTCCATGAACAACCCCCAGTGATCTTCTCTTTAAAGAGATTAAGAAGATATTTAAGACATTTGATAGCTTCAACTCGTATTTCATTGTGATCAGTACGTGACTTCTTTAATGCCAATCAGTTGGGTGAAGGATTGCATTATATGATGATTCTGATAGGATCATATGTGAAAATCCTCTACTCATTGAAGTCAATGGAAAAACGCTAATGGTGGAGGATATTGCACCCAATGTCATGTTCTGCATTTTGCTGTTAAGACATTAATTTATGAACGCTGTGGTGGTTTATATCTGGAAAGCCCTTCAGTGTTGGATGGTGTCTTTCAAAAGCCTTGTTCGTTTGAGCATTTGCTCCAGGCGATGGGGTTGTGAGGAATTAAATTCATACACTTTCAGTTCCTAAGGCCGTTTTTAGATGAGCGCGGCGGTGCCCGCCCTTGTTTCTCAAAAGACCCGGCAGCCCGTTCTACACGTGACGCTGCTGCCGAATACGCGCATGCGCGGGCGATGCGCATCCATTTCCGGCCGTGAACTGACCGGGTCGGCGATTGAGGCCGATCATACGCGGCTGGAAATGGATGCGCATCGCCCGCACATGTGCGTATTCGGCGGCAGCGTCACGTGTAGAACGGACTGCCGGGTCTTTTGAGAAACAAGTGTGGGCACCGCCGCAATCGTCTAAAAATGGCCTAAGATTAAAGAAAACAAAAATCAGATAATAATTTAGTATCCATTAATGTTAAAGACAAAATTCTCAATCCTCCTGTTCACTCATATAACTATGTCATAGGAACCTTGCACATGGTGCTTCTACCACAGATTACCTTGGGGTTGCCATGGGGTAGTTCTAGTCAGACACAATGGAAGTCACCACTGAGCAGTATCCCCAAGGCAACCCATTGGGCTGCCATGGAGGGAGGGGATCCAATGTCTTCTGAAAGCATCTTAAAAGTTTACCCCCACCTCCAAAGAGCAGATCCCTAGTTAGAATCCCCATCTTGTGATACCAGCTGTTTTCTCAGCAAATGCCTTTCCTTCCTCGATAGTGGTGTTTCCATTCCTCATTCCCCTTTTCAGTACGTTGAACTTCGGCCTCGTACCTGATGACTTGGTGGCATTCTTAAGCAAGGCCATCGCCAAAACAACAGAAAAACACCAGAAAGATAATCGGGAGCTAAGTCTGACTCAGCCCCATTGCCAGAACCTACAGCCCTCCCAGGGGCCTCTGGAAATTAGGACAAGCTCCAAGGGCAACATAAAAGTTGGGGCAGGGGGTGCATATGGGGTACTCTCAGGAAGAGGAGGATCCAAATTATGAATCTGTCCACTGTCCTTGTGTGCATGCCCTCATCTCTGCTCCCTTCCCTGCGCGCAAACTCTCACTACACTTGGTAGTGAACTAGTGGAAGTAGGAACAGGATCCAGGATCCCAATCCAGGAACTGGAAAGGGGCCGCACAAAAACGAGTCACAGCTGTGATCTACAGGGAGGGAGTTTACGGGGCCTGGCGATGCATGGAGAAAGAATGAGTTTAAGCGCTACCAGCTCATTTTATCTCCTGCTGCAGTTCCTGTGCTTTCTCTGTGAAAGAGGGCACATTTAAACACAGCTGCTTCCATTACTGCATTCATCATCCACGCCACCTCTTGGGTGAATTAGCACTCAAATGCAGGTAGAGAAATTAGCTTGCATATTAGGTCTCTAAGATAAGGCAGAACATGGGCATTTATTGGACAGCGGCTTAATGTTCAGAAAGGGAGGCTCAATTAAATTATTACCACAAGAAGTCACTCTAATCGTGGACTCCTCCGGTAGGATAGTGCATGCACTAGCAGGGAGTGCAGGCCCAGTCTGATTGACGTAAAAGGATTTTGTGCCCACCACGTTCACTGCTAGCATGCCCAGAGCCTGCCCACGCGTTAGGAGGATGCTGAAGGGAAAGATAACAGAGATTCTCAGCTGCTATGTGGATAGTTAGGATTGCAAAGAGACAATGGGATGGGAGATTCTCACAGAGAGGCTGAGGTCAAGAAGAAGCCCAGAGCTTGAGGTAGAAAGGTTATGGTCTGGAACTGCCAGAAATATAGAAAGAGGCATTTGAGCAAACATTTATCTTGGGAGGAGATCAGCGTTCGTGGAGGTAACAATAAAACGCTTGCAAATCCATCTTGTGTTGAAATCATTGACATCGTTTTGGGTGCATTGCTGCGCTACAGACCTTATACATCACTGAGTATTTGCGGCTACCTGGTAGTCTCCTCCCACCAGCTGTTTCCTGGATGATGTCCCTTGGCGCAATACTCTAACCTAACGCTATCTTGGAGTTGGAAGGGACCTCAGAGGTCATCTAGTCCCAGGGGGTTCGACTAGATGACCTCTCAGGTACCTTCCAACCCTAAGATTCTATGAATGCACCTGGCTGCGGAAGAAAGAAACTAGCTTTAAGCTGGCAAAGGGTTGGTGGTTCCAGAATAGTAACTGCTGGGTCTGTGTGGGTCTGGTCTAGAGAGCTAGTTTTTAGGGAATTGTATGGTTTTATACAGTATGTATTTTTAAGGGATTCATGTTATGTGTATTTTATGCATTACCTCTCCTGCGCCTGTAGCAAAGGGCAGGTTAGAAATCTAAACACATAAAGTAAATGAATATACATGCATTGTCCTAGAAGCTGGGCAGGGTGCCTGCTGCAGCCATAGGATTTGGAGTGTCCTGCATTCTGATCCATCCTCCCAGCTCCCGCTGATTTCTTCTCTGTCTTTCTAGAGGCGGGTGGATCGTTTGCAGCTGATAATCAACTCCCAGTGCTCAAATGGCCACGCTAAGAACAATGAGGTGACACGCAGACAATGGCAATGTCGTAAAATCACCTGTTAGCTGGTCTGCGGGTATTTTCAGACGTGATGGGGGCGGCTTTGCCCCGTCACAGAAACAACCCTGAGATTCCCTGCCGGGATCATGCCGACACGGCCAACAGACGTGCCGGCTGATCCCGGTGGGGAATTGGGAGGGGGCGGGGCCGTGCGGCGCAACGTGCGGCCGCATGGCCCCGCCCCCCCACTCCCCCGCTGCCCAGGCAGGTGCTGTGGCCAATGCGGCCGCGGCACCCACCTGATTTGACCACGGCCTGGAATCCCGCTGTGGATTCCGGGCCGTGGTCACCGGCCAGACGTTACTTTTTGTTGGTTCCCGCCGGGGATCTCGTTGATCACGCTTCTGGGGATTGTCCGGCGGGGAGCCCCGGAAGCATGGTTGAAATTGACCCCATGTGGGAATTGACCATGGCGAACATCTGGCGGCCGCCAAACAGACGTTCAGGGTGCTTTGACCCCATGTGGGTATTGACGGGGGTTCACTGTGATCTCGTAACGTCTGAACATACCCTGCCCCAATGTACTGGGAGCTACACAGATGTTATAATCTTAAATTAAAACAGACAGGTAGTTTGAGTCTTGCTCTTCACAGCCCCACACCCCTTAGCTAGCTGCTAGCTGTCCCCAGACTGTTCCTATCTTCCTGTCTAATGTAAACCCCGGGATGGATTTGTCTAGATCTGTTACTAACAGTGGGTACTACTCTTGCTTATGGCTAGGATCATGGAATGGATCCATCCTGGGGATTTTAAAAATATGTTTTATGTGTTGTAAGATACCCGCAGCCTTAGGGGAAGGGAGCTGTATAAATTTGAATTAATAAAAAAATAAACATGATATTAGACATCTGGGTGCTTGGCAAATTCTTCTAGAGGGATAGGAATAGGGTGGCCACCTGACCTTTATCTTTAGGCGATGCTGGCTAGGGGCATTGTCTAGTAGATAAGGACTTGGAACTGAGAGACCGGATCTGTAAAATGGGAATAATTATGACCTACCTCACAGGGTTGTTGTGAGGGGGGGACTAGAGAAGGATTGTAAAGCACTTTTGAACACTGAAAGGGCGGTATAAAGGATAAGTAGCAATTATTTTTAGGGAAGGTCTTTTATTTTGGAACCTCCACCTCCAAAGACCATAAAGGCTGTTCCTTTGATTTGCCGCCCCCACCCCCCAAGCCCTGCCTGGGTTTTACCGTTTGTGGGTTTTCTCCACAGCCCTGACTGACACTGAAATTTTGACAAAGGCCCTTATATTCATCATACACCATGACACTTCCCTCTCCTTCCTTGCTTCCAGCCTGGCCACCCACCCTGACGTGCAGCAGAGATGACATGAGGAGATAGACACAGCTCTGCAGAACAAGGTGAGAAGGTTAGGTCGTCAGAGGCAGGTGTAGCCTTTTAGAGAGATATACCAGCCACGCTAGACTAAATTCTTATGGGGCAGAGGGACGATCCATCATTTCTAGCATTTAAACTGGAGAAAACACCTGAGAACACACTGTAAGGGGCAATCTTATGCTAGTAGGAGATGGGAAGTTCCCATTTCTCAGCCTCAGTTCCCCATCTGTAAAATGGGGACAATAATGCCCTACCTCACAGGCTTATTGGGAAGGATTGTAAAACACTTTGAAACTGCTATACATGTTAATAATTATAAGTAGATTTTTACAATTGTAAGCTTTAGACTGGTCGTCGGGAGGCCAAGACTTTCTTCTTGACTCTAACTTACTGTGCGATTGTGATGACAAAATCATGTGTAGTCTGAAGGGGCCGCGGGGACATAGCTGTCCTAGAGACGTTTGTCCCGGGGTCCAGGGCCGGTGCTACCATTAGGCAGCTCAGGCAGCCACCTGGGCTGCCAACTTGAAGGGGGCAACTCTCCTGCTTCCGATCAAGCTGCTCCACTGCCACCACCGGTGATAAACTCTGCGCTGGATGGGACGGGAAAGGTGCCCCTTTCAACTTGCTGCCTTGGACGCCCTTGCCAACAAGCTCTGCGCTGGATGGGGCAGGGGGAGGGAGACACCCCCTACGTGGTTTCACCCCAATCCAGCTTCTGCTGCCATCTCTCCTGCCCCTGATCCAGCTGTTGCTGCCGCTTCTCCTGTAAGCGAAAGGGGGTGCCTCTCCCATCCCCAATCCAGCTGCTACCGCCACCACTGGTAAGCTCTGCGGCTGGATCAGGAGGCAGGGGGGAGTGGGGCTACCAGCCCTCAGTGCCCAAGAAGCAGACGGTGCATGTGTGTGTTGCGTGCTAGGTGTGTGTGCACAGGGTTTGTGAGTAATATGTGCATGGGTTGCATGTGAGGTTTGCAATGTGTGCATTGGTTGTGCGAGGGGCATACACACAAGGGTTTGCCTAGAGTGGCAAAAATCCTTGCATCAGCCCTGCCAGGGCCCAAGCTGGGGGGAAGGGACAAAATCCTGACCTGTTGCAGCGTGGCTTGGCAGAGACTGAGCTGCCGCATGAGGCACACATGGGACCCGCCTGGCGGGTGGCACAGGATGGAGCAAGCACCGGTAGTGGCAGCACGCCAGCTGGTCAGTAGCACTCCAGGAGTCAAGGGGATGGGACTGGGGATCCGAAATCTAGGGTCCATAAATGGCAGGCCGATTTCCGGTCTGCTTCAGATTAATCCGAACTGGCCCATGACAGACAGGCTCAGATTCATCCGATATTGACATTCCCATCCCACTAGACACTGTCTGTACCTAGAATTGATCAGCACCTTCATCCAGCCAACACCATGTTCTCCCTTCCCTGCGGGCTGCTCCCATGTAGGACATCATCCTTCAGCTGGAGTATCTTGACACGGGGATGAGTGCATCTCTCAGACTCCATCCGCCTGGGGGACGAGTTGCACGGACCTGCAAGCAAACTATAATGATAAACAGAGTGACTATTCCGAAAAGGGACATTGGTGGTGAGCCCAGTTTTTACCCTCCATCAGGATGCAGAACACTGGCCAGACCCTGAGGAGTTCAGATCAGAAAGGTACTTGCACACGTAAGGGAAAGCAAGGACAGAAAGCACTAGGGCAGGGTTGGGGAAACTTTTCCCTTCCAGGGCTGCTTTGAAAATTAGTACAAGCTCAAGGGCTGCACAGAAGTTGGGAGTGAGTGCTTAAGGGGTGCACTCAGGAAGAAGTGAGTCTATAGCATGGATCTATGCCATGGATCTGTCCCCTACCCCTATATGCATCCCCTCATCTCTGCTCTCTTGCTCTGACCTCAGTCTTTCAGTGTTAGGGGATAGGGACTGGATCTATGGGCCAGATTCAGGACCTGGAAAAGGGCCACATAAAAACTAACCATGGGCTTCATTTGGTCCTCGGGTCTGGGTTTTCTCACCCCTGTACTAGTGTAGCAGGGAAATTATTATTATTTTCACTTGATACCTTGCCTTTCTTAAAAGGCTCAGGGTGACTAACAACAAATCATTACTTTAACACACTTGTTAACGCATCTTGTTAACACACGTATTAGCCCCTCTCACATTGTTAACACACGTATTAGCCCCTCCCACATCGTTAACACACGTATTAGCCCCTCCCACATCGTAACTCGACATGTAGACAAGCATCAGGTAGGTGAGCAGATGAATGACTTTCAGCCACTATTGGAAATGGAAAAATATTGACCCGGGACAGATTCGAACAGGAGACCCAACAGAATTTAGGTGGCTAAGTCACTTGGATGTTTTCAAAACTTTTAGCCTCAATGCGTCTTCATGGAAGAGTAGAATTTTATTCTTCAGCACTTGGTACAAGGAGGACAAAATGCTTTAGGGCAAATTCTAATGGAACACCGGGGTGTTGAGTAGTTGTAGTTTCCACTGACTCAGCTCCGTGTAGAAGTGGCTGATTCGGGTCAAAACTGACATGTCGGTGTGGGCCTACACGTTTTGAGCTGAGCCAAGCTATTGCTCTGAGAAAAGGTCATATAAAAAATCAGTGACACTGCCGGGAATAAACCCCCAAAATTCCTGGATGCCAGTCCCCTATTCTAACTCCTAGAAGACCCATTACCAGTTCCCCAGAGCCACTCAGCCCTAAAGGTTAGGTTACCATTAATGAAAACACGATTTTTCTTATTACTTTTCCTCTGACCATTTCCCCTGGTCTTTGGGACTGGAACCAGGTTGAGTAAGGAGAACAGGGAGAGGCAGAATCCCTACACATATTTGCCCTTTGGATCTGGCCCCAGGAACTGCATTGGAATGAGGTTTGCTCTCCTCGCCATGAAAGTAGCTTTGGTCTCTTTGCGGCGGAATTTCTTCTTCAGGCCGTGCGGAGAGACCTGTTATGAAATGATTAGGCAGTTTGGCCATGGTCAGAGGAATAAGAAAGATGAGGCCTGAAGAAACTCAGCCCAGCTAAGGATGTTTCTTGGGCTGATGTATAAGAAGGATTATGGGAGAAAGTAGTAACCAGGCAGATTCCAGGAACCCATATTCTAGCAGAGAATATGAGCTGGTCAAGGACAAGAGATAAAGACAGATGGCCAGTATCTCTGATAAAGAAAAGGGAAGCCTGAAAGGAAGGAAACATTTGCCCCAGCAGACCAGATCAGCTACTGGAAAGTAGAGAAAAACTCCCAAGTGCCAATTAACTTTAATTGGCTAATACATATTCAGAGAGGCCTACTCTGCTTTGAGGCGAGAGAAAGGCAGGATCTTCCAAGTGATAAAGGTACAGATGAAATCAACAAATAGTCAGCTAATTGCCGCACCTGGCATGTTCAAAGAAGATGGTGTAATGAAGGGACCTTGCAACATGTATTTGTAATAACTGACAACCCCAAAAAAAGCCTGCCTAGAGCAAAATTATAAAGAGAACACCAAGGACCTAATCTCTCTCTCAGCACTTGTGACCACTAGCAGTGCAGTGAGCTATCGTGGGCTGTTGATCCTTTCCGTTGTTCTCAAAGATCCAGAGACCCCTTCCATCTATCTCCTGGGCCCCCTCCTCTCCTCCTCTGAACCAGCTCACGTCTCTGACTGTGGCCTCAGACACGTAAGATATCCTAGGTTAGGTTATTGGGGTCCTTAACTGGTAATACTGCCATATCCAGGTGCTATGTGTCTATCCAATAAAATTGTGTTGTACCCACATACATTGGCTTGTTAACTGGTGAACTTCGAGTCTGGATGGGGTAAACTGAGGTACAACAAACCCATTTATTCCCCTAGAACAGACCCACCTACGCATGTATTGTTGGCTTCAAAGTCTTCTCACTACAGATGAGGTGGAACTATTTCCCCATTCATGGAGCTTCCTCTGCTTTCATCTAGAGCTGAAACAAGTAGCCATTCTGGATCATTTGGCAGTTATCGAGCCTTTAACTGATTACCACAGCAGCTAACCGACAAACTGAATAACTGGAAAATACCATATTGGTTAACTGGTTTACCGTATGACTGCATTACTGCATAACCGATTGTTACCGTTACTCGTCTGAAACCAGGTCCAGAGGGGAATGGGGAGGGACTAAGCAGGAAAGGAATTATGGGGAAACGGGAAACAGCAAAATAGCAAATAGTGCACTGTGATATTATGTGATAACAGGGTTAAACAGTAAAATGGTTAAGTGATTAATCCGACAAACAATAAACAGATGCCGCTTGCTAACCAGTTCTTGACAGATCAGATTGGATACCAGGGATCTGGCCAGTTATCAAATAGCCGCAAATAGCCAGTCAGCTGTCCTCCTGCACAGCCGGACAGTACACCTCTGTTGTGCATCACCTCCATTCTAGTTGAACCCTAGAAACAATTTACAAACAGTTTCATTATCACTGAGTAGGGCATTATCACTGCCCATTATCACTGGGCAATTGATGAACAAATACATCAATGTACTTGTACCTTAAATTGCTTTTATTCTGGAAATCATTCACTCACCAGCGTTTCTCCAGAGTAGGAGGTGGAGTATGGACTCCAGAAAAATTAGTACGCACTCCTCTTTGTTTGTTACATCAGAATAACTGTAACGGGCAGCATGCATCAGCGAACACATCTCATTCATCTCCTCTGTTGTGGCATGACTAGTGGGAGAGATCTATTGGTTTGGAGCTGCTGTGAGAACCTTACTGAAGTGGAGGTGTTACACTGGAATTAATCAATTCCATTACTGTAATTACTTCAGTTTCTCACTCTTCATCAGAATGTGCCCCCTGTTGATGTACAGAGGGTTGGGGGGGGGGGGGAGCTGGGTTTTGAGCTGACAACTCTGGAAACAGAAGTCCTACGTTTACCCGAAAAAGAGGTGGAACAGTTTCCCAATGCTTCTTGGCCAGTGCCCACCAGTTTTATACGAATGCAGGGGTCAGGAACCTTTTCCCTTCTAGGGGTCACTTGGAAAATTGGTGCAAATTCCAAGGAGTTGGGGGTGGGGACACAAGGGGTGTGTGCAGGATTTGGGAAGGAGGAAAAGGATGCAGATCATGGGTCTATGGTGCCATGGATACACTCTCTCTCCTTGAGTGCATGCCCTCATCTCCGCTAGAGCCGAAACGAGGAGTTAATAATGGGTATATACATTGGGATTAAGGTACCCAATTCATGTAGGTAACATTGGGTACTAATGGTTCCTGATGGGCTGCCCAAGGTGCCGATTTACCAACTTCTGATACCAAATTTCCTGTGTCCTATACCAATCTTCTGGTTTCTGGTTTCTGAAATGAGTTGGTAAAAAATCAGTAACTTGGTGACAGTAACACTGGTATTTTGGGTAATCAGGTGCCCAACTCTGTATTCGGGTACTGAGCGGGCACCTGACGGATTCCCTGAAAATCTGGGTATGACTTGTGGGCAGCAAATGTGCTGCTTGTCTCAGCTCTGAGCTTCACTACTTTTCTTTGACCTCTCTCTTTCAGTGCTTGAGTGCAGGGCCTGGATCCGTGGGCTGGATCCAGGAGTCAAAAAAGGGCCCAATAAACCCTTGCAATGGGCTGCATTTGGCCTTTGGGCCTGAGGTTCCCACTCCTGTATTAGACGGAGAACCTACCAAGATGAGACAATAGTAGGGGTGTGTAGAAGCCCCCCCCCATCTGTTTCCGTTTACAACACCCCCTTAGTTTTGGGTGGTTTTTGTAAATGACCCTATCATTTTTGGTTGTTTTTTCTATTTTATTAAAAATTAATAATTAAAAAAATCACAGTGCCTGCGCAAATGGCCACCGGAGCATTCTGCGCATGCACAACCCTTTTCCAAAATAGTGTCGACGCTGCCGCCACCATTTTGGGAAAGGGTGCGCATGCGGGAAATGGCCCTAGGGGCCATTTTGTGCATGCAGGATTTCCACCCCCCTAAAAAATTATTTTTAATTTTTAAATTAAAAAAAAAATGAAAACAGATGAAAATAAATAATAATCGTTTGCGTATCTATCTGTTTTTCTACTTTATTTACCAAAACGAATGGGACTTTGTTTGTTTCAGCAATTAACAAAATAAAAATGAACTGCACTCCCCTCCAAGATAGAGCCTCCACCTTGCCCATACAAATGAGAAATGCCAAAGCCATGCAACACCAGTGCTGCTGGGTTCTCACTCATTTACAAGGTGTTTGGATTGATGTACGATATCTACACCACACAGAAGGTCTAATGTCCCCATTTTCACTATGTGATCGTGATCCCTTTGCTTTTCTTATTCGCTCCTGTTTCGGATCCCTCTGGACTTGAGCCCAGAAGGCTTAATGCAGCCTAAAACACCCATCATTCTGAAACTGCCTCCCAGGATTGGCCCCCGGTACAAACTCCAACAGCACAAGATCACTGTGGCTTCTACAGGCAACTTCCTCCCCACCCACCCAGTGCGTTCAAGCTGTGCCTATGCTAGCAAAATTCTGTACTGCTGGCGCTCCTTGTCAGCACCACGAATCCAGCTGAACGGATGGAGATTTATGGCTTAGCTGCAAACATTGGCAAAGAGAAGGTGTGTGCACATCATCGCTTCAGGAACTGTGGCTAAACCCTGATGGGCAAGGCCTCCCAATGCATTCCAGCTTTCTCCCATACCCTGGGATTGATCCACCCCTCAGGGGTGTTTCTTTTAAATGTACATTTCCAAGACGGATCCTATCCTTTGAATATTTATCGGTGAATAACTGCAGGATAGATGTGATTGCCTGGATGACTGCAGCTTTCTCATTGTTAATTATAGTGGCGAGTTTGTTATGCCAGCACACAGGCCCAAATGCAGACTTCAGAGAGCTTGCGAGGCAATCAAAGTTTCTCCCCTAAAGAACTCTTTTCTCCTTCCCCTCTTAGTAGAAATTCCTACTCTCAGCACCGCTTGTGACCTCCAAAGATGTCTCTAGAATGCGTAATCCGGTCTCTTCTCGGGCCTTGTTTCCTAGAACCATAGAGTGGGAAGGTACTTTAACATTAAAAATTAGGGGTGGTCTTATGGATGAAATTGTGATTTGGATCGGTTTGCGGTTCTGATCTCACAATTTCCTGATTTAAATATGGATCCATATTACGGATCTCTATTTAAATCAATTAAAACCTTTTTTAAAATAAATAAATCACTGTGCATGCACAAAATGGCCACTGGACCATTCTGCGCATGCATCATCTGAGCTGCCACCGCCATTTTAGAAGAGGGTACGCATGCGCAGAATGGTCTGGCAGCTACTTGAGACCCTTCAGGATCCCCGGCAGAGGCCTCACCCAGACGTGCTACCCGAGTCCCTCCAGGATCCCCAGCAGAGGCCTCACCCAGGCGTGCACTCTACCACCTGAGCCATGGCTCACCCCATTTTGTTCCATTGCTGCACAGCTCTTACTGTTAGGAAACCTTTTCCTGGTATCTAACTGAAATCTCCCTTCCTGTCACTTGAGTCCATCATTTCTAGCTCTGATCTCTGCAGAAATGAAGAAAAGTTCTTTGCCATCTTCTCTGAGACAGCCCTTTAGATACTTGAGGTCTGTCATCCTGTCTGCCATTCATCTTCTTTTCACTAGGCTAAACATATTTAGTTCCTTTAACCTTTCCTCACAAGGTTTGCTTTCCAGACTCTCTCCACAACACAAATTCATAGAGGTAATAACAATCCTTTCATCCACTTGTTTTGTTTTTAGTTCATCTATATAAATATGGGAGCCTTGAGGAAAGTTATGCTGCAGGATGGAACATCTGGCACAAGTCCCAACCCCAAGAATTCATGAACCCCCCAGCGACAGTATTGTGTCCATTGCTCCAGAAATAATCAATCTCCCAGCCACATTTATACACAAACCAGACTCCTTTGTGACTCATCTGAAATGAAGGGAAGAATTCAAAAGAATGACATCATGGACTTTATACCCATGATGCAATGTGGTAATGATGCAAGGAATATTTTCTCAGCTCATTTATTATCTGCAGGTAAATAACCACAACTTCAACCAATCAGGCATCCTATTACCCCAAAATATTGGGTATTGCCGTGACTGAGTAACCGATCTTTTAAAGTAGTAAATCAGTACAGGAATCAAGCCGGAAAATTGGTACCAGAAGTTGGGACGAAAGACAGTTAAATGGTACATCAAGTAGTCCATCAATAGTAGGGGTGCGCATGTCGTTTTCATTATTACAATAATGATAGCAAAAATTGTCATTTTCGTTATTGCAATAACAAAAACGACAACCGAGAATAACAACAGCAATAACAAAAACAACAACCAAGAATACCAAAAACGACAACCGAGAATACCAATAACAGTAACGATAACAATATCGATAATGATAATGATATTGATACAGATAACGATACTGATATGGATATCAAAAAGACTACCAAAAACAATACCAAAAACGATAACAAGAAACAAAAACAACAATGTCATTATCATTGTCGTTATTATTAGTGCTGTGGCAGTTGGGTTTTGGAGGGAAAATGTTGAGAGGGGAGGAGGGAGCAGACATTGCGGAGTCTTAACAGGGTTGAACTCCTGAACTGTGCCTTTGTTGGGAGGGGCGAGCAGCTCAGCAGTATCTGATGGATGTATTGCTGGCCAATGAGCAGCACAAGCAGGCCCCAGCAGTCTCATAGGATTCTGTGATTGCTCAATGCCTGTTGCCTCCCACAACCAATCAGGGGGGCTCTGGGGGAGGGCACTGTAACCCTTTATAATGGGAGGACCAGGTTTTTTCTCTCCATTGTGTGAGAGCTCTGCTAGTCAGGTTGCGTTTACAGAACAGTGGTGCTTGCACATAAAAAAATCCTCCCTAGCCCTCATTGTATTATTTAATAAATTAATTAATTTATTGGGTGTTCCCATCAATACCTTTCCTTCCTTATACCCTACATTTGACCTTCTCCCTTTCCTTGCCCTTCTTCCCCCTGTACATTATACATAGATAGGTAGTATAGATTATATATAGATATATATTATAGCCATATAGATTAGATTAGAATAGTTATATAGATAATTGATTAGATAATTTTCCTTTTCCCTTCCCCATCTCCCTTAGATTTAGATCAATATTAGTTATGCACAGGAATCAATAATGATACTGATACCAAAAATAAAATCTTTGTTTGAAATGGTACCAATATCAATAACAATACCAAATATCGATACTGATACCGATACCAATAACAAAAATGATATAAAAAAACAATACCAAAAATGATAAAAATGATACCAAAAACGATAACAATGAAAATGAAACTGACGTTAATAACGATAATGAAAATGACATTTTTGAATAATGAAAACAAAAAAGAAAACCGAAAACGCCATGGGGGCCTGGTGCACACCCCTACTCACCACCGCCTCCTTGAGAAAGCCCAGCACTCTGCCTACCCAAAGGGAGGCATTGACCACCCTCGCCAGCAATGGCCTCATTGTCTCCTTGCAAGATTTAATTAGCCAAGACGGGCACGGATCTAATTCACAAGAGGTGGCCCTGACAGTCCCAAGGGTCCTGACCGCATCAGCAGGTGTCACTGACTGAAACTGATCCCATAAAACCAGACAAGGCGTGACTTCCATAACCTCAGGTTCTCCTAGTGTAATAAGTGCAGCATCAAAATCGCGGTGAATAATATGAGCGATTTTATCCACAAAATAATTCACAAAGCTATCACAGCGTGCTGTAGATTACTCCACTCCAGGGTGGAGGGAGGCCGGACTGACCAGCCCCCGCACCACCCGGAAAAACTCAGCTGGGCAAGATTTTGCAGATGCTATGAGAGCAGCGAAAAAAGCTTTTTTTCGCTGACCTCAATCCCTCGGCATGTGCTCGTAAACTGGCTCTATGCTGCAATCTGTTGCCTTCAGTACAATAACGATGCCACCGTCGTTCCAACTGCCACCCTTCTCGCTTCAGCACTCGCAGCTCCTCCGAAAACCACGGGGGCCTGCGGTGCTGCCATCTGGGCAGCAGACGTCTAGGAGCCGTCCGATCATTGGCCTCAGTCAGCAGAGTGTTCCATAGTACGACGAGGTCATCGATGAGACGGTCGTCGAGGTCAGAGGGTACCTCCCCGAGAGCCAACTGGAACCGTTCCGGTTCCATTAGCCTCCGGGGGTGAACCATTCAAATTGGTTCCACACCCTTCCGGGGACAGACATGTGCTACGAGAGAGGTCTGAAGGAGATAATGATCCGACCATGACAAGGGCACTGCTGATATCTCCCCCAATAGCGGACCCCCCCACCTCAAGGCAAAACATGAGATTGAGAGTATGTCCCCCCTGATGTGTTGGGCAGCTGACCATTTGGAACAAGCCCATGGTTGCCATGGTGCCCATGAACTCATGCTCCGCCCCCCCCCCAGGTCGGTGTGGATGGTGAAGTCCCCCCAGACTAATGCCTTTGGGGACTGCAACACCACCTCCGCCACCACCTCTACCAGAGCATGTAGAGAGGCTGTCGTACAGGTAGGTGCACGGTATACGAGCAGCATCCCCAGCCTGTCCCCTGCCAAATCAAACACCAGGCGCACAGCCTCAATCCCTACCATGGTTTGCACCGGATATCTCATAACCGACCACCTCTCTCTAAAAATCATAGCTACACCGCCCAGCCCCCCCCACCGTCCCTCCGACCGTGACTGATGCTTCACGGAATTCCCGGCCAGAACAAGGTCAGCCAAGGCAGGCCCCGATTCACGGTCCAGTCAGGTTTCCGTAATGCCCACGAGATCGGCGGCACAATCCAAGACTAATTGCTGGATAGTTGTTGCTTTATTAGCTGCCGATCTCATGTGCAACAGCAGCAGTGAAGGGTCGGGGGTCCTCTGATCTCGATCCCCCTGTCCAGCCGCTAAGGGGTGAGTGAGCAGGATCTGCAACAGGCACCTGTCCCGCTTCACTGGTCTCATAACACCCCATTTGGACCCATATCTCCCCCGTCCCATCACAACCCCAATGGCTGCGGGGCCTCCCCGGCACAGGCCCCAGCCCCCCTCTGGCTGTTCTGCCCTGGCAGCAGAGGAGACCCCCCACCCTCATACCCCCTACCCCCCTCTGCCACAGGGGGGCAACCCCCCCTTCCCCAAGGCCTGCACCCCTCCCTCACACCAACGGGGTCAGTCCTTCCCCCCCTAACCCAGTCCCCCTGCCCCTCCCCCATATCAAACAAACATTCCATCCCACCTACCCCCACGTCCCAATACCAAAATACAAATACCCCCACTCTAGCCCACTTGGACCCCACTAAGGGTCATGCCTAAGGGTGCCCCTGAGCTGCTAGTGGCTTTTGGCCTCACTGGACCGGTGGTCCGTCCCCGAGTGCCGGCCCCACCCTCTCCTCCAACAGGGGGAGGGGGTCGATGTTACCTGGGGCTGGACAGCTCAGGTCTTATCGGGGGGACTGGATCCTCTGCCCCCAGCAGCGTCACCAGCCCTGGGGGGATGGGTGTCTGCTCCCCAGGTTGAGCCACTGTGACCTTTGGCCCCGTTGGGCCAGAAGTCCGTTCCTGAGCGCCGGCCCCACCCCCCTCCTCCAACAGGGGGAGGGGGTCAATATTACCTGGGGCCGGGCAACTCGGGTCTTGGGTATCAACCCTACCTATCGAGCACTACTTGGGTACCAGTTAGTAACCCAATATTACTGGGGTGGGTTGAGGACTATCATTTTGAGAGGGGATCCCCATTGTTGTGGGTACTTGTTCCATCTCTCCTCCTGCTGGTTTGACCATCTCGTAATCTACTTAATGGACCCTATTATTACACTGCGGTCATTTTATACAAGCTCCCTCCCTATGGCAGATGCTGGACCTACAGCCCTTGAAAATAAGGTCCTCTACTTACCCAGAAAGTACATCTCACCCTCACCCATCCCAGAATTGCCTGCTCCCTAAATTGTCTTCACCCCTCCTCCCATGCTGCTCCCTAGGCTTGGAACTCCCTCTCTGAACACGTGCGCTCTGTTCCCTCCCTTCAAACCTTTCCTAAAAACCTCTCTTTTCCCATCAGTCTTTCCCTAGCTCCTCACCCCCATACGTTGCTCATGGATGCTTTCCTCAATACTGTCGTATCCCTCGGGATTTCCTTAGTCCCATGTAGCTAAGCTCAGCACATGGACCTGCAACCTCTTAATTTGTGAATGTTTCCCTGCCTCTCCTCTAGTCGTCCTAGACTGTAAGCCCCTCAGGGCAGGGCCCTCTCCCTAATCACAACTCTTTGGTGCCAAGCACATTGCTGGTGCCATCTAAAATAATAAGTACAGCTGTGCAAATTTACCCCATGCTGCTTTCTCAGTGGGCCCACACCATGCCTTGGACAGGCTCCATAGATGTGGGGAAGGACCTCAGATTCTTCTTCAATCAGTCCTTGCACTTTGCTTGGTCTGGGGTATTATGGGTACTAATTATGGTGCAGTCTCAGTGACATACAAACAGGATGGGGGCCTGCTATAGTCTGCCTGGGCCAGAGACTCCCCACGTATCTGTTTGTGAGCTGCCAGATGTGGACCCGCTGCTGCCCCCCCAGCCTGGGTAGGTAGCTGGCTTGAATGTGGTCCCCCAGAAGATTCTGGTGGCACAGCCCAGGCCAAGGGCTTCCCAGGCAAACCAACACGGGCGACTCCGTCCCCTGCTGGGCATCAGGGGTTACCATGGCCGGCAGTCATGACTGCCCATGATTGGCTACCATGGCTGCCTGTCATGGCAGGTGACAGGGTTTTGGGGGTGCACTGGGGGTGGTTGCTGCCCTCCCGCGCGTTTGTTCTGTTCCTGAGGCAGGAGAGGGCTTGCTGGCCAGTCTGGCTGGGCATACGTTTATCCTGTACCTCGACCTGACCCTGCCAGGGCCAGCCCCCCACTCCTGGAGCACATAGCCAGTGTGCCAACCGCACATTTATTTTTACTAGGGCTGCAACCCGATTAGAAATTTTAGTTGATTAATCGATTAAGCCCTTTTGTCGATTAATGCATCGATTAAAATTTGCATACATTTACATAAACATGCATACATTTGCACAGATTTGCCTAATTTGCGTGCGTTGGGTAAACTTGCCTTCTGCTGGAACGCGTCCCCTTGAGGTACGAACTCAGAACTATGGACTCTCAGAAGGTCCTGGCAGCTAACCGATTAATCGGAGGACAAGTTTCAATCGGTTTTAGACAGATAAATCAAATCAAATCAAATAGTTGATTGTTTAAACCAATGGCCATAACAAAATTACAAAAAAACACAGACAGTATAAATAGAAAGTATAAAATAACAATAACAATACCAATATTGAGGACGAAACCTCTCCTAGGTAGCCTAAATTAAAAACATAATAAGGATAGTTGGTCTGAAAACAGTTATATAAGACCAACTAAATACAAATCTTTAAAAATAAATATAAGGTGAATAGAAAAATAGAATAAAATCAAGTAAATTCAAGTTCTATCACTTAACATGAGGAAGGAGCGCTAGATGCAAGATAGGACCTCGTACATAATTCCAGCCTCAAGGCACAAAGAGCAATCTCCTTCACAGTCTGTTTTTCAGTATTTGCCAATAAGAAAATAATTAGAGAGCGTGAGTCCCAATGCTCTTTTCCAGCAAGACGGGCACCTATTGCCTCCTCCCTTATCTGAGCGGACAAAGGGCAATACAAAAGATAATGGGGAAGATTTTCCACCTCCGTCTGACCACAAAGGCAAAATCGGAGATCAGCTGGAATGCCCCGATAGCGGCCTTCTAGGACTTGAGTGGTCATCATGTTGAGCCCAAGGAGAGTCAAAGCTTTCCTGGCTGAAAAATTTGTTAGATCCAACAAATAAAGCTCTGGGCCAGGGTTCGTTTTGAGAAAAGAGTACCATGGGGTTATAAGGCCTCTCTGTCTGTCTGCAGAGCAACATCTGCAAGCCTATCTCCGATCAGAGACTTAGCTTGGTTCCTTGAGTAGTGATACAAACTTGTAGTGGAGTAGCCAGCCTGGATTAAGCACCTAGCCACCATTCGGAACCACTTATACTGGGCTAATACATTCATCTGCTCCTGAAGGCAGAGTCTCGGTAATCATCCCCCTTCCATGTGTATCAGCCTAAGCCAATACCCCGTCAATTGGGATTTGGTTTTCCATATAATAGGAAGAACGCCCGCCTCAGCCCTCATAAGGGCAGCTGGAGAACCTCACGGGGCGCCCAATATGGTTCCAAGCAGTTTATTTTGTATCACTTCCAAGCAGCCGCAGTTTTCAGTTCCCCATATCTCTGCTCCATATAGGAGTTGAGGTAATAGTTTTCCCCTAAATAACTTAAGTATAGGGGCAATCTGCTTCCCACCATTACCATGTCAGAATTTCAGGAGTCCATTTATGGACAAACTCAAGGTGTGTCTTCCACCGATCAGTTGAAGCAAACCAGATGCCCAGGTATTTGTATTCATTCACCTGCTCCAGAAGCTCAGCATTAAGCTGCCAACGATACACTCTGTGCCTCTTTGAAAAGACCATTACTTTGGTCTTATCTTGAATTACATGCAAATGGTTCTCCCTGCAATACTGGCTAAGAGCACTTAAACTGCGGTTCATCCCCACTTTAGAAGTAGAGAGAATAGCCATATCATCCGCGTAAAGCAGAATTGGCACCGCGACAGATTAATCGATTAATCAGTTCGATTAATCGATGAACGGTTGCATCCCTAATTTTTACCCAACGTGTTCTCCTGAGCAGGGCTGCCAAGAGCCACTACAGGCCTCGAGCAAAGGTTCCCTTCGGGTCCCCCCACTCCACAGCTCATTCCTACACCCCACCCAGACCTTACCCCAAATGTTATAAGCAAACAAAACACACAGCAACCCGGGCCCCCTGAATTTTGTCCCCATCCCCGGTCCCTCCCTCTTGTCAGGTTTATTCTAGAATAACTAACCCCATGCACTTGAACCACTCTTCGCATGAGCGGTATTAATTCTCTCCACTTACCCATACTTTAGCCACCCTGCTTGTGAGAACAGGACTATTAAAGAGTGGACGAAGAGCTTCTTCCTGGGTTCCGCTCATTTGTTACTGTGGGTAATACCCACAATTTCAGGTTCCAGATCGGGCATCTGATGGACCACCCAAGCACCCTTTGGGCACTCGACTACCCAGAAATACTGGGCATTACCATTACCGATTTCGGTAAATCAATAAAGGAATTGGAATGATAACTCTGAACAATCAGTACAGGAATCAGAAAATCAGGATGAAAAATGTTATTTACTTTTTTCAATACATGGGGTAGCCTGTCAAGCACTAATTGAATACCAACCACTACCCAATTTTACCGGGTTGGGTTGAATATCGCAATTTTTGATGGGTTTACCTGTGTTTCAAGGTACTTGTTTCAACCATATTCCTAACCCAGAAAACCTGCTGGGAGAACACCCCACCAGACATCTTTGCACTGAGGGTACTAACATGAGAAAAGTCAAACTCATTTCAGGTCAAAACCTGCAAGCAACTGCAACTTGGTACAATCCTGTAGTGGCCAATCTGTTCTCAGTCTAAAGCACCAGTGTGGTGTAATGGCTAAGTGTGCAATACATGGGCTGGGAGATAGGGGAAGACCCCAGTTCAAGTCTTGCCCTAGCCAGAAACTCACTAGGTGACCTTGGGTCAGTCATATTATTCTCTAAGCCTAACCTACCTCACAGGGTTGTTGTGAGGATTAAAGGTTGTGTTAAATTGTTGTATTTAAAGCGCCCCGAGTGCCATGGCAGGGAGGCACTATATAAAAATAAAGCTTATTATTAAAGCCTATTATGTAATATCTTTACTTCTTCAGTTGCTACTTCCTCTGAATTCAATGCAAAGTACTCTGAGAGCGAGGTCGAAGGAGTTCTGCCATCACTTACATATTGTGTACCTGCCTCTGGGTTGCATCAACAATGCTGTGTGTAAAAACTGTAGCTGAATCAGCATGAGAAAAGGAAATTGTTTCTTTGTAATCCAACAGGATTCCAAGGTATTAACATGACTTTAAATGGAGATCAAAGCTGCTGAAGTTCTTTGAAACCCGGAAGTGATTTGCATGTTGCGACGTTGCTAAGAAGCTTAACTTCAGCGGCAGGACCCTGAATGATTTGTTCAGCGTGTGTTTGTGTTAACTTCCTTGGGATGTAAACGATTGCGTAGGCTGAAATGCATAACCCAGGGGTGGGAAAACTCAGGCCCAGGGGCCAAACGCAGCCCACGGTTAGGTTTTATGTAGCCCCTTTCCAGTTCCTGGATCTGGGTCCCAAGCACTGAAAACTGGAGCTCAGGATAAGTGAGCAGAGATGAGAGCATGTACGCATGGATAAGGGATAGATCCATGGCACAGATCCAGGATCTGGTCTTTCCTCTTCCTAGGTACACCCTTTAAACACTCCTTCCCCTACAGTTTGCACTAATGTTCAACGTGGCCACAGGGGGAGAAAACGTTCCGCACCCCTGGCATAGACTGTTTTTTCATGGATGGCCCCCCCCAGGCTGGGTGTGCAGGGGGGGCATCCAGGTACACACCGCGGCAGTGAGCGGGGGCATGGGTGGCCGTCCATGTGAACAACATGGGTGATGGGGGGGAGGGGGAACGCATGCTCCCGCACAACACCCACCGCCACCCACCACCCACCCATGGAGCCATCCGGCAAACCGGAGGTGGCTCCGTGGGTGGAGGTGCGGGTGTGTGCCCGTTCTCACGGGTGCACACCCACCTCCACCCACCGCGGCAGCACCCCCCCTGCCGCCCGTGTAAAAGGGGCCATAGATCTATGATCTGGACCCTTATCATCCTCCTCCTGAAATCCTGTGTGCACTCCTTAAGCATCCTTGTCCCCCAGCAGCACAGACCTGAGCTTGTTCTGATTTTCAAAGTGGCCCCCTGAAAAAAAAAGGTTTCCTTCCCCCTTCCTTGGAATAATCACTGTGAATAATGTATTTGTCAAATAATTCACCCCCTTTTTTTATTATTACTATTAATAATAATAATTATAAACATTTGTATAGCACCAGCCATGTACCTGGTGCTTTACAGAACAAAGATAAAGACGCGGTCCCTGCCTACGGCTTACAATCTAAAAAGGCAAGGGGGGCGGTCCTGATGATGCAGAGACAAAACACTATTTGTACATGCTTCGTTCAGGTGCTCACTTTGGGGTTGTGGGTTATTTTTTCCATTCATTTTTGTTCAGATATTCCGAATATTCAATCAAATAACCAAGTATCCAGTCAAAAAAACCACCCGTCCCTCCAACCCTGGAAAAAAACAGGTGATCTTTTTACAAATCTGTGATGACTAGTTTTGGTGCAACTATTCATTCGGATATTGAGAGTGCTACCTGAAAATGGGAATAATGTTTTGGTGCGACTATTCATATTGGTTTTGGTGCGACTATTCATTCGGATATTGAGAGTGCTACCTGAAAATAGGAATAATATTTTCGTGCGACTATTCATATTGGTTTTGGTGCGACTATTCATTCGGATATTGAGAGTGCCACCCGAAAATGGGAATAATATTTTGGTGCGAATATTCATATTCGTTTTGGTGTGACTATTCATTCGGATACTGAGAGTGCTACCTGAAAATAGGAATAATATTTTGGTGCGACTATTCATATTGGTTTTGGTGCGACTATTCATTCGGATATTGAGAGAGCTACCTGAAAATAGGAATAATATTTTGGTGCGACTATTCATATTGGTTTTGGTGTGACTATTCATTCGGATATTGAGAGTGACACCCGAAAATGGGAATAATATTTGCAAGTACAGAATTCTGCTCTTCATTTCAGCACGACACCACCTTGCCTCAAAGAGCTTTGGTAAAATATAGAGATTAAATGACTATCCAAGCAATATTCATCGCCTACTCCGGTTATGGTTTCCAATCTTCGCTTTGGTATTTTAGTGTTCAATATTTTGGTCACGCCGGTACATGGGTCCCTTTGGCATTTGGACTAACCATGTTCACTTTCAAAAAGTCCCCCCATCTCCCTTGCCAATAATTAGTACTGCCAAAGAAAACCAGGCATCAAATTCTGGAATACTGAAGTGGCCAAAAATATCAAAGCAAAAGAAACAGAGATGAATTTCACAACCTCAGTAAAGACAAAGATCACCGGCGCTGTGTACCCTGCAGCGCCGGTGTCTATAGTGGAAGCCACGCCCCCTCACTGCGCCTGGAGTCGCTGCCCCCACACCCTGCACGGCGGCGGAGGGCAGCTTTTCCTGCGGCTCTGTTTGCGGTGGCTGCCTAGCAACCGCCGCATCTGGTAATACTCCTGGACGAGGGGCAGGTAGGTCTGCGGTGGGGGGCAGTTCTTTGCTCTGTGGCTCCTGCCTTGCCTGCCCTCGGGGCTCCTGCCCCCGCCGTGAGCTTCACCGTGGGACCACCCTGATAGTAAACCACCCTAGACCATTGTCTTCTCCTAAGCCCCCCACCCTTGACCCCTCTGCTGGCCTAATCCCTCCCCGGCCAGCAGGGGCCAGGGAAGGAGGAGCAGGGGCCTAGCACTGGCCTCTGGCCCCCCTTCCCTGCACTCAGACTCATGCTTTCTAGTTTCAAAGTTTCAGAGACCCTTCCTCGAAGCTCTGGAACTAGGTAAATCGAGTTCAAATGCCTCGGTTCTTGGTCTTTTCTGAAAACAAAACAGAACTGAGGACCGAGTTTCAGTAGTACTTAAATGAGAGAAGCCACCTCACCAAGATGTAACTAGTTCTGAAGGCGAGAAACAACAGGGCGGAAGCTTATAATGCACTGAGAGTTTAGAGAAGGACACAAAATGCATTGTCTCACTGCACAGGATTAGAAATGTGTAGCTTGGCAAGGGCAAGAATTAAATTCCCCTTTTCTTTGAAAGCTCCAAGGGTGATTTAATGACCTTGACTTAACATCTACTTCGTTCAAAAAAGTGCTCCTCCAATACCTCTCTGGCCCATGACATCATACTAGGGATTTTGTTCCTCATTGACTATACTGCCAAGGAGCCAAGGACCAATTTATTCAAGCCTGGGCTGGCAGCATTGGGAATTTCCTATCTGAGCAGTGACACAGCCAAATCCTACTTAGCTAAAGAGGATCTACTGAGATATGCTGACTCTATGGATGCTGCACCACATTAATGGAACGTGCGCCGCGGGAATTGCTTCGAGGCGGGACGGGAGGAAGATTTTGTCTTGGTAACAATGCAAGTGATAACTAATTATGTAGATCTCCTAAATTTAAATATCCTTTTATTAGCATGTTTTGTAGGAGTACAAATAAAAAATAATGAAATCACACCCCACGTTATCCAGGGCATTAGGCTGGTTTAGAATCAAAGAATGGCAAAACGCAGTGAGCTGTTTGGTTTCTCTCTTCTCCGGAGAACTCAAAAGCAACGTCTTCCAAACTCCAGCCCTCCTGGGGGGCCCTCTCTCTCTCTCTCCCTCTGCGCCTTGCAGAATTACCACGATTCTTCCAGATTTAATCCCCTCTGTCAGAGTTACAACAAAATGGAATAATACAGAACAAATATCTGGCAACATAAGCCAAGCTAATATCTGCGTAAAAGTATCCCTCCTGCAGGAGACAAGCGGACTTGGCTCCCGCATGGGATAAAATAACACAGGCAAACATACACTCCCACTCTGCAAATTACCTATCATTAAATGGTAACTGCCCATCCCCAGGCTTTTCAATAGAGATTTTTGCAGCTAACTCAATTGAGATGTGAATCATGTCCAAGTATATTTAAGGAAACAAAGTGGTTTGAAGATCTTTTATTGGAATTGCTGCTGCTGGTGAAAATGAGCAAGCTTTCGGGCCACGCAGGCAGGGCCCTTCCTCAGGCAGGGAGCATAGCCAGTCGGAAATCTATAAAAATGAGCAAATATAGGGCAGGGCTAGATGAGGGGCACAGAATGGTGGAAGTGGGTAAGACAAGGTAACTGGTGGGAGGGGGGGTAGATAGGGAGGAAAGAAAGAGATGCCAGGCATTTAAAAAGAGAGCTGTAAAAGATATATATTGGTGTAGGAGACACAGAGGTAGTGTTGAACACAGAGTGCTGCTGCCGTGGAAAGAGGGGTTGCTAGGGCAGAGCCACTGCCCAATCAATTACAGTTGGAGCGCCTCACCTGTGCTGGCGGAGAGCAGAGACTGTGAGGAAAGGAGGCCCAGCCTTCTTCCTACAGGGAGACAAGTGAACAGAGAATACGCGGGCGCGAGCCTAAGGGCAAGAGCCAAAGGGTTTCACCCTTGCGAGCCGCCCTTGAAGCAGACCAGAGCTTAGGAGCCCTCCTTCTGTCTGTTTTGAAGAGCCTCTCTCCCCTTAACGGCTACAGCTGGCATATAGCTGTTGTCCGTCCCTCTCTTTGCAGTACTCCCAGACCGTGCTAAGTGGGGACTGGTGAGGAAACGAAATAACTAATGCTGGATACAGAAGCGGTTTGTTTGATGTTGATAGAAATTACTCACTGAGCCGTGATGCTATGAGGGGAATTGACCTTGGTGTCCCAACCCCACTCATAGTATAGCTCCTGGGGGGGGGAACATGAGTGGGAGGTTTTTTGATGGGGGCATGTGTCATGGAGGAACATAGGGTCACACACGTGTGATACTGGCCTACATGTAGACTACAAGTCTGGTAAATATGTAAAGCAAAAGGTTCCACATGTATGTAATGTTACAATTGAGAACTGTAAAACCCAAATAAGAGCTGTGACACGTAACCAAGTTCCAGGAAATGGAAAGACAGTTTGTTGATTCCCCCAGACGGGTGGCCAGAGACATTTATATGCTAATGCAAGTAGCCATTGCCTACGTGCAAGAGACACAGAAAAGCTGATAAAGGGAACAAAAGGAATTCTAGAAGCCCCGAGAAGATACGAGGAGTTTCCTCCTGGGGATATAAGGAGTTGTCCCCCAGAGGGGACAGAGACTATCAGGAACTCACTCACCATCTTGCAGCCAGGAGGCCTGAGCTGAACCATGAACTGAGAGACAGGACTTTGCTAGAACTGAGAGACAGGACTTTGCTCGAATTAGGGATTTTAGATCATCCCCCCCACGTTAGTATTCAGGAACAGGTAGAACTAGCCAAACCCATGCCCACCGCCCAAGCAATTGATTCTTTGCAGTTTTTGCATTTTGGGGAAGGGGAAGAGGCGGTGGACAAGGCTAGAAATAGTGTAGAGATGGGCTATGACTCCCAAAGGGGCGAACTTGTTAAACAGATTGGTTTGGTTTTGGTTGTACAGGAAGGCCCCCCCCATATCCGGGAATTATTTCAAAAGCTGCCTGTGATAGATCAGGACCGTTTTGCAAATAGATTGGGCCATATAAGCAGTAATCTTCAGTATAAGGAATTGGATAATAGAGCCCTCAAGCTCAATCAGGAGAACTGTGATTATTATAAGCCTGAGCATAATCTAGAACTCCTGACAGCAGCTCGTTTTTTTGAAACAAATGAGCAGACTACTCCCCAGAAAACAGGTCCCGAGCCTGAAGTGGTATCCTCTCTCAATTTATTGTCATCTAAGTGCAAGCAGGGTGACAGTCATGTTATAAGCAATGTAGTGGTTGTAAATGCTGATGTCGAGCGTATCCACTTAGAGCCAAATCACCCCTGGCTAAGATCGGTGGGAGAAGTGGCTCAGTGGGAGGGTAATAGCAAGAAACCAGGTAATTCTATTAGACTGACTTCTTGGAACATTTCAGGCCTCAGGTCCAAATTTGTGGATCAGGATTGGTGGG
Source organism: Sphenodon punctatus (assembly GCA_003113815.1). Taxonomy (NCBI): domain Eukaryota; kingdom Metazoa; phylum Chordata; class Lepidosauria; order Sphenodontia; family Sphenodontidae; genus Sphenodon; species Sphenodon punctatus. The sequence continues at coordinate 11,006,717 of QEPC01010859.1, read as the reverse complement.
AGTTCCTGGATTCATTTCATGTAATCTTTTTCCAGGAAACGTGGCTTCTGGACGAGAACATGAATGATTCAGCCACTTTTGATATTTTTCTTCATGCAGCACAGAAACAGGGTACTAAGGGTTGGGCCTCAGGTGGGTAAGCCCATGATTTATTATAAATCCCCCATGATTTATTCCCAAAATCATGGGGGAATTCTTTGTGCCAGTTCCCACCTACAGGCCGGAGTTCCAGATAGGATTGCTTAAACTGGGGAACAGGCAGGATGATGTTTTGGTTATTTTCAATGTTTATGTGCCCCCAGTGACCTCTAAGTATTATCGATCTGATATTTGGGAGTTAATGGAGGAGGATATTCTCAAACTCGAAGGATTGTACCCCCAGGCTGTGATCATCTTAATAGGGGATTGGAATGCCCACCTGGTTGACCTTGGGAACAAATTGGGAGAAGGAAGTGAAACTGTACCACGGGGGGAGATTCAATCTAACCAGGCACGCTTCCAGCTGGGCCAGTTGATATCGAAATTTAATCTTAGCATCCTTGAAGAACCTCTGGGCGAGGGAGTTGCAGGAGGTTTTACATTTCTGGGTCCTCAGGGGAGGAG
>QEPC01010859.1:10985571-10998231 GCA_003113815.1 Sphenodon punctatus | reverse complement strand
GTGGGGCTCATTGCGAGTCAGTGATGTGTCTTCTAGCGCATGGTTCTGTGTAACTGCGCTGGTTGCATGTTTCAGGGCGAAGCACCGTTACAAGCGCAAAATTGCCTTCCACCTTGATTTTACTTAAAGCAGAGATCGGGACTAGGGCTGAAATGAGAATACCGCGCATTCTCGTGAGAATCTTGTGAGATTCTTGTAGCCCCCAGTGAGAATTGGCGAGATCTCGCTGAGGTTTTCGAATCTCAGATGCTCTCTGTGCATGCGCGAAATGCCCAACGAGGGTATGCATGCGCAGATTGGCGGCAGCGGCCATTTTGCACGCATGCAGTACTGGTTTTCGGCCGCAGGATTCTCCACCTGTTCTCATTCTCACAAATCTCGGCAAGGAGCCAATTATCACCGAGATCGGCGACAATTTCAAGGGCGAGTTTCAGCCCTAATGGAGAACCTCAGGCCTGGGGGACAAATGCAGTCCGCAGCTAGTTTTAATGTCGCTCCAGATCAAGTTCATACCGACAAGCACTGAAAAACTGAGCTCAGGGTAAAGGAGCAAAAATGAAGGGCATGCACACAAGGACAGGAGACAGAGCCACCGCACAGATCCACTGGACTCTTCTCTTACTGAGAGCACCCCTTAAGCAACCTCGCCCCCCGACGTCTATGCAATCCTCAGAGCTTGTACTAATTTTTAAAGAGGCCCCATAGAGGAAAAAGGCTCCTCCCTCCTGACTTAAAGCATCTAACGAGACTGACAATATATACAAGATGGAGAAGCACTCTAATCTCCAAAGAATTCAGTAGAAACAGCTAACCCGAGCAGTGCCCATTAGAAGCTTGCGACCTGAACCTGACGGGATGGTTCACTACCAGCCCAGTTCCCTCGGGCTTCCCTGCTGCAGGACGCCTCACCCCTCATGGAGCGCTGTGACCTCATGGTGCTCCGAAAGGGGTGGATTAATGCTGCAAAGGGGACAGGGCTAAGGCATTCTTCTGCCCCTTTTCTGATGTGGCCGCCCTCTTCCGCTGAGTGCTGTGATTTCACAGTGCTCCATGGGCGTTGGGGACACCTGGACATATTAGGCCCAGACCCACAAGAGCTCGGCCGCATTGGGACCCAATTTTGGGTCGAGCAGAGCTCTAGTGCCCATGGTCTCTCAAAAGCACCCAACTGAGTATTCAGCAAAAAGTTACGCTCAAGGGCATTCAGGGTTGGTCTGGAGAAGGGAAATTCCAGCCAGTGGAGTTAGTTACACTGGTGCAAAATTCCTCTGGTCGATACCTTGCGCAGAAGTTCGGCATGGAGTGAGCACTCCTGACGCAAGCGGCTAACCAGCCAGCGTAAGCTGTACCGGTCCATGCACCACCTTCCACCATGGCAGCCCACCTACTTTGTGTTTTCCCTGGGTCTAGCAACCTCAGGGCAAAGCAGGAGAGGGCCTCTGGAATGAGAGGATGTGGAAGGAATGCTTAAAACTCTGACAGGAAGAGCGAAGAAGAGAGATCCATCCTATCTCCCTCCCGGCGTCTCATGCACAAGGAGCCGATTCATAGAAATGCAGAGAACGTAGGGCTTGTTGTGTTGGTCTTTATTGATTCATAAAAATTAAGAGTTGAAACGGATCTTAAGGGGCATCTAGTCCTACCCCTTGTCCCCTAAATTACTTGGAAACCAAGTTGATTTTGAAGGAAGAGTCACAAACTGAACGCAGCAGGCTCCAGGGCACGGACTTTGGCAAAGTGCCACAGCAAATGACTCCATCCCTCCATTTTGGGTCAGCCTGGTCTGTTAGAGGCAGTAGAGGTTGGTGTTTTTTTTGCCCCATCACTGTGCTTCTACAGCTGCCTTGCTAAAGGCGAGCACTGAAGCATGCAGCTTGGGGAAGGGTTTGTCTGCTAGACAGAAAGATGGTTTGAGCACTAGCCTGGGGATCAGGAAACCTGGGTTCAAATCCTTGCTTAACCAGTAACCTTGTCCAACTCCACTAGTGCCTCAAGGTGAGGCCCTCAACTCCTCACCTGGAAAGCAGGGATAAGAATTTACCTCTCCGTGCTGGAGGACAAACACTTGAAAGATCATGAGATACTCAAGTACTAGGATAATGATGGCCATATAAGACCCTAACTGATTAACAAATGCCATCCATCACCCCCAACTGGGCAAAAGGGCGTATAAAATTAGAAAAGCTTTCTGCTAGATAGACTACATGGCATCCTAGCTCTTCCTAAACAGGACATTAAGCGTTCTCTGTTCAGTTCAGCATGTCTTGTTCCGAGCCCTCAGGCAACAGGGAAAGAAAGGAAGAGGTGGCAGCAGGGTGCAGTGCGGACTGTATAGCAAGATGCCTTCATTCCTCCGGATCGGCAATGGCTCTGGGGGCTAGCTTGAGGATGTTCGGCTTCTTGGGTTGCATGAATCCCTTCGAGTCTAGTTCCAGAGGGATCTTTACCATAAGGAGGAAAACACCAAAAGAAAAGCAGTGAATGTGGGGAAGTAGGAAGGGACCCAACAGACAATACATCAGGAATGGGGAACCATCAGATCCAGGGGCCAAATGTGGCCCGTGGCTAGTTTTTATTTGGCCTCTTTCCAGTTTTCGGATGCAAGTCCTGAAAGACTGAGCTGAGCGGAAGGGAGCAGAGATGAGGGCATGCACACAAAGGCAGAGGATAGATCCATGATCTGCACACCGCTCTTCCTGAGTGCACCCCTTAAGCCACGCTCACTTCCAACGTCTATGTGAGCCTCTAGGTTTCTACTAATTTTCAGAGCAGTCTCTGGGAGGGAGAAGTTTCCCCATCCTGCAATACATGCTTACTGGGACTCTGACTAGTTGACGTCAGGAGAGGGTTGGACTAGATGACCCTTTATTAAGTCCTGAGCCTATTCTGACCCTGTACCTATGCCTGCCTGAGCCCAAGTTGGTTCCCTGAACCTCAGTCTGATCCTGTATATACTACTGTTCCCACCTGCACCCAACCCTGTGCCAGCTCCTGTCTGCTCATGGACCCAATCCTGCCCTGACCCAGCCTGCTCCAGCTCCTGTCCCCAGATCCAATCCTGATGTCCACTCATGACTCTGATATTCTCCCTCTGACTGGATATATGGTCTAACTTCTTATACACAGATACCTGGAGGACAGCATGTGTGTGTGTGGCCCCAAGGGTATAGGCAGGTGAGGAGCTGAACAGCTGATGGGAGTACGTTTGTATTCTAAGCAGCTTTTATGTCCCCTGAAAGGCGCCATACAGCATGTCCAGAACAGAGAAGGATCTGGAAGGAGACGGGAGGTGGCAGGTAAGAGTCATGTTGTATAACCTGTGGCTTGGGAGCTGGGTGTGGTTCTTGGGACAGTTCAAATTCAGCTTTCTGCCAGGGCTGGTCCTGAAGCCCATGCTGTCTTAATGGTCCTCTGACTTCCTTCACTGCAGCTGAATCTCAGCAGCTGAATCACAGCTGCTCCTCAGAATCAGAGATGCCGCAGAGAGAGCACCAGCGCCACCAGCCAATCATGAACCAGGAGAGGTTTGTGTGTGTGTGTGCGCGTGGGGGGCATGTGTGGGGTGTGTGTGTGTGGGGCGGGTGTAGGGGTGTGCACGTGTAGTTCTCAGTCAGATGACGATTTTGCTACATGGTTATTGTTGGGAACTCTGGCCTCCCCCCAATATAGAATATGTGGAAAAGCAGGTGACAACAATATATTTGAACTTGTCTTCTTCCTCTACTTAAGGACTGTTATAACGTGGGATTGATTGTATGGATTAGAAGCCCAGGAAAATGTCACTTGACTTGGGGGAAGCAGGAGAGGGCAATGGCTTGTTAATGAGCTATTACAGCATTTCACCTCCAGGTTAATAGTTCAGAGCCAGTTCAGGTCTGCAGAGATTAACACTGGATAGAGGCTGCCAGAAGTCCTGGGTGGGGTTGGTTTGGTTGCCTTCCTCTAAATATTTGTTTGATTGCTTTTTTTAAAAAAAAGAAAGCAAAAAAAAAAAAGTACATTCAAGCACATTCCCCCCTCACTTTGTGTTCCAATTAATTTGACAAATGAGTTTGTGGGTCAGCGTTGTCAGAGTCAGCCTTAGAATTTGCGGGGCCCAGGGCAAAGATAAAATATGGGACTTCTGGTGGCCCCGCCCCCTTGTGGGAGCCTCTGCAGGGCCCTAGAGGCGGTCATGTTTGGGACCTTGTTGTGAAGGAGTGGGAGTCCTTCACCTTGTCCTGGTGAAAATGGGGGTCACTGCAGGGCCCCTGTAAGTAGGGAAAATAGTGGGGCAGTCATAAGGCCAGTCCTGGGTGTCTTTCAGTGCCAGATAGCAGGGAAAATGGAGCTGTGTGCAAGATGGCAGTGTGGGACCCCCTCCTAACTCACCCATTAGAAAAAGGAAAAAGTTGCTGTCGTTTATCTTTTTATGTTCAATGAAACATAACATTCCCTTCAGGGCATAGGGCTCAATGGATTGCTGGCCCAGCAAACATAAAATGAATATGTGGGATGCTGCCAGTGTGGACAACGGCTGGTGTCTTACCGGCGTCTCTTTGCACGGTCGGAAGGAAAATCTTTGCAGCAGGACAATCACGGCTATTTTCAAGACGAGGAGAGCAAACCTCATCCCAATGCAGTTCCTGGGACCAACTCCAAAGGGCAGGAAAATGTAGGGGTCCCTGGCTTCCTTGTTCTCTTTACTGAACCTGGTTCCAATCAGAGAGAAGAAGAAAAATGGGAGGTGAAGCTATGATTCCAGGAGCATTCTGAGGAAAACTATAGGACACAAGTGTCCTTCCCTCATGGCCCAAACATGCCAGGACAATATGGTTTCTTAACAGGAGTTTTGCCCCTGAAACACCTCAATAATAGAAACAACTGACATTTATACATTTTCACTTTACAGACTTAAAATGGATATATGAACTATGGGGAAAGGTGACGCCAACAATCCCCCCGTTGAGACACAGCTCACGCGGGGATCGGGTGGGACACCTGTTTAGTGGCTCACTACGGAGTTACATCCAGAAGAGTAGGAAGTGAAGAAAAGCACTATCCCTAAGTGAACTGTATGCAAAGTGGAATAGGATTTTTCATAAATCCTAACAAACCTTTTTGTTTGGCCAGGTGTTGGGCAGGCAGGGGGACGGGTTGGAAGTGGTGGGTTGGTTTTGTTTTGTGTTTTTACTTATTTTCTTGGGGTATTTTAATATTTGGTTTCAACTTGGGTGTATTCTTCAGTATAATTCTATGTATTGTAGTCTGCCCTGAACCTGAACGGGAAGGGCGGGATAAAAATGCAAATAAATAAAATAAATAAAAATAAATAATGGAACTTAGCCTGAATAGACTCTGCTCTCCAAGTGTCACAGGGATTTTAATCACAACAAGTTGTCAAGACTGAACTCTTTTTACATCTGGTCTGGGGATGGGAGGATAGGGGAGGGGAATAGTACCTCATGCAGGACAGTACCCTCTAGTCCTGTGCTGCCTCAGAAGGAAGTCTCATGATTCAGATCAACAGCACTACCCTGCAGAGTCCCTCTACAGCAAGGCCAGAGAGAGACACGCCTTCTTCCCACAGGCCAGATTGTCCCGTGGAGGATAGAGGGGCCGGGAACACACCACCTTGGGGCCCCTCCCCCTGCAAAGCACTGTGGGAACATTCTGTGGGGGTGTGGCCCTAGCCCCAAATGCTCCCTGGAGGCTTCCCCCTTCTCTGCATGTTGTTGCCTGTGGCTTTCTGGGGAATGGAGGGTGGACTACAAGCAACGGACGTCTGGGGGAGCCTGCAGGGACTGGATGGAAGGTCGCGAACTGGTAGAAGTGAACTGCAGACCGGAGATTCCCCATCCCTGACATATTAGGATGGGAAGTGGGTCTGGGAGGTCGCCCATCCTATTACTGACCTGTCCCGACCACTGGTAGCTTGTGGTGTGGGACTAGGGTCAGGGGCAAATAGAGTTTCAATGCAGGGGCTAAGGCGCCAATGCAGGCCCTGCAACATGTATTTTTCATAAGTGTCCTGGAAAACTCTGCATATATGGAAACCCTAGGGGCTAAAAGCACAGGGGTGAGGGAAAGAGGAGAGTCAGGTCTTCCAGGAGGTCAGGCTGTCCCCTGCGCCTTAAAAATATAAGGGCCATTTACTGGGTCAGACCAATGGTCCATCTAGCCCAGTATTCTGTCTCCGACTGTGGCCAGCCTCTGTTGCCTCAGGGGAGTAGGCAGCAGATTTACAGTGGGGTAATCCATTTCCGGCCATACTGCCCCTGCTCCTGACAATCAAGGGTCTCATTCCCCTGCCTAACTAGTAGCCCATTAAGGACAGGGCCTCCCCCCCCAAATTTAAGTCCCTATTTGAAGCCAGTTCTATGCTACTGGTCTGCACAGCATCCTCTGGCATTGAGTTCCACAGATTTGGGGCCTTGCTGCCCCCCTGCTCATTTCAATGAGTGCCCCCCACCCCCCCAATGTGTTGTTCTAGCCAATATGGATTCTAAAACCAGTCTGGCTGTTCAGCACAGGGCGGCTCACTGCTGCTAAATTCAGTTGGGTGGTTACAGACTGCTTGCCTACAACCGCGATGCAGCACAGATGCGACATGATTCAACCGCAACCACGTTTCCACCCCGGAGGTGGCCACGTTTGAACAGCGACGGGCTGGTGGGGGGGGGGGCAGGTAGGGGAGAAGGATTCTCATGTAATAGCTTGTAAAGTTCACACTCCTTTGTGTAAAAGTCACCATATAAGTGTCATTATGAAGAGCAATCATCATCCCTCGCAGCGGCTTCTTGTGCCAACCTGACGACGGCTTTCTGTGCCTTCCGCGACCTAGCGCTGTTCAGGCCCTCCCTAATCCCATCACAGAGACTCGGGCCTCATTTCTCAGATTCTGACCCGATAGCAGCTCTTGAGCACGGATCGTTTCCTACCCAGAAGTGGAAAATTAAATTTTATATTTCCCCCTCCCCCCCGCCCCATCTCTCCTCTTCCGTTGCTGATTTGCATGGCGAACCGCCAGTCGCCCTATGGCTCCTGTTTTAATATCTGGCCATAAACCCCTCAATGTTACAGCTGCTGGGAGCTGGTCTCAGTGTCATCTTCCCCAACACAGTTAATTAAATTCATGCACAGTTTATGGATGTAGATCATAAAATTCCCCACACGGCAATGCTGGGACTGGATGTCAGACAATGATAAATGCCTCATTTAAATGTTATAATCACTTGCTTCCATTTTTCTTTTGCTGCAATTTTTATTTGCAGGCATTTCTTTCCCATGACTTGCTCGAACCCTTACCTTTCAGGCCTAAACTCGTCTGGTTCCGGCCAGTAGTCTGGGTCACGGTGCAGGACATAAGTTGGGATCATCGTCACGGTCCCTTCCGGGATGGTCACTCCATTTATCTCCACTGTTTTCTTGCAGACCCGCTCAATCCGCACGCCGGGGGGAAAGAGCCGGAGGGTCTCATGCACTACCATGTCAAGGTACTCCATCTGAAGGACGGCGTCATAGGTGGGGGTAGCCTGGGAAGGAGGGAGGAGTTTTCTGGGTAGGTAGGTATAGGTAGGCCATCTTAGGACTTCCTTTGCTCAGAACTAGCTCAATGGATACAACATTCTTAAGGCACCTAAGTGACTCAGAGACCTACGTTTCACTGATTTTCAATGGGATTTAGAACAGGGGTGAGGAACCTCAGGCCCAGGGGCCAAATGTGGCCCACGGCTAGTTTTTATTTGATCCCTTTCCAGTTTTACCTAAAGCGTCACTGAAATCAATGGGACTTAATGTTCTTAAGGCAGAGAGACTAAGGCCGTTTTCAGACGATCGCGCCCGCGCCTGTTTTGAAAAAATGCCGGGAGCCGGGATCAGACGATACACTTCCGGCAATCACACACCCGGAAGGGGGACGTGCGTGCTTTTCTGGCCGTGATTTGACCAGGTTGAAAAATCGACCCGGTCAAACGCGGCCGCGATGGTCTAAAAACGGCCTCAGTCCTGACTGGCTGTGAGGAACAGGAGCCTTGAATGAGTGGGCTTGGGATTTCTAAGAAGTGGCTGACTTCAAAGAGCCACTGACACACCTGGACCTAGGCCCTGGATCCTAGTTGAGCTCCCTCATGTTCCTTGTTCCTCCCGCTCCTGCTGATTGCTCCAACTGGGTATTTAGACTCATTCGTTGAAACAGGAAGTTGGCAGAATAATACTTCCTGTTACCATCTCTGGTTTGTTCTATTCTTGTCCTGAACTTGTTCCTGACCCAAAGCAGGTTCTGTCCGACCCTGTTTGCCATCCTGCTTGGACTCTGTCCCTGGACTCAACCCTGCCGTCCAGCATCCTGAACTTCTAACGCTGACAGTGGCTCAGATGCCACATGAAGAGTCAGCGGGAACTACGTGGCTTTCTTTTTAGGCTACGGTTCAGTTGAGAGAGGCATTTTAATGCCATCCAGAGCAAACTGAAAAAAACAAGTCCTTCCCTTACTTGGTTGGGGAGAGCCGCATCTATCTCCTCCTGAAGTCTCTGCTGCACGTCAGGGTGGGTGGCCAAGTTATAGGAGAGGAAGTTGAGGGAGGAGCTGGTGGTCTCATAACCGGCAAAAATAAACACCAAGGCCTGGGCTAGAATCTCATTGTCAGTCAGGGCTGGAAAAGGAAACATGAGAAAGCACTTAGGGAGGATGAGAACATACGATCGCAGCAAATGAGCAAAAAGCACAATATCATTGGGGCCCTTTTATTACACTGCACAGCTGAAATGAAAGTCTGATCCAAGCCCCGATTGGCTAAGTAAGAAGCCACACCAGAATGATGAACCATCCCATTGGCCACAGAATAAAACCACTAGACTCTCACAACAGGCACCTGTCTGGGTCTGATTCCCCTCTCGCTTATAATGTGTAAATCAGGAATAATTTGTGCCAGGTCTTAGCAGGAAATGGATTGCTCCATTATGACCTGTTGTGTACTTCGCTGATGCGACCAAAGGTGGCCTCTGTTGGAGACATATTGCTGGACTGGATGGAGAATTGTCTGACCCCGACCCACTCTGACGTTTCTTATGTTCACTGCCTCCTCCAGAGCGGTCACTGCTGCTGCTCTGTAAGATCCCACTCAGGGTGTTTTCAGAGGGACATTTATTCCGGAATTAGAGCCTGATGTCTGTCTAAATGCTGCAGAACAGTGATTGTTATCTAGTATTAGCAAAAACATCCGGTAGGGTTTAACGTTAGCAAGGGTTTATAACACGCGAATGGCATGTTAAACTAATCCTTGATTAGGTCCATCTAAACGACTATCACGGATTAGTCAACTATTCCTTGAGTCCTCCGTTAAGACCTGACAGCCTCTCCAGGCATTTCTGCCTCTATGGTATCTAGGGGCACATGACTGCGGGGCAATGGTATTACCTCCATCATCCTTCAACAATGCATTGCAGAGCACTGAGTTTAAATACCCGCAGAAGAAAGGGGTGAGTTACCATTTTCTTCAATTCAAAAATCAGAAAAATGAAGAAAACCAGATTTTCTTCGATCCCAGAAATCAGTGCGCTGAGCACGGATTAAAATTCATCCCGGAGACTCTAATTCCTGAATAACAGCAAGTTCTTTTCAGACTGACTATTCCAGAATTAAGTTATCAAGGATTAACAAAGGTCCATCTGAACAGGTACCACTTTGTAATTGCTGGATAAAAATCAAGGATTAGTTTTCTCCTAATCAAGGATTAGTTTGTCTGTCTGAAAACGCTCTCAGATATGGATGCAGAAACACCAACCTCAGCCCCTGTCTCTCCCCTGACAAGATGGGGGCTGCAGCTGGAGAGTGTTTTGCCACCAAACAGCTGATTGGTGGTGGTGGAAGGGTCAGCTTCCACCAAACATAATTCAGCCCTGAGAGTGTCTGTTAAGTGCTTTTAGAAAAGATCCGGGCAGCCCCTTTCATTTTTGCAAGGCCCAGATCTGGCAGGAAGGTGAATTTCTAATCATCATCTCCACTTTCACCAAAAGCTCCCAAGTTTCATCACTGCAGGGTAACCTGGCACCTGTACCTTTATAGGCGTCCTTCTCGTCTTTCGAGTCAGAGCTGCCTTCTGAGGTTTGGGAATCAACCATCAGCTGCATGAAGTCTACCCGGTCCTGGACACAGAAGGACAGAAGCAGAGGAGTCATGATTATTATTCTCATTATTAATAAAAAGGAGTTGTACAGCCTCGTTGGTATTCAATGTGCCTTACAATCCTTATAAACAATCCTCACAGTCACAGCCTTTATAATAATAATTATTATTATTCCCATTTTACAGGTGGGGAACTGAGGCTGAGACATAGCTACTTGCCCAAGGCCACCCAGTGAGTTCATTATTAAGACAAGGAACCCTGGTCTCCCAGATCCAAATCCAACACCTTATCTACTAGACTAGACTGGCTTTAGCTAGTCAGGGGGGCCAGGTCCTCTCAAGCTTACTCCCTAGTGAGTCAGTCCAGGAATGTACTGGGGAGGGGACAAAAGCAGGGAGCTCCCAGAGAGGCTGCCAAGAGTCTCCATTAGGTCCAGGTAGGAGACTCATTTTAATGAAAGGAATGTTTTCTTTGCAACTGGGCTCTTTTCTTGCTTACTGTGTTTGGCAAAGTGAAAGCCAACCTGGGGTATAAAGCATTTAATAAATAAATAAAATAAAATAAAATAAAAATAATAATAATTATTATTATTTATAAATAAAATAATAATAATACTTAATAATAATAATTCTTTATTTTTATATAGTGCCCCCCTGTCATGGCACTCAGAGTACTTTACATATAACTAATAAACACAGCTTTTTAATCCTCACAACCACCCTGTGAGGTAGGTTAGACTGAGAGAATATTGTGACTGGGCCAAGGTCATCCAGTCTATCCATTTAGATGGACTCAGGCCGTTTGTACATGAGACAGGAGAGTGGGGGGTGGGGTGGGGAACTGCCGTGAGCCAAAATCATATCAAGGGGGATCATGTGAAGTTCTGCTCATGTGCGCAGGATTTTTCACGTGATTAGTCCATTTCTGACGTGATTTCAGTGGCAGGAGACAGGGCTGAAAATCCAGCCCTGTCTCCCATCACTGAAATCACAGCAAAAATTTGCTGCACATGAGCAGAGCTTCATGTGATCCCCCTGATGTGATTTCAGCTCACTGCAGTTCCCCCTCTCTCCTGTCTTGTAAGTGGCCTCAGACACCTGCACAGACTCAGGCCGTTTTTAGACGTGTGCGGTGGCGCCCGCGCTGATTTTCCAAAAGACCCGGCAGCCCAATTTACACGTGCCGTCGAATATGTGCATGCGCGGGCGATGCACACCCATTTGGCCACGTATGACCCGCCTCGATCGCCGACCTGGTCAGTTCGCGGCCGGAAATGGATGCGCATCGCCCGCGTATGCGGTGGCGGCGTCACGTGTAAATCGGGCTGCCGGGTCTTTTGGAAAACAAGGCGGGCGCCGCCGCGCACGTCTAAAAACAGCCTAAGAGGGAGGATGAGAAGGAAGGCAACTCCGATCCAACTGACCACGTGACTGTTCTTCTGTCGATCCTTCTTAATGTTCTTGACAGCGCTGCGGAAGAACTCTGTGGAGGACGCAGACATGAAGGAGAAATTCATCTTTTCCATCACTGGGATTAAGAAGGGGAAAACCACTGGAAGAGAGAGAAGCCAGACAGATTTGGAGAGGGTGCAAGGGAGAGACTTTCATAGGGAGCGGTAAGGATCGGGCCCTAGCAAGGCAAGGAGGCAGGGTGTGGTGGGAAGGGAAGGCAAGTGGTTGAGACGGAAAGGGGAGAAGAATAAACATTCATGGGTTTTGAGTTTTATTTGCAATTTTGGGTCAGCTGTAGTCGCCCCAAATGACAGTCGAGCAGCTGAATTTTTGCAATTTTGGTTACGCCCAGACTGAGACATTTTTGATGGCTGCCTTGCAATTATGAAACTCCCTTCCCCGGAGTCTGCTCATCTTCTGGATGCAAAGCCTTTTTGTTTGGCCAGGCATTGGGCAAGCAGGAATAGAGGTGGAGAGTTGTGTATTGGGGAAGGAGTTACTTTATTTTTTTTATTCTGTTTTCTTTGTTGTGTTTTACTATATCAAGCGGTTAGGGGTTTTTTATTTGGTTTATTTCAGAATTTGTAAATTGATTGTTGCTTCTCATAACCCGCCCTGAGCCTTAAGGGAAGGTCAGGATGAAAACATGAACGAATAAATAGAAATAAATAAATGTTTGTTTTTGTTCTGTAGATTTTCCATTTCAGTCATATTTTTATTTATTTATTTCCTTATATTTGTATGCCGCCGCCCCCATGCCTACGGCATCTCGGGGCGGCTTCCAACATAATATAAAATAATTTTTAACATAAAAAGTCTAAAACCTAATATTCTCCAGTAATAATGAAATGTGTGGGGTCAAAACCAGACCTGGACTAAGAAATGACTAAGATGAACCAACTGAAACAAATGTAGGAATGACACAAAAAGAAAACAAAATGGAGATCCGTCGGATAATGGTCGATCCCCATTCCGTTCGCTTCAGGTTAGGGCTGCCCCCCTATGCACATTTTAAAGGAACAGTTATGAAAAATACATGTTGCAGGGCCTGCCTAAGGCGACAGTGCAGGTCCTGCAACATGTATTTTTCATAACTGTTCCTT
>QEPC01010859.1:10964060-10975212 GCA_003113815.1 Sphenodon punctatus | reverse complement strand
GTTAGACCCCTTGTCTCTCCCTCTGTTCCCCTTCCTATGTCTCTCCCCCAGCTCCTGTCTCTCAGATTGTAAGCCCTAGGGGCAGGGACCGTGTCTATTTTATTACTTTGTAAAGAGCCAGGTACACTGCTGGCGCTATATAAATGTTTGTTAATAATAAATAATAATAATAATAATAGTTAAATAATATTGGAATTTTTAAAATTTTAATGTGGTTTTATGTTGTTTTAATATTTGTTGAAAGCCGCCCCAAGATGCCATCGGCATGAGGGGGCAGCATATAAGAATAAATAAATAAATTAAATTAAATATTTCTCTGGTATTGCCTCAGAGTCCCAGTTCCAGATGAGGGCCCCACTGCGCTAGGCACTGCAGAGGTGCAGAACAGTGCAATCCCTGCCCCAAAGGGCTTACAATCGAAGCATCAGGCAGGCCACAAACAGGAGGTGAACAAAGAGACAATGGGTGAGGCCACGTGAGACAGGAAGGGGAGGCTACTGTGCCTTGGATAGCCTTACCCCCTCCATGGGCAGCTGGGCCACGCGATGAAGTGCACCATGTGTCTGGTGGCAGCTGGGGAGGAACAGCTAGCTACTACGTGATGCATCCTTGGAAAAATGCCAAGGACGCGTTGCGGAGCAGCCTTATCCCGACTGGGGTAAGACGGGCCAAGGCAGAGCTACCTGTGTGGAGCGGCTGCGCTTGCAGTGAGCGGCAGGTGTCATCGCCCGTTGCCTGCAGCCACATCATGGCCGGGAGTGGGATCTTCGTCAGCCGGGGGAGGGAAGCCGGGCAGAACCGGGTGTCCATTCATGTAGCCGGCACCGCGAGCTCAAAAAGCAGCCCAGCTTCTTGGGGGTGGGGAACGCTTGTGCGTCCAACTTCTACACTGGCCCTGCAGTGTGACATTGGCGATTGCCTGCCAGGAGGCTGCTGCGCAGGGGTTGGGCCCTTGCCGCGCATGTGGCCTCACTCAATGAGGCGGCACTGGTCAGCCTGAAAGGCAGAAAGCACAATTCCCAGCCTCCTAACATGTGCCAAGTTTTCCACCTTGTCTGTGGCAGGAAAAATCCCAAGGAGGACAGTGAGTGGGGGTTTCCAGGTGTAAGGAACAGCGGGAGAGAAAAGACCACGGTGTTTCTCGACAGTTTTTAACAGGTGGGTGAACAAATCATTATTAGCAGCGTTAGCAGAACGGAGGCGGAAGCGATGGGGAAAGGTGGTGAAGGGCCTAATTCTGAAGACAAAGAGTTTGTTGCTGGTGGGGGGAGCGGCAATAGCTTCTACTCGGCCTGAACTAGAGACCTGTGTCTAATTTGGAGTGCCTTGCTTTAAGAGGGATACTGAGGAGCTGGAAAAGGTTCAGAGGAGGGCAGCAAGGGGAAAAGACCTGTGAGGAGAGGCTGAAAGAACCAGGAATGCCTAGCCTAGAAAAAGAGGAGATGAAGGGAGAGGAGAGCTTTTAAATACATAAAAGGCTACTATCAGCAAAATGGCGCCCAATTCTTCTCTCTAGTCACGGAAGGTAGGACTTGAGGTAAGTAATGGAGTCAGCTTAAAGGAGAAGAGACTTAGTTTGAATGCTAGGAAGAGTTTTCTAACTATCAGGACAGTTAGGAAGTGGAATAAACTGCAAGGCAAGGGGCAGTTTAATGAACATGCCCAGGGCCCCCTAAAACAGAGGGCCACACCCATTTGGAAGCTACCTCTGATGCTGCCATTTTTTCAGGCACAGCTCAGGCAGAGCTGGCAGCCATCATACTGGCGGCTGGAGGGCCTGTATTAGTGTCGCCATAGAGAACGGGGAGAGGGGTGCAGCACCACCTCAGTCCTACAGGGGGCACTCACAAAACCAGGCATAGGGCCTGACCGGCCTTTCCCCCTCAGCAAGCAACCCAGTAAGCGACTTTGAATCTGAGTGAGGGAAACCGAAAGTGCACGGCAAGCCCCGGATTTCAGTGGGTCTGGTCCAGGGACCCCAAGTGGAGGGGAAGGAGAAGAAGAGGGAGGGGCATGTTCTTCTGCTCTTGTAGCCCAGGACTGCAAGAATTCTTAACGCATCTCTGCTGCCAAGAGAGGTTTATTGGCCTTCCATCATTGGAGGCCTTTAAAAGTAGGTCAGATGGCAGGGTTGCCACTAGAAAAGGCGACATATAAATGTAAATAAATAAGTAAACAAATAGATAGTATTGAAATGAGTAGCCTCCGATCAAAAGTCCGGTATTCAAATTGACTCGTACCCGAAGTCCTGCAATGTCAACTTCCGGTCCTGAAATGTCGACTTCTGGTCCTGATTTTTCAGTTTTCCAGTTGGTCCTGAGTTTTCAGTGACCAACTCGAAAAACAAAAAAATCGGTACTAGAAATTACCAATTTTTCAGATATCCGGGTACCCCATTAGCAATTGGATAGCCCTCTGAGTACCCAACATGATACTCAAAAATAGGGGTATTGCCCATGGCTGGCAAATGAGCTATCCTTTCAACTTAGTTGTCATCTCTCGCAGAAATGACCCGGACACTCCCATTTTGACCTGTAGGAGCATTAGGGTCATTTCTGTGAGAGGTGGCAACAGGCCAGGGATGCTGTAGGTACTGTGAATCCTGCTTAATGGTAGGGGTCTGGACTACATAACCTTTGGGGTTTCCTCCTGCAGTACGATTCTGTTGTTACACCAGTCAGCAACATTGAGCTCAGGAGTCCTGCTTCCAATCCTGTGCTCTGTCTTCCTGACCCCCCCACCCCCACGACTCTATCAATTCCACTTTGGGTAGCTCCGTATGGGATACTTACCCGACGGTTGGTAAAGAGGGTGTAGCACTCCTTCACCAGGATGGTTTTGATGATGACTGGGTCTAAGATGGCCATCACAGGAGACCGGCCATCGAAAATCCTAGAGCAAAGCCAAAGCCACAAATCAACCCTTTCCTGCCCTGCTAATCTCTAATGTGACTCTCAGTTTTGTAATGAATAATTAAGAATTCATATTAAGTCATCACAGCCAATAGAAACCTATTTGAACATAGGCTTGAAAACAGAACCTGTACGACAAGACTGAGATTGTTCATCGGGGGAGGGGACGTTTTTCCCTCCCACAAGGGTCATGCTGAAAATTAGCACAAGCTGCCATCGGTCACCCACACAGGAGTTGGAAGCAGGGTCAAAGAAGGGTACGTTTGACCTCAGGGAAATATGAAACGTTGAATTACAGTAGCGTAAAAGGCTTAAGGCATGTACTCAGGATCAGGGAAGGAAGGGGAAGGTCCAGATCGGGGGGGGGGGGAAGCCAAATAAAAACTAGCCAGGGGCTGGATTTGGCCTCCGGGCCTGACTCGGTTCCCCACCCCTGTTTTAGGGGGTTAATGAACCCATTGTTTAGTTTAAATAGGTTAGTTAACCCAGCATAATCTGTGTAAAGAGTTTCCACGCATGGTTAGCGTGGGTTTAACTCTTCACACAGATGATGCCCTTGCTCGCCCTGGGGCAGCTGGCCTTTACTGTGGGATAAACTAAACACTCTCATTACCCCGAGTGCCCTGCCTTGGCCTTACCCACAGAGGTTGGGCAAGGTTCAGGTAAACATGCCAGGTATTCCAAGGTAATTAGCAATCCTCCCAGAGATAGAAGAGTGGCATTCCAGAGTGCTTTATGGCACACTTGGAGGAAACTAGAAGAGGCCCTTCTAGACACCTTTTCCCATCTCTACTGCTCTCACTAGGGTTCCATGGATGCAAATTTTCCAGGACACTTATGAAAAATACATGTTGCAGGGCCTGCATTGGCGCCTTTAAAAGAGGATGCTTATGAAAAATTGGTTCCAGTGAAGCCCAGCACCGTGTATTTTTCATAAGCATCCTCTTTTAAAGGAGAGGAATGGCCACCCAAATTCAGAGCCAGCCATAGAATTGGCGGGGCCCAGGACGAAGATAAGAATGCGGGGGCCCCTAGTGACCTCTTCCCTGTGACCCCGCCTTCCTGGGGGCAGCCTCCATGGGGTGCTAGAAGTGGTCATGTTTGGGGCCCTGCTGGGAGGGAGTGGGACCCCCCCACATCCCAGCTTGGTGAAAACGGGGGCCACCGTGGGGCCCCTGCAAGTAGAGAGAAGAGTAGGGCTTGAAGCAGTCACCCAGGCTACCCTGTGGCGTACCCCAAGGCTGGCATTAAATATTTGTGAAGTCAGTGTCCCAGGTGCCATTTGATGGGGGAGGAGAGTGCCATACAGATGAAAGCATTGTTTATTTCTCCAGCATCCCCCAAAGTCACGTGTCTTCACCCAGGGGGATAAGGATTATTACTGCACGATTCGCTGTGTTTAGGTTGCTACCAACCTCACGGATACCTGGTGCTAACAAATCCACTCAGATTAGCCCAAACACTGCGTAAATGGATTTCTTTGCATGGGGCTTTGCAGATGAACAGAGACACGACGACAACATCAGCAACTGCTATTTTTAAATAAACACTGACTAACCCCCCTGGTTTGGAAGGAGGGATGGCAGAGCCAGGGAGAGGCACGCACACAAGTCAGGACCATTTTAATATCTAGATTCCATGAAGCATTTTCTGCAATAGCCCCCCCACCCACCCCTTGGATCGAAAGGTTTCCAAGGGGAACGAGAGACACTGCTCCCCTTTCTCTGTAACCAGATCCCTGCGCAGAACAAATGACAGGGGTTGATTCAAAGGCAATTTGAGCCCTGATTCTAAGAGCAGCAGGGAACCAAAATAAAATACTGCAGCAGCCAGAAGTCTATGTTCTACCAGAGCCAGACAGAATTATAGCCTCCAAAGGGCTGGGCTCAGTTTGAAACCTAGAAGCCGCAGCTTCTAAAGCCAGTGAAAGTAGATTACTGCTGAAACAGGTACCGGGACAAATGGGGTACACGTGTCAAAATTGGGGTACCCAAACCATCCTGGAGGGATGGGGTACCCAGTTGGTGCCCGACACGTTGGGCTACTGGTCTCTGTTAATGATAGATAGATAGATTAGATTAGATTAGATTATTACGTGGTCAATGACCATTGTAAACCAACAAACAAACATACGTGTTAATGAGTTACGGTTATTCCAGTTTTTGCCATTTTGCCAAGTTACCATCTCCATCCATCCACTGATGGTTCCATGATCCCTCTTGTGCTCATCCACGATGACAAAAATGGCAAAACATGGAAATTCAGAAAGACACCAAAATGGTAACACGGTAAGTCAGGTTGGGTTGGTAGAGTGGAGAGTAGGGGTGGGACTATCGGTATCGGATTAATCCGATAATAACGATAATTGTCGATATCGGATTAATCCGATAATACCGATAAATTATCGGTATCGGTATATCGTTTTTTTAACATTGCCAGTTTCTCTCAGATTTTTAACATCTATTTAAAGAACCGAGAAAATCAGCAATGTTAAAAAACCGATATATTGATAAATCCGATATCGGATTCATCCGATACCGATAAAACTGGTAACCGATAATTCGCCTCGAGTCCCACTCCTAGTGGAGAGTCAGTTATTTGGTAACGGTAATAACCTGTATTTTGGGTCATCAGTTACCTGTTTCAGTATGCAGATACTGTTTGGGTAACTGAGAGGCTACCTGATATTGTGAGGATCACCTACAGGCAGGGACCTGAGTTGACTGCACCAAAAAATCTTAAATTCTGTAACCAGTGAAGCGAAATTCTGCAAATTCAGATTTGCATAACTATGCATGCTGGGAAGCAAATTTGCAATAGGTTTGACATAGAATCACAACTTTGCTAATCAAACACAACTCAAATCCTCTGGGATTTCAGCACCTCCCTCACGCAAACATAGGGCCTTCAGACCCCACCCACCCACAATTCATCTCCCAGGGGCCTATTTACCCTCGGGTCATGGTCAGGATTGGCTGATTCTGTGAGGATTCTGCAAGGATTGGCTGATTCTGCAAGGATTCTGCAAGGATTGGCTGATTCTGCAAGGATTGGCTGATTCTGTGAGGATTCTGCAAGGATTGGCTGATTCTGCAAGGATTCTGCAAGGATTGGCTGATTCTGTGAGGATTGGCTGATTCTGCGAAAATCACTGCAAATTGCAGCAGCGCAGTCAACTCAGGTCCCTGCCTACAGATAACAAACCAGCTACCTGTTTAATCTCTACAGGAGTCTTCTTTCTTCCCTGACTGGGATGACTGACCTGGAGCGCAGAAAGCATTGGCTGGAGGGGCCAGAGCCTCTGGGTTTAGATGAAAAGTGAATGATCTGCGACAGAGTTCAAGTCCCGGCATCTCTTTTCACGCCAGGGTTCAGCCTTTACGCCCTCACCTAGCTCTTGTCCCTGTTGCTGCGGGCCAGACCCACAACTGGATAACGTTCGAGGGGGTCCAGGACCAGGGACTGGTGATGCTGCAGCCACGTGTCAGCTGTTTGGCGGCAAACACCAGTGCCAACAAGCTGATGGGTGACAACAGCAGCCCCCTCCACACCCACCCACAGAAGCACCAGCCTCGGCCTCTCAGCTGGCAGGGTTGAGTTTGAGACTGCTGTGGATGGACAGGGGAAGGGGTGTTAACTCTCATCCATCAGCTGTTTGGCAGGGAGTGTGTTGCTTGGCAGGACAGCTTGCCAGCTCTTCATGCATCCGGGATCTGGGGCAGGAGTGGAGAACCTCTTCCCTCCCCCACGGCCACTTTGAAAATCAAGCTCCAAATGCGACATAGAAGTTGGGGCCAGGAATGTTTAAGGGGCGTGTGCTCAGGAAGAGGAGGAACCAACTCACAGATCCCCAGGGGATCCCCCTATCCTTCTGTACAATACAAGTCATCTCTGCTCCCTTCCCAAACTCAGTCTTTTGGTGCTTGAGAGTAGAAACTGGATCCAGGGGCTGAAGGAACAAATAAAAACTAGTCTCAGGTCCAGGGGCAAGATTCTTGAACCTCAGCTGCTGCTGCTGCTTCTTTTTTAAATATAGCGTAACCCCTGCAAAGACCGCACAGGCAGACATGGACCGGATGACCTCCGAAGTCCCGTCCAACCAGGGGCCTGTGTTCACCGTGTTTTCCCCATTGATGCCAATGGGGGAAAGGCAGTGAACGTGAGTCCCTGCTTCCAACCCTAAAGTTCTATGAATCTATGGCCCCTGTAAAGTGCTGTTTTCTGGGATACAGGGGAGCACAGGGTCGGACTTAGGGGCAGGCAACATAGACACCTGCCTAGGGCAGCAGATTTTTTTTGGGGGGGGGCTTCTGTTCTCAGTGCCCCCTCCCTCTGCCGCTGCCGCAACTGCACTACCTCACCCGCGCCACCTGCAGCCTGCGGGAGGGGATGCCCACCTGGAGAAGCTCTGTTCCTCCCGTGAGCCCTCCATAAACACGCTTTGCTTTGGTACCGAGCGTGACGGAAGAGACTCTGTTTCTGTGCTGGGTGCCGCCATTGTCTCCCTCCCTGCCTCAGATGGCAGGAGGGGCGGCAGGAGGGGGGGGGAAGGGTGCAGTAGCCTGGGTTGACTAGGGATGCTAAAGTTCTAGGTCCAGCCTTGAGGGAGCAAAGGGTCATTTGTGTCTCTTTTGTTCAGGAAGGGTAGGGGGCAGTACAGTCTCCAACACAGATAAGGCCTAAGGGCAGCTCCGACTTGCCTGCTGCTGCAATGGCCCTGATGAGGATTTGCAAGGGAGCAAAGAGCAGCCCCTTTCCAGCCTCCTGAGCTTCCTCCTCCCTAACACCACACTCTGCTTATCTCTGCATTTGAAACAGAGCAAACTGTGCTGGTGAAGGTCAGGTGGCAATCACAGATAGGGGGCTCTCCATGCGCCCCGGAAAAAGTCTCTGTATCAGGATTTCATTCTGTGGGACACTCACCCCCAAACTTTACCATACTTCTGGTAACACCTCTGGTCGAAATTCAGCACACCCTGCCGAAGAGAAGAAAAGAGGCACAATCAACAATGAACGGAGGAGAGAGGCCACTTGGGAGGGGACGGAAAGCACTGAAAGTGGAAATAAATGAACATAAGTAGTGCCATACTGGGTCAGACCAATGGTCCATCAAGCCCATTAGCCCAGCATCCTGTCTCCGACAGTGGCCAATCTTGGGAGAAGTACCCAACGGGTCACAACGAGCAATCCATTCCCTGTTGTTGCAGCCCCCAACAGTAAGAGGTTACATCCCCCAAACTTACTTAGCTAATAGCCATTAATGAATTTATCCTCCAAGAACTTATCCAATCCCTTTTTAAAACTAGCGACTCTACTGGCCGTGACCACTTCCTCTGGCGGTAAGTTCCACAAGTTAATTGTGCGCCGAGTGAAAAAATACTTTCTCTTATCTGTTTTAGATCTGCTACCAGTTAATTTCATGGACTGTCCCCTTGTTCTAGTACTCTTAGGGCTCTTTTAGATGAGCGGGTCGCCGTTGCACGACCCGCTCCCGCGGTATTTCAAAATCCCGCAATGCGGGATTGCACGAGACGGAAGTAGGGGATCACGCGCATGAAAGGCGGTCGTGCATTATTTGCCGACCGCGAATTAAATACCTCACACATCGAGGTATTTAATTTGCAGTCGGCAAATAATGCACGACCGCCTTTCATGCGCGTGATCCCCTACTTCCGTCTCGTGCAATCCCGCATTGCGGGATTTTGAAATACCGCGGGAGCGGGTCGTGCAACGGCGACCCGCTCATCTAAAAGAGCCCTAAGAGTACTAGAACAAGGGGACAGTCCATGAAATTAACTGGTAGCAGATCTAAAACAGATAAGAGAAAGTATTTTTTCACTCGGCGCACAATTAACTTGTGGAACTTACCGCCAGAGGAAGTGGTCACGGCCAGTAGAGTCGCTAGTTTTAAAAAGGGATTGGATAAGTTCTTGGAGGATAAATTCATTAATGGCTATTAGCTAAGTAAGTTTGGGGGATGTAACCTCTTACTGTTGGGGGCTGCAACAACAGGGAATGGATTGCTCGTTGTGACCCGTTGGGTACTTCTCCCAAGATTGGCCACTGTCGGAGACAGGATGCTGGGCTAATGGGCTTGATGGACCATTGGTCTGACCCAGTATGGCACTACTTATGTTCATTTATTTCCACTTTCAGTGCTTTCCGTCCCCTCCCAAGTGGCCTCTCTCCTCCGTTCATTGTTGATTGTGCCTCTTTTCTTCTCTTCGGCAGGGTGTGCTGAATTTCGACCAGAGGTGTTACCAGAAGTATGGTAAAGTTTGGGGGTGAGTGTCCCACAGAATGAAATCCTGATACAGAGACTTTTTCCGGGGCGCATGGAGAGCCCCCTATCTGTGATTGCCACCTGACCTTCACCAGCACAGTTTGCTCTGTTTCAAATGCAGAGATAAGCAGAGTGTGGTGTTAGGGAGGAGGAAGCTCAGGAGGCTGGAAAGGGGCTGCTCTTTGCTCCCTTGCAAATCCTCATCAGGGCCATTGCAGCAGCAGGCAAGTCGGAGCTGCCCTTAGGCCTTATCTGTGTTGGAGACTGTACTGCCCCCTACCCTTCCTGAACAAAAGAGACACAAATGACCCTTTGCTCCCTCAAGGCTGGACCTAGAACTTTAGCATCCCTAGTCAACCCAGGCTACTGCACCCTTCCCCCCCCCTCCTGCCGCCCCTCCTGCCATCTGAGGCAGGGAGGGAGACAATGGCGGCACCCAGCACAGAAACAGAGTCTCTTCCGTCACGCTCGGTACCAAAGCAAAGCGTGTTTATGGAGGGCTCACGGGAGGAACAGAGCTTCTCCAGGTGGGCATCCCCTCCCGCAGGCTGCAGGTGGCGCGGGTGAGGTAGTGCAGTTGCGGCAGCGGCAGAGGGAGGGGGCACTGAGAACAGAAGCCCCCCCCCAAAAAAAATCTGCTGCCCTAGGCAGGTGTCTATGTTGCCTGCCCCTAAGTCCGACCCTGTGCTCCCCTGTATCCCAGAAAACAGCACTTTACAGGGGCCATAGATTCATAGAACTTTAGGGTTGGAAGCAGGGACTCACGTTCACTGCCTTTCCCCCATTGGCATCAATGGGGAAAACACGGTGAACACAGGCCCCTGGTTGGACGGGACTTCGGAGGTCATCCGGTCCATGTCTGCCTGTGCGGTCTTTGCAGGGGTTACGCTATATTTAAAAAAGAAGCAGCAGCAGCAGCTGAGGTTCAAGAATCTTGCCCCTGGACCTGAGACTAGTTTTTATTTGTTCCTTCAGCCCCTGGATCCAGTTTCTACTCTCAAGCACCAAAAGACTGAGTTTGGGAAGGGAGCAGAGATGACTTGTATTGTACAGAAGGATAGGGGGATCCCCTGGGGATCTGTGAGTTGGTTCCTCCTCTTCCTGAGCACACGCCCCTTAAACATTCCTGGCCCCAACTTCTATGTCGCATTTGGAGCTTGATTTTCAAAGTGGCCGTGGGGGAGGGAAGAGGTTCTCCACTCCTGCCCCAGATCCCGGATGCATGAAGAGCTGGCAAGCTGTCCTGCCAAGCAACACACTCCCTGCCAAACAGCTGATGGATGAGAGTTAACACCCCTTCCCCTGTCCATCCACAGCAGTCTCAAACTCAACCCTGCCAGCTGAGAGGCCGAGGCTGGTGCTTCTGTGGGTGGGTGTGGAGGGGGCTGCTGTTGTCACCCATCAGCTTGTTGGCACTGGTGTTTGCCGCCAAACAGCTGACACGTGGCTGCAGCATCACCAGTCCCTGGTCCTGGACCCCCTCGAACGTTATCCAGTTGTGGGTCTGGCCCGCAGCAACAGGGACAAGAGCTAGGTGAGGGCGTAAAGGCTGAACCCTGGCGTGAAAAGAGATGCCGGGACTTGAACTCTGTCGCAGATCATTCACTTTTCATCTAAACCCAGAGGCTCTGGCCCCTCCAGCCAATGCTTTCTGCGCTCCAGGTCAGTCATCCCAGTCAGGGAAGAAAGAAGACTCCTGTAGAGATTAAACAGGTAGCTGGTTTGTTATCTGTAGGCAGGGACCTGAGTTGACTGCGCTGCTGCAATTTGCAGTGATTTTCGCAGAATCAGCCAATCCTCACAGAATCAGCCAATCCTTGCAGAATCCTTGCAGAATCAGCCAATCCTTGCAGAATCCTCACAGAATCAGCCAATCCTCACAGAATCAGCCAATCCTTGCAGAATCCTCGCAGAATCAGCCAATCCTTGCAGAATCCTCACAGAATCAGCCAATCCT
>QEPC01010859.1:10926525-10960769 GCA_003113815.1 Sphenodon punctatus | reverse complement strand
TCTCTGCTCTCTCACCCTGTCCTTGTGTGCATGCCCTCCTCTCTGCTCTCTCACCCTGTTCTTGTGTGCATGCCCTCCTCCCTGCTCTCTCACCCTGTCCTTGTGTGCATGCCCTCCTCTCTGCTCTCTCACCCTGTCCTTGTGTGCATGCCCTTCTCTCTGCTCTCTCACCTTGTCCTTGTGTGCATGCCCTCCTCTCTGCTCTCTCACCCTGTCCTTGTGTGCATGCCCTCCTGCTCTCTCACCCTGTCCTTGTATGCATGCCCTCCTCTGCTCTCTCACCCTGTCCTTGTGTGCATGCCGTCCTCACTGCTCTCACCCTGTCCTTGTGTGCATGCCCTCCTCTGCTCTCTCACCCTGTCCTTGTGTGCATGCCCTCCTCTCTGCGCTCTCACTCTGTCCTTGTGTGCATGCCCTCCTCTCTGTGCTCTCACTCAGTCCTTGTGTGCATGCACACAAGGACAGGGTGAGAGATCAGAGGAGGAGGGCATGCACCCTTAGTCTGAGCTCATTCTGAGTGTTTGGGGGGTAGGAACTGGCCATACCTAAGAAGGGGGAAAGGACCACATTTGGAGGTTCCTCCTCCGTGAGCTAGATCGAAGCACAACTGCATAGGAGACTAGGGACATAAAGGACAATGGAGCATTCATTAAACTACCCATTTTCAAGGCTGCTACAGAACACAATAGGAGCAGAGGGGAAGGAAGCAAAGGATTTATTGTAGGAACGAAATGGCTTTGAAGAAAGCAGCGGGTGCAGAATGACCCTCCCGACTCAGCTTGGCCTGTGGTATTTCATCAGCCTTTCCTAACGTTACCTTTAATGTTGTCTGACGTTACCCCTTGCATTTCTGTAGTGCCCTTTGCCCCAAACTGCTGTATAGCTACATACGCAGAGTAGCGCTGGGATGCAGCCCGTCCTGCAGCCAGACACAGGTCAACCAGGGATGGGTGGGGATGTGTTGGCCAAGGTCACCAACTGGGCCTCACTCACCATCTTGGACCCACTGCTGTGTTCTTATTTCTAGTTTATTTGTGAGGCTGCTCTGTTGGAGGCCCCTCTCAAATGGCCACACACTCTCAGCAAGCCAAGGGCTTCCCAAATCTGAGACACTGTCAGCCTGTATTTTACCCTAGTGCTTCTCACACTCATGTCATTTCAGGTTTATTCATGGACTTCATGTATTGGGGCTTGCGATGCACGCGGGATGGCCCCTTAAGAGCAGCCCGCTGATCACTGAAATCCCGCCCCTTAGCTGGGGTATATAAGGAGGCCTAGCCTAGCTGGAGCCAGTTGAGCGGGGGCAGGCAATACAGATTGCTGCTCTCCCTTCCCTCCCCAAACACTCTACGCTGGCCAGGGTCCTGAAGCCAAGGTACCTGGAGAAGGGGGCTAGCTAAGGGAGGTTACAATGCAGGCTGCCTAGCATGGCCTGGGGGTGGGGTGCAGGGCTAAGTACAAGCTGGGACGCAGAGGAAGGGTCAGAAAGCCGGGTGTACCAGATGAACCGTGTATCCTCTACGAACACTGTAAATATATCTGAACAGGTGGTGGCAATAAACTGCTGTCAACCTGCAACCAATTACCTGTTCCTGGGAGGGAAGCTGACTGCCAAAAGAGTGGGACGACCCTGGTCCTGCAAGGAACTGCAACGGATGTGAGGGGCGTCGCCCACAGGACGCCTGAGTATTCTTGGATTTGGCCCTGTGCTCCCAACACCTCCCACCCCCCTGCCCAGGGTCACTGGTTACCTAAGAATTCTTATCATCTGAGCAGGCTGACGGCACCAGTTCCTACCGATACTCACTTTCCGGTATTCGAGGAAGGTCCCAATGAACGGCAACGGCGTTGGCCCAGGAATGCCCAGCTTCTTAAAGAAACTATATGGCCAGATCCCATAGCTGGAGAAGAAACAGAGAGTGACTTGAATGAGATGCAGAGCAGCTGAAAGGGAACGAATGGGCAGCACGGATTTACTTAAGAATGGGGAGAATCGGAGTTGGGGAGTTGGGTCTGGCCGGGCCGCGGAACAAGACGTTGCCTAGAGGATCATAGAGCCACAAGGGTCATCAGGTTCAGCCCCATGCTCAGGGCAGGATCTGCCAGGCCGAAATCATCCCAGACCTCTGCTCGTCCTGCCTCTTCTTCAAAACTGCCAGTGATGGAACCTAGTGTGCCATCCCCCTCACCGGAGCTTTCGAAGAACGTGATGGAAGAAATCCCTGTCCCGGATGGTTTAGGCATAGTAAATCCTGCCTCACTGCAGGGGGTTGAAAGCATTCACCCTGCTTCCTCCCTCATTCCCAGCCTTCAAATCCCTCCTGAAAATCTACCCCTGCTGTCAGGCTTTCCCTAGTTCCTCCCCCCACCCCGACTGATCACTGATGCATCTGCTTCCATCATCTCATTTAGGGCAAGGCCGGCTTTATGCAGGGATAGTAGGGGCCACGGCCTGGGCCCCATGGTCAGGCAGGCTGGTCCTGGTAGCATCAGGTGTAGTGTTCCAACTTCCTAAGGCACCGGGATGGGCTAATTCTGTAGGGCCCATTTCCTCACCTGCGATGCTCAGCCCACAGTGTGGCTGCTTCTTGCAGGGTCTAACCCCCACCCTCCCACTAAGGTGGGGGATCAGGGCCCTGCAGGAAAGGATTAAAGGGGTGGGGCTATAGAGGGTGGGACTATGGGGGCCCCACAAATTCTAAGGCCAACCTGGATTTAGGGTCGCCTTCTCCCATGTCACTAGGCTAAATACATACACTAGGAATGGGAAATCGTATTGAAAATGGGAATCAGGTCAAAATTGGTATCGTATTTAGTATAATCGTATTTGAATCGGATCGTATTTTTCCCCTATTGATTTCAATGGGAAAATTTCCTATTCAGTTCAATGGGCCATTCCTCATTCTAAGCCACAACCCTACAATGATGAATGGACCAAAGCAGAGCCTAGCAAAGTTCAATAGCAGAGAGGGGGAAAATGAGCGAGAGGGCACCCCTGAATTAATCCGAACCAATGAAAATCAGGTGGATTGGGAAAAATCGGGTGAATCCTATTAATCCAATTCTGATGAAAATCGAGTGAATCGTATTTATCCAATTCTGATTTTTCCATTGCCAGCATACACCTGCATCTTCTCCACTTTGTGACTCTGTCCTTGTTTCTTTCCCTTGTCTGTCCTTGATTGTAAGCTCCCTGAGGCAGGGACCTGTTTCTAACAAAAGATTGTTCAGTGACAGGGACGTTGCTGGTGCTATATAGATAATATTTATTTATTTATTTATTTATTTGGGGTCCCTGCCACCCTTCTTGTTTGCTTTTCGATGCTGACGAGAGGAATGGTTTAAACAGCTGGCTGCTGTTGCTTAACCGATACAGCTGAAATAATGGGCAAATAACAGGATGATAAAGATAAAAGTGTATGAAAAGGAACAGGGAGTTAAAGCTCTCTCGCCCTACCCCCTTCCCCCCCCATACACATTCCACTGCAAGGGAGAGGCACATGCTAAAGTCTCTTGCCTGTCTTATTGTGCCATTCCCCAAAGGGTAAAATTCTCTCTGCACACATTTTTCCAGGGCATTGGGGCTCTAGGTACAGGTGGAGCAGCTAAGGAGGTGCACTCAGCTCTCTAATCCAGCTCTTCCTGCCTACAAATGAGCAAAACAGCCAAAGTCCGTCGTCTGTGGCAGACAGACGCACAGGCTACGAGGGCCACAATCCACAAACCACTTACTCCAAAGTAACCCGCAGGCTTGAGAATAGATGGTTTGTGGATCACAGCCTAAGGGGGCTGGTATAACAGACATTATCCCAGCCATGCATTCTGGTTGCAAGCAAGCTCACGTCTTTTTGTTGTGCGCAGTTGTGACCTGAACTAGGCTCGCTACCTGCCTAAGAGAGGCTTATCTTTCCACCGTGGGGATCAAGCCCTTGGCAAGTTGTTTGGGTACTGTCGGATAACGCTTCACCCTGGTAGGGTCCTGGTGGGGGCTTACCAGGAGCGAGAGAAGTGAGATCTTGAGAGCAGTGTCGGCACTTGGGCCTGGGTTCAGGGGTGGCAATGGCGTGGCCCCACCGTCACTCCCCAGAGATCCACCACCAGGTCTTCCTATTGGATTCAGACCTCCGCCTAGATCCGCAGGTGGAGATGGTGGCTAAGGCTGCCTTCCGCCAGCTGTATCTGGTGCGGAGGCTGAGTCCCTATATTTCCAGACCCGACCTGGCCACCCTCATCCATGCCTTCATCACCTCGAGGCTGGACTACTGCAACGCGCTCTACATGGGGCTTCACTTGATGCTGGTTCAGAGGCTGCAGCTGGTGCAGAACGTGGCGGCCCGTCTCCTGATGGGGACGAGCCGATAGGAGCATATAACACTTGTCCTCCACGTGTTGCACTGGCTGCCTATAGCGTACCGAGCCTGATTCAAGGTGTTGGTCTTGGCCTATAAAGTCGTACACGGTCTTGGCCCTTCATACCTCAGGGACCGCCTCACCTTCCGCGCCCCAGAGCAGCCCCTTCGGTCTGCCGGGGGCACCTTCTTGGAGGTCCCCCCACGTAAAGTGGGGGGCCACGATGGAGAGAGCGTTCTCGGTGGCTGGGCCGCAATTATGGAACTCCCTCCCGAAGGAAGCCCGTCTGGCCCCAAGTCTGCTGGCCTTCCGCCGGGCCTGCAAAACCTGGCTGTTCTCCCAGGCCTTCGGAGAAGGGGAGGGGTGTGTGATAAAAGTTTGGGGGGGGGGGGGTTTGGGTTTTTTTAAAAGATGTTTTAATATTTTGTTTTATGATCATTTTAACTTATTGTTATTTTGTGTGTTGTAAGCCGTCCCGAGATGCCATGGGCGTGAGGGGGCGACTAATAAATGTCAATAAATAAATAAAAATAAAATAAACAAACAGCCCCTCCTAGGCTACCAGCTGTTGCATGTATGATCAGCTGACAGCAATGTCTGTTCAACAGAGGTTTGCCAGCACAGGCTTAATTTTCCTAGAAGCTGCTAACGTCCGTTAACGCCCTAACTGTAAACAAACTTAGTTCCTACCGTGGCCTATGCAGGAGGGCTTAATTTGTGAGCAGGGGGAGGGGGCTTGCCGGGGCTCAGCCCCAACAATTCAATTCAAGGGGTCGGGGGAGGGGAGGGGTGCTGAGTCCTGGGAAACGTTCCCGTTACAAACGAGCTTCCGGAAATATGAATGAGTGTTGCAGGCTCTCTGGGCCCTTATGTTACACGTGTTGCTGTTTCTAGTTTATTCCTGAGCCCCATGTTTTGGGGGCCACCCTCCCAGGTCACTACTGGGCCTTCCACAGGCCACGGCTCCCCACCTTTGAGGCCCCATGGGCCCCTATTTTACACTAGTGCTTCTCACACCCATGTTGTCATTCCAAGTTTATTCATGGACCTCATGGGTTGGAGGCTCCTGTGGGTCGTCTGTCCCCCCCCCCCCCCATGTGCCCTTTCTGGTTACAGAGTCCTGGGGCCTGGCCCTGCTTCTCTCGGTGCCGCAGGCATTTGCTGGTTCAGCTCAGTGGAAGGGAGTGAAAGACCCAAACATGACATCTTTCTTTTACAAGGAGCAGGTGGCGGTTTCTAAATAAAACAGCTTTGTCTCCCCTGGTAAAGGCAGGCGATGGGGAGACGAACAGCTCCAGGGCTGACTCCTGAAAAGGAATCGCATGTTTACATGCGTGACCACTGGACGCTGTGTCATGGGGTGGTTAATAAATGAGACGCTGGCCCAGGTTGCCCCAGATGTGGGCCCAGTTCAGACCCCAGTGGGGTAGACGACTGGGCTGGAAACGTGGGTCTGGAATGAACTGGGCCTATGGTCCAGGTGCGCCAGAGCCGGGTGGGCGTATCTGTTTTCACGCCCACATAGCTCGGCCTAGGGGTCGCCATGGCAGCCAGCCATGGCAGCCTGCTATTGGCATCCATGGCTGCCCGTCATGGCGGGGGGGCAGGGTGCTGGCCGCAGCGCAAAGCTACTCAGCCACGTCGCTCCCCGTCCCGCCTTCCCAGCTGGGTGAGGCCGGGGGGAACATTTGGTTCTGTCCCCCGGCTTGATATAGCCGGGGTGGGTGGGGGGGGAAACCATCCCACCCCCAGAAGTGCAGCCGCCTACAGCGACGGCTGCACGTATGTTTTTACCCTAAGTCTACATTCCTTCTTCCTGTCGTTCTCCGCTCTCACCTTGAACCTCCCATTTCTGTTCAGCTCTCTGCCGCCGAGCTCACCCACCTCACTTGCCACTTTCAGCATCCTCAACTCCTCCTCTGCTCCCTCGGCCTCCAGTGCAAACTCCTTGGCCTTACTCCCCCCTATCTTTCTGCCCTCATTTCCCACCAGACGCGTCACTCTTCCTCCATCATCATCACCCTCACTCACCCCTAATCCATATTCGCCTCTTCTCCCATGCTGCCCTCTACGTGTTGCTCCCTCCTATTGTTCAAATCCCTCCTAAAAACCTACCTCTCCTAGCAGGCTTTCCCGAATTCCTCACCCCCATAGACTGCTTCTTTGTGCTTCTCTTTCTACTGTCTCACGCTTCCGGATGCCCCTTCTCCCTTGGAACTAAGCTCCCAACTTCTCAACTTTACAAATGTATCCCCAGCCCCCCGCCCCCCCACCTCACCCCCGTGTCCCTTCCCATGTCCATTCTACATTGTAAGCTCCTTGGGGCAGGGAGCTGTCTCTAATCACAACTGTTCAGCCCCAGGCATATTGCTGGTGCCGTATTATAATTAACAATAACAAACACCCACAGACTCGAGCCCAGCGAGCCTTGACATTTTGGGCTGCCCAAAAAAGGTCCCCTTTATCTGCAGGCAACTTTCATCCGCAGCGTCTCTCCCCTCTTCATGGACTCATTTGGAAAGAAGCCCACCTTGTCTCCCTGCCTCCTCCCTGCTCCGAACAAAGACGCTCTCTACAGAGCAGTGTCCCGCATCTGACCTTTCTCTGCCCCAAGAGTTTTGCTGAAAACAACATTCCCAGTTAAGTGGCTCAGCTGAATGACTGTGACTTACTCTCATGGCACAATCTTTTATTATCTTTTAAACCCTCAAAAAGGTGTCACCCTTCACTGCGTGCTTCAGAAACCTCGCCCTGCTGGTGCGCTGGATTACGTCCTGCTTTATTCTCTGAGCTACCTTAGACAACCCCCCTGCTGGCCTGGAAGGAACACATTGCCCTCCTCTCAAAGCTACAGAGGGGCCCGTGTTACTCTCGCTGCAGCAAGAGGGCTAAAGCTGATCAGGCAGACATTTGCTGCTGGGGAACTCAACTGAGCAGACTCCTACTCGTCTCTGACTCCTCCCTATATTCCTACCCTCATCTCCTGCCATGTTCCCATCCAAGAACTTTGTTCCTCCTCTGACACCATCCTCACCCACTCCAGAGTCTCCTGCTCCCTGAACTGCCTTTGCCTTCTCATGCTGCCCCACCTGGAACTCCCTCCCTGGCCACATAATACTCTGCTGCTTCTCTCCCAACATTCAAATCCCTCCTGAAAATCCATCAGACATTTGCCCTCCCTCCACAGACTGGTCACTGATGCCCCTTCTACCTGTCTTTTCATTCAGGGGCCCCTTCTCCCCTGTAGCTAAGCTAAGTACATGTACCTCCAGCTTCTCAGTATGCCCATCTCTTCCTACGTCCCTCTCTCCCTTGTCCAACCTAGATTGTAAGCCCCTTGGGGCAGAGACCTGCCGCTGATGAATGATTTTTCAGTGCCAGACACACTGCTGATGCCATATACATGAAACAATAATTGCTCCAGGCTGATAAGAGCACCTGAGCACGCATCCATACATCCCTGTCTTACTGGAGCGTCGAGTGCCAAACAGAAATGTTAGCCACTTGGCCAAATGAACCAAGAGAACCCAGCACTGTTCTCTCATTACTGAATCACTCATGGCCATGCAAGCTGCCAGGTGCTCTGTCTATAATGCAGAGGTTCCCAAACTGTGGGGCCGTGCCCTCTGCCAATGGGGGTCACAATCAGATATTTGTTACTCTCTGCACAGTTTTGTTGCTGTCGGGGGACATGGGATTCGATTTATGTCTGAAAACAGGGTCGGCCAGGCAAAAAGGCTGAGTTTGTTTATACAGTGACAGCAATATGTCTGCCATGGAACTATCATCAAGTAGACACAGGGCTCTGCTGCAAGAGGGTTACAATCTAGGATGGACAGGGGAGGGGAGACAATGGAGAGGGGAACCTAGGGAGAGACATGGGTACGTTCATGCAGTTGAGAAGTTGCAGGTTCACGTGCTGAGCAACTCTAGGGGGAGGGAGAAGGGGAACCCTAAATGATAGACCAGTAGAAGGAGGGTTGAACAGAATGAGAAGGTCCAGGTGGGAGCAGGGAAGGTCAGTAAGAAGGAGGTTGCAGTAATCAAGGTGAGAGATTACTAGAGTATGGGGACTAGGGGCTTGACAATGGAAGTAGTGTTGGCCCATTTTGCAATTTGACCCTGAGACTCCCGTTTTGGCCTATGGGAGTCTCGGGGTCAAGCTGCAAGAGGTGGCCTCCCTAAGTGGGAGGCTGGGAGCAGCAAGGAAGGGTTGGATTTTAGCAATGTTACGCAGAGAGAAGCGATAGGCCTTAGCAGCAGACCCACTCTGAGATACAAAGGAAAGGGAGTCCTAGCCTACGTATCTGCTGGCTGGATTGTGACACCATCAATGGAAACAGGGGAGAGGGAGAGAAGTCAGATCCGAGTTTAAAGCGGGGCTGGAACTCGGAGTGCCTCACTCACATGCAACAGCAATCCGGGGATCATCCAGGGCTGATTTATACAGCTTCCGGGGCCCTGTAGCTATTGGAGTTTCACAGAGTTATGTGTGAGTTCACCCAGAGCCGAGGGTGGCCAGCACACAGGTGATACTGGAAGCCGTAAGATTCAATGAGTTTGTCCAGGGATAAGAAGGGAAGAGACAATGGACAGAGCCTTGGGGAACCCCAACCAAGTGCGGGAAGGGAGGCGGAGGAGGTAGGTTTTCTGAGTCCGGTCCCCACACAGGATCAGGTCCCTTTACTTCAAGCAAGCGCCTAGGCCCTACCTCTATTCCTAGCTGCCCCAGCCCCACATGAAATAGGGCCAGCGGCCACAAGCTTTCCTGGGACCTTGGATTCACAGCAAACAAAAACTGCACAGCAAGCAAAATTCCCTGTCAGTTTTGTTTTGCACAAGACGTTGCCCCACCTGCCTGCCCACCTCTGTCTGTACCCAATAGGGCTCCTAAGGCAGAGATCCATAAACGTCTCCTTGTCCCTGGCTGGGCAAGAAGGAGGCTCCTCTTCTTGGTCTGTCCCTCCCCTGTTCCCCTGTCCAAAGCCCTGCTACTGTGCTCTTCCCAAATGCAACAGGTTTCCTTACATAATTAATTATTATTTATTATTATTATTATTTAGTGCCAGCAGTGTGCCTGGTTCTGTACAATCAGTAGTTATAGACAGGTCCCTACCCCAAGGGGCTTACAATCTAAGAAAGACAAGGAAGAGGGAGACAAGGAAGTGGTGAACCGGAGTGGGAGGGGAAGAGGACGGAATTTCACTCATGCCGAGCTAGGGAAAGCCTGACGGAAGAAGCAGGTTTTCAGTACGGTGGCAGTATACAAGCTGTCACTGGCTTCTACTCACAGCACCAAGAGGGACAGCAGCACCACAATCAGCGTCCAGGTTTCCCAGGACAGGCTGGGAAAGAAGCCCATCTCGTCTCACCGCCTGCTGCCTGCTCTGAATAACCAACGCTTTCCCTGTGTTCGCTGCTGCAGCTGAAAGTTCTGCACCTCCTCGGTCACATGACTGGAGGGTGGTTGTTTTACCCTCCTCGTAAACCCTCCCCTTTGCTGGAGAGAGCTGTCCCCGCGGGCTGCTTGCATCACTTCCCTTCCCATCCCATCCAGGCTCCGAGGCACCTCAGCCAGCTCGGAGCCTCTCTCTCTCTCCAAGCTGCACAAAGCCTTGCGCGTTACTTTGTCTGCAGTGGGAGGCCTGGATTGGGTCAGGCTGGTTTGAAAGGGTACATTTAGAATGTCCTAGGGGTGTTTTATGTGGTTGTCGTTAAAAAAGCTCCCTCTCAACTTTTTGTTTGTTTTTATATTAATCTTGTGTTTCATATTTTTTAGCAGGATGAGGAAGGGAGGGATTATGTTTAGACGTGTCCCTGTTCCGCGCGTGTCCACTGGGTTTCCCTAGAGAGCGGGTCCCAGTGGCCAGGCGTGGGCTCAAAAATGCTCCGTTTGGGGGGGAATTAAGTTCACCTTTTTGAATAGGGCACGCGAGTGTTCGGGATCTTTGGAGTGTAAATTGGCGGCGTCAGAGAATTTTTAAAAAAGGGAAGAGATACCTTAAGGTGCAACATAAAGTTTTCAATTTATTGTGGGGACAAAAGGGGGTATATAAAAGCAATCAAGCAATGAGACACTCAGATCAATTAGATGGTTACACGAGGGTGCAACATGGGTTGGCGTCTAGAGGAAGTTCTTAACTTAGAAGAGAGAGAGAGAGGGGTCTGTCTGTGCCAAGGCACAAACAGCAGGAGATTCAAAGGAAGAGGGAGGGAGGAAAGACACGGCACTTCATCTCACCAAAACGTACTGTTCTGAGGGAGGGCAAAGGAACGGATCTTTTGCCGATGCACCGAAAGGAGACAGGACACCAAGTGTTGGGTTTAAACGGCCGCACTCTTTATTAAACCAAATTAAATTAGTGGCAATTAGGTGGGGGAAATCGCCTAGTGCGATGTGGGTCCAGTACTTGACCAACATAACCTCGAACAAACAGGCGTGATTTCGATGCACCATCGATTACCACCCCTCAACCAAACAACGTCTCCCCCTTGCCGTGTACAAGGAGGACCAAGCTCCTTGCGGAGCTGACTAAGGAGGAATGGGTCTGCAGGCGGGGGACCATACGTCTCCCTACCGCCCACGCTGACCTGCCCCTCCCAGGGACTGCACCCCACCGGTTGCCTTACCCCTGTGTTTCCGGTAGGTTTGACATCCCCATCTCTTAAGGAGATGACTCGTGCTTATCAGCTTCTAACCTATGATTTAACCCTCAGTACTGGACCCCTGCCAGAGTGCGACAATTTTCGGCAAGCACAACACCCCCCTGATTCTAACAGTGGGAATAATCAGGATACCAATTAGCAAGCACTGCGAGGAAGGCGAAAAAAACTGGGAACCCTGATCAAAGGGCCAAATTAGGATTCCCACAAAAATTCCTTCTTGGCTCTCATGGCAACCGACAAATGTCCACAGTACTAGGGAAGGGTGGGTGGGTGCTGCATCTCCGATGGGCTCCAACCTTCAACTGAAGCTGGGCCGTTTGGCCACGGAGTTAGCTCTGCCCCTAGCTACCCCCATGTGGCCAGCCTCCACCAATCATCACTGCTGGGGTTGCGGCAGGTTTCTAACCTTTCCCGTGCTGAAGCGCGGCCGCTTCACCGCCCCGGGGATCTGCTGCCCCGGCGGCGGCTTGCAATTTCTCCTGTCGTGTCCCGCCTCCTCCCAAGCAGGCGCGGCAAAGCGCCTGCCGTTCCCCACCTTCGGGGGAAGTGGAGGCAATTATAGCCCCTTTTCCAAGTCAAAGAGTACAGTAGCCCAAGGGCAGCCTCCCAGGCGATGAGCCTTTGTGGGAGGGGGGGACTGGCGAAGTAGCAATCCGAGGAGGGAAGAAGCTTAGCCCACTGAGTCACTCAAGCCCCAACACACACACTTGGGGATGCCTTGGCGAGGGTTGCAAGGGAGTCTAAACGTGTCACCTACTCAGTGGTCAGGCGAGAGGATCTCTCAGCCTGCACCCACACCGCTCAGTCGGGATGGTTGGACAGTGGGACAGAGAGCACTGGGTTTGCCGAACACACCAGCAAGGAGATAGGCAACCTGAGTGCTTGTCAGGCAAGGCCCCTTGGTCTATCTGGACAACAACATGGACAGAAGAACTCGCAACCAGGTGTCCTTCTATATTCTATCTGGGCAAGCAAGGCAGTATGGCAGTGATTTCAGTAGCAGTGATATTAGCAGCAGGGATTTCAGTAGCTGCTGTGAGAACAGCCAGTCGGGAGAGGATCAAACCGACTGAACTAACTGGGGCTCTGAAGGGACTGTATTGAAGCCAAAATTTGCCCCCTGGGCATGCTGAATGTGTGAGGAGCAAGAAGTTTTCTGAAAAGGAGCTCCAGTATCTCACAAAAGGACATCGCGGTTGGTTTCGTTTCACAAAAACCAGCAATCAAAGAAAACGCGTTACTAAGAGGTGCCTCCTACGTGTCTCACCCAGGCCAGGCCTGCCAGGATAGAGTTCCTGAAAAGCATCCCTGCTCACTCCCATCCCGGATTGATTTGGGCTCAGGCTGTGCAGTCATCCTTTGCTTTAGATGAAGATCACAGCCTGATTAAACCACCCTTCTCCAGGTGCAGTGGGAGATGTCCTTCCTGACGCTGCCCCGCTCAATAATACAGGGTGGGTTGCTAAAGCCAGGTTGATGCTAATTATGGTCCTGATGAAGTGGGCCTGCCTCGTATAGCGATTCCCCCCCTCAACCAGCCCAGGACTCTTGTGGCCAAAGCCTGCCGGGTTCGCATTGAGGTCAAAGCACAATCTAACACAGGGCAGGTTTTGAGGGAAGGTCACCAAGTACAGAAAAATCATAAGAAATAAGGCAAAAATCGTATATCAAAACAAAAACGCAGGAAGCACTGGTTGTAACAGTTAGGCATACCATAACCCCCCCCCCCCCCGAGGGTATGTTTCAGATAGCGACCTGGCCATCATCCATGCTTTCATTATCTCGAGATGGGACTATTGTGATGCGTTCTACGTGGGGCTATCCATGGTGACGGTCCGGAGACCGCAGCTGGTGCAGATTGCGGCGGCACATCTCCTTACGGGGTCGGGCCACCATGGGCACATTACACCAGTGCGCCAAGCTCTGCGCTGGCTTCCTATAGTCTTCTGGGCCCAATTCAAGGTGTTGGTGTTAACCTATAAAGCCCTATAACGACCTTGGCCCGACTCACCTACCGGATCAGCTCACTCTCCGTGCTCTGGAGCGACCCTTGCGGTCAGCCGGGAGCGCCGTCCTCGAGGTCCCCCGTGTAGCCCGGGGAGCCACTATGGAGAGGACGTTCTCACTGACGTTCTCACCTCAGCTGTGGAATTCCCTCCCGGCAGAGGCCCGTGTTGCCCTGGACCGCCCTTCCTTCTGGCGTATGACTAAGACCTGGCTGTTCCGCCAGACGTTTGGCGGGGGAGATGGGGTTTAGGGTGGGGGTTGTGGGTTAGGGGTGGGGGAGAGAGATCTATTTATTTGGGTTTTGCTTTTTTTTTTTT
The DNA here is from genome assembly GCA_003113815.1 of Sphenodon punctatus. NCBI lineage: Eukaryota > Metazoa > Chordata > Lepidosauria > Sphenodontia > Sphenodontidae > Sphenodon > Sphenodon punctatus. The sequence goes on along the minus strand of QEPC01010859.1, from coordinate 10,947,429 downwards.
ATTGTGATGTTTTAAGCTTACTGTTTTATTGTTTTTCTGTGTGTAAGCCGCCCCGAGCTGCCTGGAGCAGGAAGGGCGGGGTGACAAAATTTGTTAATTAATTAATTAATTAATATGAGCATGGGGGAAAGGGGGAACTGAGTTTGTTGAGGAGGAGGCAGGGATCCTCTCGGGCAAGGGGAGTGGGCAGAAATGAAGAAGGATCTTTATGGTGATTGGTGGTGACGATATTATTACATTAAACTTGATGGTATTTTGGGGTGAAAGAGCGGTTCTGGAGTTGTTTTATTTATGTATTTATTTATGTAAAATGTATATCCCGCCCCTCCTGCCCACAGGGCAGCGAAAAACAATAATCAATAAAACAATTACAAATTTTAAAACAATTTAAAAATACAATATGCGGGGAAAAGAAAAACCCTCCCTACCCCCACCCCTCACCAAAAGCCTGACGGAACAGCCAGGTCTTACATACACAACGAAATAGCAGGAGAGTGGGAGCCAACCTGTTTGAGGGCAGGTTAAACCTTTTTGTACTTTGATATTGTTCTTCAACTTAATGTAGGCCACCCGAAATCCTTTGGGAGAAGGGCAGGAATTAAATTAAAAATAAATAAAATTAAAATTAAAATTAAGATTATTATTATGAATAATAATAATAATAATAATGAATTAATAATAAACTTGGAAAAACTACACTGTTGATTTTTTTTCTCCCCACCTGTGTTGCTGTCAGGTTTGGGGGTCGGCACCGAAAATGGCTATCCCGGATGGAGGATGAGAACGCCGTGTAAAACCTAGGAAGCATCACATATTTGGGCAAGACTGGCTCCTGCTGGAACTTTTCATTCAGAGACTTTCTGTGAAGATGAAAGCATTTCCTTTAATAAAACGACTGGGTGGCAAAACATTGGCACAGGGCCCAAAATATGTTTGCAGCTTCCAAGTCTGCGTAGGTGAAAAAGAGGGACAGAGCATTATTTTTGGCAGGCCGTGATATCAGACAGCCGCTGCCTCTTGCTGCCCTAGTGTGCGCATTGATTTATTGGCTAATCAATTAGTCCGCTTGTTGGAGGAGTGGGGTTGATTTGCAAAATGCCCACAGCAGAAGAGAAACTCCAGATCTGGCTATTTCAGTGCAGCAAGTCCCAGGCAAGGGCTGTTCTCTTTATGTCTAGACTCTGCCACCTCCTTTCCCCCTTGAAAAATCTGATCGTAATATTTTTCTCCTTATTGTCTAAGAAACTCTCTTGCCTCACTAAACTCTGCGCTACCTTTCCCACCATAGCGCTGCTGCACCCCAGTTCTGCAAGCCCTGCAGCAATTCGATTTTGACTGGATACAGTGAATGGACTGGAGATCAGAGTTATAGGGAGGAAGACAAATTAGCCAGCGGCCAGCTTTGAAGAACAAGCTGTTTGAGAGCATGCAATGCCGCAGTTGGTTTGGTAAATCTCCTGATCTATGCTAGCTGTGCTCTGCCTCCCCACAAACCCTTTCATTTTCCCAATCACCTCTGCTAATAGCGGCCGCGATTTCTCAGATGCTGCTGCGGAAACCAACTTGTTTGTCAGTTTTGCTTTGCTCTAAACTGCAGGAGAGCAGTTGGCTGGTGGCAAAGTCAATTCCACGAGGAGGGTTGGCGGTTCCGTAGATACTAGTACAACACAAAACTGTTAGTGGGAAATTCAATAAAAATGTATATTAAATAAATGATAAAATATATATTATATATAAACAATGATGTCAATCTTTATAATGAAACAAGACCAATCCCAAACAATGTATCATAAAACCAATCCAACATGTTGTTTTGAGAGACCTGGTCTTCTTCAGGGAAATCTACAAATAAAATCTAATAGAAATAACAATCAAAGATGTACTGAAATATCATATTGAACATAAATAGGTATGACACCTTTGGGAAATCATGATATAAAAACTATACAGTAATATCAATATTATAACTGCTGTTCGACATATCATATCCGTTTTTCTTTAAAAACAGTCAAAATATTGGCATATTTTGGGAACTTTACCTATGTTGGTAGCACATCCTGTTTTTGCTTTTAGGAGAACAAAAAGTCTTGAAGATATAGTGATACTTAGGGCAGCTGCGCGTTCGGGGGTGAGATGGCCATTTCCACAACCCCCGGCTGGGCCAGGACAGGGGATGGTAACTAACGTTCGTTCCCCCAGCTTGTCTCAGCTGGGGGTGGGGAGCAACGTGTGATTGGTTAACTCCCACGGAGTGTGGGAGAGGCGGAGCCTCTGCCTCTCCCTCACTCCTGCTGGCCCCCTCTGCTGCCTGTCAGTCAGAGTTGGCCGGGGCCCCTGCACTCAGGATCCCCAGCTCCCGGCCACTGTCAGGCTGGGAGCTGGGGACCCCGAGTGCGGGGGCCCCCAGGAGCGGGGCCTGGGGCAGCCGCCATGAACTGCCCCACAGTAGGGTTGGCCCTGATTATTCATACAACTTCCTGACTCCTGAGGTCCTTCCTTATATGACCTAGAGCAGCCAATGAGGATGCTGACTGGTTGACCAATCAGAAGCTCATGGCCAGCAGAGGCGCAGGGGTGGGGGCTGTTGATTTGGGCAGGGGGTTAGCTCCTGTGATCAGCCTGGCTGGGGTAAGTGTCTGCAGGGGTACAGCCCCAAGGGAGTGAGCTGGGCTTCAAAAAGCATCTGTTCCTTTAACTGGCCAAGTGGCAAGTTAGCCAATTAAGGGCAGCGGAGTGGCTCTGTCAGCCAGCTGAGCGCCACCTCTAAAAGGGAGCTGGGAAGCTCAAAAGGGAAGAGACTCCCAGGGAAAGGCAATGAGCCAGAGGGCTCTGGCTCAGAGTGGGGCTTGCTTTGGTGGCCCAGAGACAAGGGACATGAAGCCTGCCCAACAAGGCCCTGCTGTTGCACAGGGCTACCCCAGGAGCTGGCTGACAAGGAGACTAGGCCAGGGGTTCATGTGGAGGATGGAAGACTGAGAAGAGGAGCCTGCTGGGTCTGGTGCCCCACCTTCCCGAGAGGGTAAAACGTGGCTATTTGTGTACGGGGAAGTTGGAGTATTCAGCACACTGCCAAAAAAGCACACTTTGAGGAAAGACTGATTTGGGGTAGGGATCCTGCAGGGACCTACCCAAGCAGGGGCTCTGCCTTGTGACACTCCCTTTCGGCAGTGAGGTCAGAACTCCTGCCTGGAGCTCCCTGGGCTTTCCCTCCACGTTGAAAAATGCAGTCAGCTACCACAGTGGCATCCTCCTGCTGCCCGAGACCTACCTGTAGCTAGGTTCGTGGGCAGCCTGTCTCGCCATGCCCAGCCATGGTGCCCTCCTGCTGCCCAAGCCCTGCCCGCAGCTCAGCCTGCCGAGAGCCTGCCTGGCCATGGTGCCCTCCTGCTGCCCGAAGCTCAGCCTGCTGGGAGCCTCCCTTAACGCCCTCTTTCCGTCTGTGCCGTGGCTCATCCAGCATATATCCAGCCCCTTGTTTTACTGCCCCGTTGTTTCCTCCTTCAGCCCTGTTACCCCCTCCCCCCCCGTGTCCTGTTCATGTTATCCCCTTCCCCGTCACTGTCCATGTTTCCAGTCTATGTCCCGTCTTGTCCTTCCCCCAAAGTGGGTCTTTGTAGTGTCTAGAGGTCACCCCTGGAGGGGACGGGGTAACTGTCAGGCCCCGACCTTAAACTCCCACCTTCTGAGTTTCTAGAACAGTGGCCAGTCCATCAGCACCATTGCCTCAGCCTGCCTCTGGCCCAGCCACTCCGCCCATGTCTCCTCTCTTCCTGGTCCTGAGCCCACCCCATCTCCTGTCTGTCTTGTCTGTGCTCTGCCTCCCAGCTTCCCGCTTGGCTGCCAGCAGACATAAAGGGCAGGCTGGTAGCAACAGGAAGCTGGACAGAACCGCACCCTCATTTCTTGTCCTTGCCCTGCACACTCTCTCACCATTCTGAACCTGCCTTGCCTACCTTGCTGCTTTCTCATTCCTACTTTGCCCCCATCTTGTGCTTTCAGTCCTTGTCTTCTCCTGCTCTTCTTCCTGCCCCACATCTATCCTGCTCTCAGTCCTTGTCTCACCCCCATCTTGGTCCTTGTCCTTGCTCCCTTCTAGTTGTACCTTGTCTCTTACGCCCTTGTCCCCCTCCTGGTCTTGTCTTGCCCTTGCCCTCAGCCTTGCCTCCTGCTGCCTCTCCCAGCTCTGACCCTAAAACCCCGTCACCCCCAAAACCCGACATCTGCCCATTTCCTGGATGTCCCTCAGCCTGTGACCCTTACAACGATGAAGGGGCCAAAATTTGGAAACGAAGAACCCAAAGATTCAAAATCACAAAATGAAGATGGAGGCAAATCCTGTTTTCACATTCACTTGTCTAACACTAATGCAAAGATACTGAATTTGCCAAATTTGGTATTCACTTCAAATATTCGCTTCAGATCTGCTTACAAGCAAGAAGTCTGGGAGCACCGGACAAGATGGGATTTGGTTATATGCATCATCTTCCATAAAAGGGACGGAGTCTTCCCCCTGCCCATTAAATGAATTCCTCCATTGAATTGTACAAACATGACCGCCTGAGGGACCTCCCAGCTGAATCTCCCACCACAAGGGACCATTGCGGCTAATGCATGTAGGAAACTAGGAGAGCAGCTTCCTGAGAATTAACAAATGGATTAACCTCGAACTCCAGGGGTACAAGAACAGCGATAACTAGGTGGGGACAGGTGTAACTTGTCTTGAGCTCCTCTCTCAGGAACACATTTTGCAAGTAGGAGGATTGCCTGATTCTATAAGGATTTACCTCTGGCCAACTTAGTCACTGGCTGCAGTACAAGCTGAGTTGTGCCCGTGAATTAGATGCAGCACCAGAAACATGTACCCCCATGGCATTTGAGCCTTTGCTAGAACACTGGGTTATCCAATTGCTTACGTTCATCCATCCCATCTACCCCATGGTAGCTGTGATGCCAGCGGGGGCCAGAGTTGACCACCATAGGCAGCTCACAGGTGCTTCATTCCATTTGAGACAAAGTGGGCACAAAGTAATATTCATTTCCAGCTTTCTTCACCAAAACAAAGAGCTGCTATTTTGGATATTTAATTTCAGTGTTATTGTCCATTTGGTATTTTGATTTATTTAGTTATTTTAATTTGGATATTTCAGTCCCTTTGGTACTGTTAGCAATACATAACATTACCCAAATACTCAGGGCTTGATTTGTAAAAAAAAAAAAAAGAATTGCCAGGGCCCAAGCCTGTCCCAGAACCACACCCAGTACTCAGATTATAAGGGAAAAGGTAGGGGGGCCCCCCCTCAATGAAATCATGCCCCCCCCCGTAGCCTTCTAAAGCCAGTAGCTAAGGGGGCTGTCCAAAAAGGTAGGGAGATGAGGGCCTCCTGTAATTTGGGCAGTGGTCATGCCCTCCCCCTGCCCCACAGCATGTCAAAGTAGGGAACTCAACCTTAGTGTCCGGCTATCAGCGAGTCACTGGACTACCCTGCCTCTACAGCTGAGTATAAAACAGGAGTTCTCGTGATTTCATCTCCGGACCATGAGAAATCACTGGACGTGGGGACAGGAACATCATTCATGAAAGCTAAATAAACCATCCAGGGCTTTTCTGACTTTTATTTACAACCCGGAAATAGTCATATCGGCCTTTTCGTGGTCTCTCACATTTTGGGGTGAACATTCCTAATTGGGAACATTTCCCAGGGCTCTACCCCCCAAGCTTTGAATATAATTCCCCCTCACAAATTATCCCCTGGAAACACCCAAACCAAATAAACTGAAATACCTAAACGTAATACCAAAATGGACGACATAACCAAAACAAAGTATCTGAAATAATGGCTATTCAAATTACATGATTGGGGAGAGTAAGGGAGCATGGGGAGATATGATTGGGGAGACATGATTGGGGAGAGGAAGGGTGTATGGGAGATATGATTTGGGGACATGATTGGGAAGAGGAAGGGAGTATTGGAAATATGATTTGGGGACATGATTGGGGAGAGGAAGGGAGTATGGGAAATATGATTCGGGGGACATGATTGGGGAGAGTAAGGAAGCATGGGGAGATATGATTTGGAAGAGGAAGGGAGCATGGGAGTTATGACAGCTGGAGGACTATGTAAGTATGCAAATTATATTCATGAATACAAAATTGGCTATAAATAAAAAAGGCCAGAACCCTCCAGTGCCTTGCCCTTGTAGAAATCTGGATCCTGCCCTGCAACTGCTACTCTTGCTGCCCTCTTCATTGGTGGCCTCTCCTTCACCCACTCGCCCCACTCTGAAGGCCCTGGTGGCACTGTTGACCTGCTCAATTGCCACATCTTGCCAATTACGACCCCTTAGCACTCCTCCCTCTCATTCTTTCTCCTTCTTTGAGGCCCACTGCGTTTGCCTCTCCACCCCGCACACACTTCCGTGTTGTGGTCCCTTACTGCCCCCCAGGCTCCCTCTCCAACTTCGACACCTGGTTTACCTTCTTCCTTTCCTATGACAGTACTCCCACCCTCATTCTTGGAGACCTCAATAAACACCCTGCTGCTTCTCGCCTCCTCTCTTTGGCCCCTTCTTTTGACCTTTGGCCATTTTTAGATGGGATGCGCCCACCCAGGTCCACTCATCCCCCGCGGACCTGCGACCCCATCTGAAGGCGGTGCAGGTGGAGGCGTGCTCCCACCCATGCATGGAGCAACCTGGGTTTTTCCTCATTGCTCTGTGGGGGGGCATGAATGGGCGGTGCGTGAGTGCAGGCCCACACCGACCACACGCCCATCCTCCGCCGTCTAAACCGCCTTGAGCCTTTTTAAGAGAAGGGTGAGATATAAATCTAAATAAATAAATAAATTCACACACACACACACACACACACCGCCCTCACTGGAAGTGTGTGGTGGCGGTTCCCTCTAAAAATGGCCTCTGCCTCTGGACTCACCGCCCAACACATCGTGACGGTCCGTCCGTTGACCTAGGGCACTTTCCCATGTGACTTACAGTGCAAAATCTGCCTCTGGGAAAGAATCCGGAAGGCAAAGCATGTGTAGGGTTTGGAACATGGGACCCCCCCCCCTCCCCCGGGGCCTCATTTTTGCTGACGATTCTGCAGAGGATTGCAGATCGACTCTGTAATCCTCCACAAGATCGCCGGCAAAAATGCATGGGGCTCCCTCTGTGTGAACGTATCCAGCACAAGCTCCTTGTTTTCACCTTCCAGGCTCTCAATGGCCCAATTCCCCCACCCACCCTCTCTCCACACTTGTTTCCTGCCACAGTTCACACCTGGGAGCTTCACTCCTCCTCTGCCCACAGCCCAACCTGCTCACAACTCCCTTGCTGCTCAAAACGTATTTGCCTCTTTTCCCTTGCTGTCCCCCAGGCCTGGAGCTCGTTCCCGGGACACATTTGTTCTGCTCGCTCCCTCCCTTCCAACCTTCATATCCCTCCTGAAAACCTACCTCTTCTATCAGGCTTTCCCTGACTCGTCATGAGGAGGAAATTGCCTCCTCTTCCTCCCTCCCTCAGAATCTTTCTCTCCCCTGTAACTAAGTTAAGCACGTGCACCAGCAACTTCTCAGCTTCATGAACGTATCTTTCTCTCTCCCTAGGTTCTCCTCTCCCTTGTCTTCCTTAAGATATAAGCCCCTTGGGGCAGGGACCTGTCTAAAACTATTGATTGTACAGGGTCAAGTACATTGCTTGTGCTATGTAAATAATGAGTAATAATAAATAAATAATTGTTTAAGTTCTGATCACAAGCAACCCATGCCAAGCTTTCTTCCCGATTAGACAACACACCCCATGACTTTCTGCTGCACTTGCATGACCGACTGAGGTAACTAACTTCACCTTCCTCCAGAGACCCAAACGGCATGTTATCCTACTTCAGCAGTGAATGATAACAGCTGTGGAAGTCAGCAGTTTCACCAGAGATAAATTCTTGGTAGGCGGGGTGACCAATGCTGCCCTTTTTCTGTACACACACGCTGTCTGACTCAGGCTCACCTATGTGTCAAGGCGGCACTGCCTCTCTAAGGACACTTGCCCACGTTACTAGTGTGGGCAGGACTCCCGGCTGGGAAATTGGTGGCCGGGAAACTCTCGTCTAGCTCCGGATGTGGGCCAGGGGATTAAACGTCATCAGGTGCTCCCCCCTCCCCCGGTGGTTTCTCTCACAGAACACAGGGCTGGATTTTGAGCCTGTCATTCATGAGAGAAACCACCGGGGGTCACCTGATGGCGCGTAGTCGTGTAATACCCCACACCCACGTTTGGCGTTACACGAGAGTTTCCCCGCTGTGAGTCCTCCCTGCTCCGGTAACATGGGCAAGTGTGGTGAGCTGAAGTCCTTCTCCTCATGGCAGCTTCCTCTCAGGGGTGCCACTGAGGGAGGGCAGAGCAGACTGTGTTGGCTCCATGTTTCATAACACTTGCTCAGCTTCCCAATCGCTCACTATATGAATTGTTAAAAATATAGAAGATAATGGCACAAATGCTCCTAAAATAGGCCGCTTTCCCCATTTTAGCCTTAAAAGGATTGAAGCGCTGGCTCCTGGGCTACCCCAAAATGAAATCTGAAATGGTGGCCCAACCTAGGCTGACCCAAAATTAATACCCCTCCCAATTCTATTCTCGTTTCACTCATCACCATTTCAGACAATACCCTGTTTAGCAGGAAATGGTCTCAGTGAGAGACACTAACCCCCGGGGATTAGTACCACAGCAAGCTGGAAAGAGTGCCCACCCTCTTTCAGAGGCCGAACCACAGCATTAGATACGAGAAAATGAAGGTGTCTTGCAATTGAAGCGATGTCTTTGAGGTTAATTAAGTGTCTCTACACCCTGGGGGGAATGTCGCTGGATCCTGAATAGTCCAACGGAAGCCTCTGTCCCCAGCTCAGCGTGCCGTTGCAGAAGCGGTCTGGTTGCATTGCTGCAGATGCCACCATTTGATGGGGACGGTGACATCCGACAAGAGATAAAGCACAGATGCCGGCAAATAAGGATCTGGGGCCTGGGTTTCCTCTACAAGCGCTCTGCTCCTAAGGAATAGATTGAGAACTCGGAGAGGCAGGACACTTCATCAGTCTGAGAATCTTGTTAAACTCAAGAGGCAGAAGCAGCCAACACATCAGGCTGATTCTGGTTTCAGATTTACAGATAGACAGAACTCGAGACCTACGCCTGGGCTTCAAGCCTTAACAGAGGGTGTTTTCACACGGAGAAACTAGTCCGGACTAATTTGTATAAACCCCAGTGTTCATCACTCCATACTAACAGAGTGGTAACTTTTAGACAGTCTAGTCTGGACTAATTTTTAGTCCAGACTAGCCATGTGAACAGAACATTGCACTTACTAGGTTCTTAAGAGTCTCTGTGGCTGTACTTCAATCCAGCAATGCTTTTCGGCAATCCCATCGCAATGTTTTCTGTGACTGAAACGTCACTGTCATGTGATTGGGGTCTCACTACCCCACTCTGGGCTGTTGTGACTCAGTTTCCCTGCCTTGCAGCTCTCACTGGACCAGCTCTCTCTCTAGAATGGATTCAGCCAGCAACGGGTGAACCTTCTTGTCACCTTTTCAACTATAGAGTTCCCCAGCACAGACTGTTTCTCTAGGTTTGTCTGTGTTTGTAAACACAGAATTAACCCCAAACTGTGTCTGGCCAATGTTAGGATTAGGAATTCCACTGGACCACACTAGGTTCAGTTAAACAAAGTTTAATGAATAAATCATGAATAAGCATGCAGCACAAGATTATACTCAAGAAGAGCACAGAAATCAAAATAACATAACCCATAATGCATTCCTATCTGTACTTGGATTCTCCTAACTTAGGCTTACCCAAGGTCCCCGTTTCAGTTCATGTCACAGCCAGCAGTGGAAAGCTTGTCTGGGTAAAAGTCTTAGGGTTTCCTTACTTCATAACTTGTTTAGTGCAGCCCTTCTCAGGCTGATACGATGTGATTGCTCAAGGTGATGGTCAAGATCTCCCTCTTGGTCTTATCTTCCCCCTTAAGTACTTTCCCAGGGTTCTGTGTTTGATTTTCCCGGGCAGGTGACTGTGCTTTCAGTCACGTCCGCAGGAAGAAATCCATTTGCAAATCAATGGCCTATTGCCAGTGTCTGCAGAAGTGTTAGGCCTTTTCTGATTACACAGTCACTCAAGGTCATGACTTAGCAGTTCTCCATTGCATGAAGCGAGTTTCCAGTTCTCAGTTTTCACATTACATACATTTTTAACCTTTACCTTTACATATTTATTAGACCTGTAGTCTACATGTAGCCCAGTCTCTCTTCATGACAGCTCCCCACCCCATCCAAGACATGTGGAGGATGCAGAAAACAACCTGTATCCGGAACATGTTGAAGTGGGTGGTGTGTTGTGTTGGTGGGAGCAAGGATATGCCACCTTCCCACTTCATTTCCCTTTACTCGATTCATGTTCAAGTTATACATGCGTTGCTCAAAACGCTCTGTTAGCCTTGTGGGGCTATCATGGTCACTTGTTTTCAATCATTTCACAGTGGACGGGATCATCTGGATTCACTCTTTCTGGGTTCAATATCTTGTAGGGGTCTACACTGAGATGTCTATGTCCCTCCGCCCCGTGTTGCATGTGGGGTTCCCCTTGCACAAAACCTTCAAGATACATCAGTGTGGATGTGGGAGTTCTTAGGTGTTTGCATAAGAATGTGTTGAAAGGGTGGCAATGCCATGTTAACATCCTTTGTTCTCCGTTACAAAAGTTGACCCTGTTCCCAAAGTACATCTCAGCATAGGTAGGTTACCATAGCTTCTCACTGACCTTTTGTCCTTTCTCTGGCACTTGCTTGCCTAATCTACCTGGGCTGGACAGACTGTAGATCATGAGCATAAGCAGAAAACAAAAGAAAGGGTATACAGTAGCTCTTCAGTGTTTTGCATACCTGAGTTCAGTGTCTATTTTTGCAACTTCACCAGTTGTTTCTCTTGTAAAATGGAAAAGGTTATCACTCATACAAACTCTTACAGAGGAAGCAGGAGAGAATGTAAGCTTGGTCTGTACCTTGGGGCAAATGTCTCCTTCCCCCCATCACATTGTCTGTGTTACTCTGCATTTTAAAAGGCTCATCATTGCTGTTAGCATTTGTAAGCTTTTCACCTGGAGAATTGCAGTCATTCCCAGTCAGGAGAGAATTGTTCTCTAGTCTTTGCCTTTTCTCTGTGTCTGTAATGCTATGGTTGAACATCGGGTATTTTCAGACGTTACGAGATCACGCTCAATCACAGTCAATACCCTGTAGTGGGGAATGGCCTCGTAACGTCTGTTGGGGAACCGGAAGTTCCCCCCCAGATGTTAGCCACGCTCAATTGCGGCAGGGAATCACATTCACCACGCCATCGGCAGTGCCAGCGCCGATCATGTGGCGAACGTGATTCCTCGCCGCGATGAAGGGGCTCGTCTCGTCTGGACGGCAACCACGGCCCGGCGCTCCCAGAGGGTGGGGGGGCGGGGAAGCGTGGGGGGGCGGGGCCGTGCGACTGCACGTTGCGCCGCACGGCCCTGCCCCCTCCCTGATTCCCCACCGGGATCAGCCGGTATGTCTGTTGGACGTGTCAAAAGGGTGATTCTGGGACGGGGCGAACGCTGCCCCCGTCTCGTCTGAAATCACCCATAGTTGCATTCAAATCAATCACAGACACAAAAGTTGCTGCTCTCAAGAGGCTATTGTCACCAGAATCTGTTGTGTCCTGCCTGCAAATTGTGTCTGCTTCCTCAGGATTCACTGGGTCTGTACAACAATCTCTTTCTCCTTCCTTGGAGTCTGACTCTCTGGACTGGGTGTGAAAACCCAAAGGTTGTATTTCAAACACCTCTCCCTGAATCTCTTGATTCAGTTTACAATGCTCAGTAATCAGATCTCTGGCAGCCTCTTGTAGCGAGTAAAGATCGTGGGTACTATTAACTGTTTCCTCTACTCCACTCTCTACAAGCCAGATCTGCCCTGCAAGACACGCATGGGGCTGCATTCCCCATGACAATTCTTATCTGGAAGCTGTTTTACTTTTTGTTTCTCGGAATCAGCACAATTCCCCGGGTTGAAAAATCGACCCGGTCAAACGTGGCTGGAAAAGCATGCGCCTCCCTCTTCCGGGCGCGTGATTACCGGGAGTGTATCGTCTGATCCCGGCTCCCGGCATTTTTTCAAAACAAGCGCGGCCGCGATCGTCTAAAAACGGCCTGGGTCTTGCACTGTCTCATGAACTCTTTCAGATTTAGCATGAACTGAAGCGTCTCCCTGCTCCCTCTCTGGTAGGCTAGAGACATACAGTTCACCCCTAGAACCATGCCCTTGCCCCTTTGGGACCACAGGCTGGGTTTCTGACCCTGTTTGCTGCACTTTTACCAGTGGAAAAGAGACACCATCCCTCCCTCATTGAAATTAAGCAAGGTTTCATCCGTAGCTAGTTCTGACCTGAAATCCGCTTATGTTTCGGTCAGCACCTTCTCTTAAGGTAGAGTCACCCACTTCCCGGCCTGCCTGCAACCCCCTGGATTCTGAAGCGGTTGCCCCAGCCTCTAACGCTCTCTCCCCCCTGGTGGTTACAAGGTCTGATTTTGCAGAAGTTGGGCCCTCCTTTTTCATTCAGGGTGCCCAGTTCTGGTTCTCAGATTCAGGTTGGCCAATAGGCTCTGTTCTGTTTAGTCCCCCATGTGAGCGAGAAGCATTTAGGTTACTCCCTGAGTCTTGCCCTCCTGTGCCTTTGAGCCGGGCCTGAGACTCCTCTCTGGAGTTTTCCTGTTCCTTAGTGGAGTTCACAGGTTGGGATGAAGCCTCTGTGTGGCTCTCGGACCCTTGCTGCAATCCTTTCCTTCCACTAGGCTTCCTCTCGGTCTCTCCATGTTCCTGGGAATGGCCCTGGGCTACAGCTACCTCTGTAGTCCAGTCCCAGATATCATTTCCCACCAGCAAGTCATGTTTAACTGGTTTGGGTGTTACTGCATTCTCAATGGGTCCTGTGACTCCCTCCCATTCCAGGCTTATGACCGCTGTGGGGACAATTTCCTCGGCTCCCAACAGCTGGGCAATTTATCTCTGGGTGTTACATTTTATTATACATGTTGCAGGGCACCACTGCAGCCAATCACCATGGGCCCTGTGCACACATGATGCCTCCACCCAGTTCCTCTGGGTGGAGATGGGTGTTAGCCAGTGGGTGGGAAGCATTTCCCTGGGTGGAGATGGGTGGGGGCGTCTGTGTAAATGTCATTTTCGGTGGGTGTTGGTGAGTGTTTGCTCCCGGCCAACACCCATCTCCACCCACACCCACCCACGGAGCACCGGACTGGCGGTTGCTCCCCCCCCCCCAGTCCTACCTCTCTCGGTCGGGGTTCCCCAAGGCTCTGTCCTTGGCCCTCTCCTCTTCTCTATCTACACCCAATCCCTAGGGAAACTCATTGCCTCCTACAGTTTCCAATACCACCTATACGCTGACGACACTCAACTCTTTCTCTCCACTCCTTCCCTCTCCCCCTCTGTTCAAGCTCGTCTCACCAACTGTCTCTCTGATATCTCCGCCTGGATGTCTCAACGCCAACTCAAACTGAACATGGTGAAAACGGAACTCCTTATCTTCCCTCCCAATCCTTCCTCTCCCTCTTCCCTGTCAATTGCCATTGACGGGGTCTCCATCCTCCCTGTCCCCCAAGCCTGTAGCTTGGGCTTCATTTTCGACTCACACCTCACCTTCAAACCCTACATTGACTCCGTTGCCAAATCCTGCCGCTTCTCCCTCCACAACATTGCTAAGATCCGCCCTTTTCTGTCTGTCTCCTCTGCCAAAACTCTCATCCATGCCCTAGTCATCTCACGCCTCGACTATTGTAACCTCCTCCTCGCTGGCCTTCCCCGCTCTCACCTTTCTTCCCTCATCTCTGTTCAAAACTCTGCTGCCAGGATCATCCACCTAGCCCGTCGCTTTGACCATGTGCAGCCTCTCCTCTCCTCTCTCCACTGGCTCCCTCTTCCTGAGCGTATTCTGCACAAGCTCCTCGTCTTCACCTACAAAGCCCTTCACAACCTCGCTCCCCCCTACCTCTCTGCCCTGATCTCCCTCCGAACCCCTGTTCGAGCACTCCGCTCCTCTTCCATCCCCTCCCTCACCCTCCCACGCCTCCCCTGCTCCCCCAACCGCCTTCGTCCCTTCTCCCTCGCTGCCCCGCACGCCTGGAACTCCCTCCCTGCCCTCGTCCGCCTTGCCCCCACCCTCCACACCTTCAAGTCCCTCCTCAAAACCCACCTCTTCCGCTCCGCCCTTCCTAACTCCTGCTAATCATCCCCACCCAGGATTATCCCCCACCTGTTATCTGCAAACTCCCAATTTACTGTAACCAAGCCAAGAACGTGTACCTGAGTTCTCGCATCCTCATGAATGTCGCATCCCTTGTCTCTCCCTCTGTTCCCCCTTCCCTGTCTCCCCTCCCCCTGTCTTTAGATTGTAAGCTCTCGGGCAGGGACCGTGTCTATCTTATTTTTTGTAAAGCGACAGGTACATTGCTGGTGCTATATAAATGCTAATAAAATAATAATAATTAATAATAATTAATAATTAATAGAGTTTCCCAGCACAGACACTTTCTCTCTAGATTCGTCTGTGTTTGTAAACACAGAATTAACCCAGATCATGTCCGACCAATGTTAGGATTAGGAATTCCACTGGACCACATTAGGTTCAGTTAACAGAAGTTTAACGAATAAATCATGAATAAGCATGCAGCACAAGATTATATTCAAGAGTGCAGAAATCAAAATAACATAACCAATAATGCATTCCTATCTGTACTTGGATTCTCCTAATTTAGGCTTACCCTAATCAAAGTCTAAGGCTATTTCAGTTCATGGCACAGCCAGTGGTTGGAAAGCTTGTCTGGGTACAAGTCTTAGGGTTTCAAATAGATCAGTCCTTACTTCATAGCTTGTTTAGTGCAGCCCTTCTCCGGCTGGTAAGATGTGATTGCTTGAGGCGATGGTCAAGATCTCCCTATTTGTCTTATCTTCCCGTTAAGTACTATTCCAGGGTCCTTTGATTGATTTTCCCCCCAGGTGGCTCTGCTTTCAGTCATGTCCGCAGGAAGAAATCCATTTGCAAATCAATGACCTTATTACTAGTGTCTGCAGAAGTGTTAGGCCTTTTCTGATTACACAATAGCTTAGGGTCATGACTTAGCAGTTCTCCATTGCATGAAGTGAGTTTCCAGGTCTCAGCTTTCACATTACATACATTTTTAACCTTTATCTTTACATAATTGTTAGACCTGTATTCTACACGTAGCCCAGTATCTCTTCATGACAGTCACTTCATGTGATCCTACAAACCATAGAGGCATAAAATGCCTAGAGTGTCTGTCAGGTCTTGCCGTTGAACTCTGTGGCAATAAGCACTGCATAGGGCGCTTTTAAACGAGACAAGAAACGCAGCTGATCCTTTGATCAGCCGCCTTTCTTTGTGCTCGTTTAAAAGTCTGACCTGCTTTGAAGCCGGGTCTTCCCCGCGTTAGGCCGGCCTGGCGATCCTTCCCCCTTCAACGCAGATCGCCGGTGTGCCGGCTTTAACCCGCACTTCCGGGTCCCCTTTCTAGAGTGCGCATGCGCAGAAGGACGCGCATGCGCACATAGTCTCTGCGACGCGTCTGACGCTCTTTGGAACATCAGACATGTCGTAGAGAGGAACGCGGTGTTTCGAAGCCGGGTTGAGCCCTCTGTTGCTTGGGAGAGGGCTCATTTAAAAGCGCCCATAGTCAACTAGTCCAGACTAATAAGCACTAGTAATTCAGACGGACATTAGTCCAGACTACTTTAAGAACAGTTCTTATAAAACCCAGCGATTGGGATTTTAAAACAACCGTACTTAGGTCTTAGTCCGGACTAATAAGAACCGTTGGCAGTGTTCAGACGGACAAATTAGTCCGGACTACGTTCAGTTAGTCCAGACTAACTGTCCGTGTGAAAATGCCCTAAGCTTGTTACTTGTTAGGGGCACCAATCAAATGGGTGAAAAAAGACATAACGCTAACTCCCCTTTAACAGTGTAGTGGTTAAAAAGCCGCTACATGGGCACAGGCTGGACCAGGCCCATTGGAACAGACCATAGTTATGACATTAAGGTTGCCGTTGTAATCTACACGGGCCAAAGAAGGGGTTTCAGGAGTCGCATCTTACAGCTTTAACGGAAACGGCTAAGGACTGGGGACATTCCAGATAATATGTTGGGGAATAGCAAACATGCTATCAGGCCCCCAGCCTAGAGATCAGGCTGGTGAGGCACAGCAGGAGGCATTGTCCGAGGTGAGCTGAGTTGGTAACTGAGTGAGGTCAGTCTGAGAGGGTCATCAAACCGTGAGGGATAAGACCGGTACAGCATCAGCAACATGCAAGGCCAAGCCAGGAGATCAGAGGACAAAGTAGTACCCCAAATCTGTGAGCCAGAATCAGTAGTCAGGGGCCAGATCCAGGTCAGAAATCAGTGGGGAAGGCAAGATGAGGTGAGGGTCCATGATGACAGTAGCCAGACAACAGCTCCGTTCCTTATGGACAAAGGCCTGTGACTGACCTGAATGTTTCTAGGGTGTCAGAGGACACTTGGACCAATCAGAATGCAGGACCAGTCCACCAATCAGGGAGCCTGCTGATCAGCAGAGGCTGGGTGAACTATAGTTCCTCTGCGCCGCCAGACTGCAGCTGAGGCAGAGTGGCAAGCTGCATGCTTGAGAGCACGGTGGGTGCTGGTTCAAGACTCACCATAGCCCACAGTTTCTGAAAGGTACTAATGAGAGAAATCAACTGTGTTCAAACGGTGGAATGGTCTCCCCAAGCGGAGTGGTGGAATCCCTGTCCTTTGGGCTGCTGAGAACTAAAGATTGGTTGGAGCCATCCTGCCCTGTCAGGAGGAGATGACCTCAACTCTGATGCAACCCCCTTGCTTTCCTGCTTGTCACCTTTCCACCACTCTTTGCAGAGATCATAATGCAGCCGAGACTGAGCCAACTCCCAAAGAAACAAAACCCAGCTGCCCTAGAGCCACATCCATTTCTTGATTGCACTTGAGCTTTCATAATTCGTTGGGATGTTCCCTTTGGTTCTAGAGGGGCGGGGCTGTTTGGGCGATGGAATTCTCATTCCGTGGACAATTTCAAAATGAGTGTTCCGAACCAGAGCAGAAAGCTACATAAGACGTGTCCCACCGGGTCAGAACAATGGTCGACTGAACAAGGCATGGCCATTCGCAGTTGCTTTGGAGAAGTACCCAATAGGTCATAATGAAATGATCACTCCCAGCTCCCAACAGTCCGAGGTTACATCTACCCAAATATTTGGCTAATAGCCATTGATGGACCTATAGTCCGAGAATGTATCCAACCCTTTTTTAAACTAAGTAGCTGTGCTACTGGCCGTGATCACCTTCTCTGGCAACAAATTCCACAAGTTAACGGTGCAACGGTGAAAAACTAATTTCTTTTGTTTGTTTTACGTCTGTTGCCAGTTAGTTTCGTGGAGTGTCCCCTAGCTCTAGCGTAAGAATTTATTCATGCGTTGGATCTGTTCCTGTCAAATCCCAACCAGGTTTTGCTGGACATAAAGTTCCTAACAGACTCAAATCAGAAACATCAAACCCCGAAAGGATTTGGCATTCTTGACAGAAGCAAAACAAATTGTCAGCTTTTTCCCCTCCTTTATTTTTTGTTTCAAAGGGTAGATTCAAATATATTTTAAAAATTCCATTTAAATATTCAGGACAGAAAATCAAACCATTTCACCGGAGCCAGCGTTTTTCCAGAACGGAAAATTCCTCAGCCCAAGCATTTCATTCACCATGCTTGACCCAACGATTTTGTGCAGCGATTTCTTTCACACTCCTCCTGCCTTCTAATGACACACTCCATCTTGACGACTTCATCATCCTTCTGGCTGGGGAGGTTTCATGAGGTCTCTGTATCTGTCAAGGCCTGAGCCTTGAACCCTCACCCTGAGTGGTTTCCAGGGCAAAGGCCAAGCTTGCAGCACCACTGCTCTGTCTCGCCTCAACCACAACCACTCCCGTAAAGAAGCCTCTCGGCCTTGTCCCTAGCCACACCCCTTCTCTCTGTCCTCCACCCTTGCCACACCTCCCCGCTTCCTGATTGGCTGCCAGCCAGCATATAAAGTGTGCTGCTAGCACTAGGGATGCTGGTTGTGACTTCTCTCTTGTACTGCAGCTTCCTTATCTGTCTCCAGCCCTTACGCTCCCTGTCTTGCTTCTAGCCTCAGTCCTTGGGCCTTGCTTCCCAGTGCCCCAGTCTTTCTATTCTTTTACTGTTCTGGGGCTCGAAGCCTCACCCTGCACCCCCTAAACCTCCACATCTGCCCATGTCCCAGATGCCCCTCACCCTGCAACCCTTACAGGCTCCCACTGCAGAATGGCTGCTAACGGGTTCATTTACGAGTTGTCTGCGTGGGTGGGGGCGGCTAAGGGGGCAGCACGGCAGCAGCTGGGGCACATAAACACGGTGAGAAGGGTCCAGGATGGATGGCAGAAGAGGGCGTGGAAACCAAGCATCCCCATTTAGCTGCTGAATCCCACTGTCCCTCTCTCAGGGATTCAGACCCATATTCCAGCCTCAAGCCCCTCTTTTCTGGTTGGCTCTCAGAAAAAGCCCCTGAGAGGGCAATGGGGAGAGGATGACAAGACACTTAGGGTGCTTTCCGAGAGATGAGACGGAAGGCGCAGCCTTCGCTGTCATGGAATTCTCTGAGAGGTAAATGTCGCTCAGCTTCCACCTCGTGGGAAGGTTGGAAGTGCAGATCTTTTCTGACAAGTATGCACATCCAGTAGAGTAGGATTTGACTACTCTGCCAGATGTGCATGTTTGCCAGCAAAGATCTGAACTTCTGCCCTTCCCACGAGATGGAGGCAGCTAGTAATTTGACTCCCGGACTTCCCCTAAGGACGCTTTCCCACAAGATAGACTGTGCCGTCTTTGGCTCCATGGGGAGGTCTGGGAGTCAAATGACGCGCAGCTTCCATCTTGTGGCAAGGACGGACGTGTGGACCTTTGTTGGCAAATGTACGCGTGTGGCAGAGTCATCAAATCCTACTCTGCCGGACGTGCATGCTTGCCGGCAAAGATCTGCACTTCTGCCCTTGCCTCAACTTGGAAGCTGTGCGTCATTTCTCTCTTGGATAATCCCACAGCGCCGAAGGCTGCGTGTTCCATCCCATCTCATCTCGTTGGAAAGTGCCCTGAGTGGAATGAGAAGCAGGAGAGTGTCTGTCCCTCTTCATGTACTTTGAATGCTGGGAGGTGTATCCATGCATATGAGTGGGTGGGCCCTCTTTAGGCACTCAAAATGTTGGGAGGTACGAGGCATGACTTACCTCAGATTTTGGTGGGGGAAAGAGAAGCAACACAATATATAGATTCAGGAATATAAAGGCTTGAAACTCCTTACAACAGGGGGAAGCAAACTCCACCTACTATCCCCAAAGTTGGTTAAACCTGAAGCTTGGCCAACAGCGCCTTATTAAGCCCTCCCTACCCCATCCAACAACTTGCCACTGCTCGGAGGGACCCTGTGGCAGGAGGATACCTTTCTCCAACGATTCTATCTGCCAGCAGAGTCACCCAATGACCGTCTAGTCTTGACGTAGCTGGCGTTTGCCTTTCACTTTTACACAAACAAAGTGGCGACAGCTCTCCCCCGCCCCCCATAGTCTGTAAATTCTTAGCGAAGAGAGGATTTGAATTTCATAGCAAGAACTCCAACGGAAAATGATTTGTAAAAGAGGGGAGGCAGTTCTGTTTGAACTGCTAGCTCGTTGTCTGTGCGATCAGGCACCATGTCACAAGGACGATCCATCGCAGCGACTCTCTCTCCGACTCAACTGTAACTGGAAAATTATTTTTGTCACAATAGAATGAATTGAGATAAAGGCCTGGCATTCTCTTCATCCCTTGAATAGGTTTTGCAGAGCAGAATAGCATAGCATGTGCGTTCCCTCTTCTTCTCGGGCCTTCAAGGAGGGAACCAACACCGTGACGTCTTTACAGAACATGACAAAACCCTAGGCATTTTGCTGTCCTGGAAAAAAATATATATATCTATTGCTCCTCGAGCTAATGAACAGGGAGCAGAAATCCTGGGGACTAGCCCTTAGCCTCTTGATGGTGGCACCAAGGGGCATGTGTCTCTCTGTCAGGGACCTGGGTCGAGGGTCAGATTACCAGATTGATGACTCAGGGTGGGAACCAGGCTGGAAGCAGAGGTCAAGACAGCCAAGTTGGAAGTAGGGTTGACATTGACATCTCTTGCTGTTTTGACCTGGACACTCCCATGGGCCAAAATGGGAGCATCAAGATCAAAACAGAGAGAGGTGGTTGGCAACTGTCATTGGAAGCCAGAAGATTAAGTCAGGCAGTCAAACTGGGACTGATGCCAGGGGCTTGAGTCTAGGAGTCAAAGCCAAAACGGTGTCCAGAGTTGGTGGTCAGTAGCCAGGATGATATCAGAAGCCAGGGACTCAAATAAGTGGGATTGAGGCAGAGAGCAAGGGATGAGGCCAGGAGTAGGGTGACTACCTCATCAAGGCAGGGCTGGAGACAAGGTTGGGCTGGAGAGCTCTTCTCCTGAGCTCAGTCCCCTGGATCCATGGGCCAAATTCAGGAACTGGAAAGGGGCTAAATAAAAAGCAGCCATGGGCTGTGTCAGCCACCGCAGCCGCTGCCTGGCGCGGCGGCCCCCCTGAGGGCTCAGGAACCCCGCTCCACTCACCCGGAGTGTAACGCCGCCTCCGTTGCAGGCGCCCCCAGCCGGAGGCGCCGAAGGCAAAAGCGGCCAGGAAAATGGCTCCCGGACCGGGCGAGACGCCCTGGAGCCCCGCCCCCCGTTGC
>QEPC01010859.1:10884492-10925383 GCA_003113815.1 Sphenodon punctatus | reverse complement strand
GGCCATGAACTCATGATCCGCTCCTACAAGGCTGGCATCGGCCTGGGCGTTGAAGTCCCCCAGGACCAAAGTCCTGGAGGAGTCCAGCGCCACCTCCAAGGCCAGCTCTGCTAGAGCAGCAAGGGAGGCTGCCGGACAAGAAGGGGCCCGGTATACCAGTGGCACCCCAAGCTTGCCCCCAGCCAAATCAAACTCACTTAACCTGCTCACTTAACCTGCTGAGCTCACTTAACCTGCTCACTTAACCTGCTGAGTGAGAATTGCCATGCGCTGGAATCAGGGGAGTGTTCTATTATGATAGCTTGGTGGTTTCTGACTGGGGCACCTCAGTTAGTTCTCAGGTGGGCCTCAAATCTTAGGTCACTGTAGTTGCTCCCTGAACCATGATCCCCCAAGGCTGCATCTCAGCTAATGTAATGGATATTGAATTAAATGATAATATTTCTTTAATCTTACAGGGACAATGGATAATTTAATGTCCCAGTTAATACCCATGTCACTTTGGCTAGGGCAAGGAGGAGTTTTGGTGCCACATTCAGTTTCCGAGTATGGCCAGGTGGTGCCTAAAGTCCTAAATGGCCTGGGCACCATATATCTGAGCGACTGCCTCCTTCCTTCTTTTCATTGTGGCCTCTGAGGTCAGCAGGGAACGCCCTCTTGCAGTTAACATCTGCCCACCATGTTCGCCCAGCAAAAGTGTGCAGAGAGGCATTTTCGGAAGCTGTCCCACAATTGTGGAACTTCTTTTCCCTAGAGGTTCATCTAAGACTGAGCCTGCTCATCTTCTGGGGGTGAAGGAAGACTTTTTTATTCAGCCAGGCATATGGCAAGCAGGGATAGGTTTTGAGGTGACTTGGGACTGGGGATTTTTATTCGTTTTATTTGTGTATATGTGTGTTAGGCATTGTAACCCACCCCAAGCCCTTGGGATACGGTGGGATAAAAATTTAAATAAGTAAATAAATATTGATAAAAATGGGTGTGCTAGGGGAAACAATTGCAGATACAGAGGTGCACCTGAGATCAAAAAGTTTGGGAGCCTTTTAAAACCCTTTCTTACATAAAAAAGTAACCAAATTTCTCTCACTTCATTCGTTGTGTCCCATATTGTAACAACAACCCCAGTCTAGGCGAAAAAACGAGACATCAACTGTCAGTCAGGTAGGTAGGAGCCAATCAGGATACAAGATTTCCCTACTCAGCTCCTCCTCTTCCTGTCCATGGCTGAAGCAGGATTGTTCATTTAAAAGGCTTTGTCCAGATTAGTTTCACTTTCTAGTCCTTTCCCTGTGAGATTCTTCCCCTCTTTGCCACATCTGCCTGGAAAGTTCGCTTGCTACTAGCTGCGGTTTCGTAGCTCAGTTTCTCCTCGTTCCTCCTAGTTTGATTTCGTGGCCCCCTCACTCCCAAAACCAATGTTGCCAGAAATCACAAGGAAATCAGCCCTTCCTACCCAAAATTACTAGATTAGTTTCAAAATCATGCAAGTAATACCACCACCGTCTTGAAAATTTGTTTTCTCTTTCTCCTGCTGCCCTTTGGTTACACCATTGGTTTACATTTCTCAAAAAACCATTGAAAATTAGAAACATTTAAAAAAAAATAAAAAAACCCCCCAACCCATATAAAATAAATATTCAAATTTTCACATGATCACATGATTCCAGGAGTTTGGGCTTTAAGAAAAAAACCCACTCTGTCAATATCATGAGACTTACCATTAAGTCGCAAGAGTTAGGAACGTTGTGTTACTAACCCAAACTATTCCTTGCTTTGCTTGATGTTTTCAGTCTTCAGACACTCGGGTGGGAGGATGGAAAGCTAACCTAATACCAAGAAAATATTTGTTGTTAATAGCTGTGCGTTGCACTGACTATATTAAAGTCTAATTAATGTAACCCCGATTCCCTGGGTAGAGTATGAATGATACAAGTGGAAATCTGTCTGGATCGAGAGAATTTATGGAGCCAGAAAGACAAATAGCTTTGCTGTTTCCTGAGGAAAAATGTGTTTTCTTTGCTGCACGCAGGTGATGGATATTTACAGTGAGGGATGGTCTCGTGATTCGTGCACAGTCGAGCAATTCGGAGCCTCCTTCTCAGATTTGTCTTGCTGTGCCATTTAACCATGTCGTGCCTCACTTTCCCCGAC
Source organism: Sphenodon punctatus (assembly GCA_003113815.1). Classification (NCBI taxonomy): domain Eukaryota; kingdom Metazoa; phylum Chordata; class Lepidosauria; order Sphenodontia; family Sphenodontidae; genus Sphenodon; species Sphenodon punctatus. The sequence goes on along the minus strand of QEPC01010859.1, from coordinate 10,923,232 downwards.
AGTAAAATGGAGGCATGAAGTTAACCCTTTCCTCCCTTCATAGGGTTGTACCGAGGCTATGTTAGCATACCTCCCAACATTGCCAGCAGCCAGGCCCCCCCGTTCCCCTTGGCCAATAAGCTCTGCCCCTAAGTGAATAAGCTCTGTCCCCTTGTACATTTATATGTGTGCACATAAGGGGGCCATACCTCCCCTTTAAAAAAGGACACTTATGAAAAATACATGGTGCAGGGCTGCATTAGTTCAAGTGCTGCCCTGCACCATGTATTTTTCATAAGTGTCCTCTTTTAAAGGGGAGGTATGGCCACCCTATATTCCTCCCAGCATCGCAAGTGCATAAAGAGGGAGAGACGCTCTCCTGCTTCTCATTCCACTTAGTTTCTTTCTTGTTGTTCCATCATCTCCCCGTTGTCCTCTCAAGAGCTTTTCCTGGGAGGCAACCAGGAAAGAGGTGCTTGAGGCCTTTTTGTCTCTCTTTCCTGAAAGAGGGACTTTGACCACAGAAAAAGGAACAATGGGATTCAGCACCCAAAGAGGGACTGTCCCTCTTAAGTAGCGACGGCTGGGAGGTATGCGTTAATACATGTTTGTGAAGCACTTTGGGATGGAAGGGGGTTGCGGATATTATGACATATGTCTCCAGTTCTGTGCAACCGTGTGGCCGCTCTAGACTCAGTTTATGAGGGCCTGACAGAAGCCCCCAAAACATGGAGTCTAGAAATAAACTGGAAACAACCTCATGAAGGAGAGAAGCACGGGCATAAAATACAGACCCGTAGGCCCTCAAATCCAGGGAGCCCTGACCCATGGAGGGGCCCATTGCTATTCGCCCCCATTTGGTACAGGGTCCCAACTTCCCCGGATGTGGTAGTACCGGTGAGCCTGCTCCTTGGCTGCTGCACAAGCAGCTAGTGTCTTGCCGGATATGGTGTCAGTTCATCACACACTGGGGTGAAGAGAAGTGCAAATCCATTTCACTACTATTGCATTAGCCAGTCACTCCTCCTCCGCCACACGATCACATGTTGTGGGCGGTAAAACTGGTAGGACAACGGCTCTTTACAAATGCTGCAACTTTCCCTGGGGTGATTGCACAACGTGGGGAAATTCCCATTCATGAGTCTTGTGGTAGCCACTTCCTTCTCACGGAAACACGACCTCATTGCCATGCTCTTGCTTAAGCAAGATACTGTTGAATGTATCTGGATTACGCCAGGGCATGATCAGGCATTATCTGGCCACACACTAAGAAATCCAGCCATGGTTGGTCAAACTAACGTTCTGCGCACTCAGCAACCCGGTTCTCCGTTTATGGTCCTGTAGAAAGGATTCCTGCCTAGATTTTTATATGGACTGGTTAGTTACAGCTTCAGTCCCTAGTTACTGGTTATTACAGTCCCTACTGTTGGGATTTAACCCACATCACACCTTCAGCCCCTAGTTACAAGTTATTACAGCCCCTCCCTTATGGCTTCAGCCCTTAATTACAGCTTATTACAGCCCCTGTGTTGTCACACCTTCAGTCCCTCGTTCCAGGTTACGGCAGCCCCTACGTTACAGCTTCAGACTTATAGGGGAAACATGGCCACTGTCTTCAACTATCTCAAGGGCTGCCCCCAGGCAGACGGCACGGAACTGTTCTGCGTCGCTACAGGGGGCAAGGCTAGAAACAACAGGCTCAAGTCACAGGGAGGGAGATGTCGGTTAGAGACTTCCAGACAGTGAGAGCCGTGCTGCGATGGTACAAGTTCCCTAGGGAGGTTGCAGGTTCTCTGCCGCTGGAGGTTTTCAAGAAGAGGCCGGGCAGCCATCTGTCAGGGATGCTGTAGCCGCTGGCATCTTCCTGCACCCAAGCAGAGGGTTGGATTAGATGACCCTTGACTTTCCCTCCAGCTTTGACATTCTGTGATGATCCAGCGTATGGTTAGATCCCAGCCTTGAACCAGCGTCCCTGCAGTTCTGAGCCAGCGGCTGGCTCTATGGCACCACTCTTTGGCCTTTGCTGGTCTTTTTCTCTGGACCGTTTGTCACAATCCTCCACCCTTTGCCATTGAGCCTGTCCATAGAACACCTCGGCACTCTACAGCTGCGGTAATGAGTGGAATGTGTTGCACCTGACACTCTTATAAAGAGTCTTCCGTCCTTCCTTCCTGCAAGGGCTGGGACAGACAACAGCCCTTCTGTTGGAAATACATTCCTTTGGTTGCATCCCCCCTAAGCACCTCATCCTGTTTGTTTGCTAGAAACACCAGGAGTAGACAGACAGATCAGGGAACCCTTCCCCCATCCTATCTGTCCTACTCCTGTCAGGACGTGATTGGTCAATCTCCTCCCCCAGGAGATTTCTCATCTCTTTGTGTCCCAGAGAGCTTCCTTCCTCCCTCTTGAACACACCTAGTCTTAGGACTTAGCATAGATGTAGGCCTTTCCTATCCTACATGTATTTCCTAATAAAGCTACTTAAGCTTAAGTATGCTTCCTGCCTGCTTATTGATGATTAGCTACTCACACTCCTCCGTAAACTCTGCATTGGGCAAACGGATGCAATGATCTCACAGTCCTTGCATTTCCAACACTGCTTACTTGTCCTGTTTGGCGAAAGACCAGGCTAGCGGAGGAAACTCCAGTCTACATGTTGGAACTCAACTGGGACTTTGTTTTCATAGATGAAACTGAACCTTTCTTTTGTTTCTCAGAGCTCTTGCCTTGTTTATGCTTCTGCACCGTTTGCAGGAACCGTGTTGCACAAGGTAGTGCTGAACAAGAAGCTGAAGTAAGCTTTAACTTCTTCTTTACAAACCTTCAGTAAAACGCCTTCAAAGCAGCCAATCCACTTTGTGAAGTTGTTTGATTTAAAGAGACCCTCACACTGTTCCTTAGTGCTGGCTCGCTCGTACCCCTCATATCCTCCAGCCTTGCCTCACCCACCCCTTCCCAGATTCCTGATTGGCTGCTTGCCCAGGTAAAAGGCCATACAGCAGCTTTAGGAAGCTAGGGCGGAACTACTCTCCGTTCCTGTGCCTTCACTTCCTGTTTCTGCCTCTCTCACTCCTGCTCTCCCAGATTTGTTTTCCTTGAAGCATCGTGTTGGTCCCTCTGCCCAGCCTTGATTCCTGTCTCCTTGCTCCCACCCACCCACCTTGCAGCCTTGTCCCTGCCCCACCTCTCCAACCTTCCCTAGATCTTTCTTCCCAGGGACTGACTTCATCTCTGCTCTGACCCTTGGCTTCCTGATTTTGACATGACTTTGACACCCAATCCAGGTGGAACGTTCCTGCTTCCTGACAAACAGTTGATCAACAGGGATCAGGAGTTCTGTCCCTCCCCTCCCCTGCAGAGCAAGTCCCAGCCCAGGGAGAAATGCTGAAACCATTGGGAGGTTTTGCACTTGTGGATAATTATTCACATTTTCAGAAAGTCCTCCAAATAACTGAATGGTATCTGCAATCAAAGCACATATCTGGAGTTGTGGGTTTTTTGGTGTGTGTGTTTTGGACTTTCAGTTATTGCTTGTCTGGATACTCTGATATTTGGTTATTCTGTTGCTTCATTTTGGTAATTCGCACATGTGCAGTTGCCAAAACCAACCAAATAATTGAAAAGAAAAAACAAACCAACCCCCCTCCCCTCAAACCCTGAAATGGATATCTGGTGAAGATGGACTGGATAGCAGTTATACCTGTTTGGCTAGATACAGCTTGAATTGGGTGAAATAATCCAATACGATATTCATCGTGGTGGGAATTAATTTGTTTCAACCCTGCCGGGGAGCCCTATCTGACAGGACGCCTGGTATTGTTAGCAATACGCAGGTTGGTGAAGCATCACTGTCTATTACCTTCTCCACACTCCTAAGAAGGGCTCTTGTGCCCATTTCACAGATGGGGGGACAGAGGCCCAGAGGAGCTAAGCGACTTGTTTGTGGTGCATCGGGTAACAAGAAGCTAGGCTTGTCAAGTCCCCCGCTGGCCCATCTTTTCTACACGCATCGGAAAGTAAATGGATCTCAGTTGAAAGAGTTTTCTCTGACTGAGTAGAAGGGAAAACAACAGATAAACAGAGGAAGAAACCAGTGCAGGAATCAAAATAAGGTGAAAGTATACAACCGTCAATGGGAAGGCTCATTTCAATGGTTTGGGTTCAAATGAATTTAAAGGAGAGCTAACTACAGTGATCATAGAAAGCTTTTGGAAAAGACATTGGTGAAAGGGAGGAAGTGGAGGAGGCAGTGAGTCTGTAACCGGAGCACAGATTTCTTGATTCAATCAAGCTTTTGGCACACGTCGCTTAGCGTGGGGCAGGCAGCCAAGTCCTTTTTTCCTGCGGTATTGTTTAGGTTATGAATGCAGCGGCAACGTTCCTGCACTCTGTGTGGGGTTTGGACCCGTGTACTACTAATGAACACAAAAAACATGCTATGGGGTAATGGTTGCTGAAAACAGCTGTGCCTGGCAGCAGAGGGGGGTGATGCACTTTGGAGCTGAACCACCTCGGAAAAGCACCCCTGCAGTTCTGTGCAATAGCATCTTGTACACAATATTCGGCAGTGGAAGGGCTTTCAACTTCAAAATGAGCCCACTGATACCTCTGGCGTATTATGTGCTCCCAGCTATGTAGAGCTGCTGTCTTTATCCAGCCCTGCATTATTTAGAACAGAAATGGGGAACCTCAGGCTTGGGGGCCAAATGCAGCTCATGGTTAGTTTTTATTTGGCCCCCTTTCAGCTCCTGGATCTGGAATCAGTCCCTACCTTCCAAGCACGGAAAGACTGAGCTCTGTGGAAGGGAGCAGAGAGGAGGGCATGCACACAAGGATAGGGGACAGATCTATGACACAGATCCATGATTTGAACCCTTCTCTTCCTGAGAGCATCACCCCGTAAGCTCCCAGCCTCTATGAAGCTCTTGGAGCTTTTACTAATTTTCAAAGTGGCCCCTGGGAGGAGGGAAAGGTCCCCCCATCCCTGATTTAGAACATCCCTTTCAGGAGTTGGAAAATATTCCTCCCTCTCCCACACTCCCCTAGTAGTTTTACTGGAGTTTTTTTGCTTTTTTTTCCTTTTTCCATTTGGCAAACATTGATTTCCCTTGCTGCAATCCCAACAGACCTGTAGCGAACATGATTCCAGTTTGTTTACATCTCTGGGGCAGATCCCAGCTGGTGTAAATTCATGTAGCTCTATTGATTTCAAGAGTCTTATGCTGATTTAGACCAGCCTGGTGATTCGGGTCCTTTTGTCTCTTTATCTGTGTCATCAATATTAGCACACGTCTGGGACTAGACTAACATGCTCATTTAAAGCTTGCATTGGCAATGGCAACATTATTAGGAGAGAACCACCCAAAACCATGTCCTTTTGGGTTTGTATTTCCTCTTCTTTTAAGACATCAAGAATCTGGAAGAAATTCATCCTCTGATCCTAACAGCAATGTAAGGTGGATCAAATTCAGTGTCCAAGCTACTTGACACTGTCATTTTAACCAAAAAGCAGCGGGAGATTGTAAGATTTTACAGTCCAGAACTAACAGCCCGTCTTTTTAGCCTACGTTACATTTTCACTGTCCCAAAGCTGTTAAATCAAGAGCACACTGGCAAGATGATGAGAAATTTCTCCAAGCCAAAAATAACAGAGAGCCTACGATGTTGTTTTTTAAAAAAAATAAACATACCAAGGAGACACATGTTCAAAAAAGGTTTCTTTTAATCAGAAGCAAAAATTGCACACAAAAAAAGAAGTAACTTGTTTTTTGTATAAAATTGTGGAATGGTGGAAGCAAGACTGAACAGGTTGTGGAACAAAATAAAAAGGGGCATCCCCTCAAGAAATCCCCCCACCCCACCCCAAGCTAAGAGCAAGGACCCAATGACTGTGATATAAGTGAAAAGAGACTAATAGTTAGAACTGGTGGGTAACATTGGTTCTGCCCCCTAAACTGACAGCAGACACATCCGATGACTAAGAGTATTTTCAATAGCCCGCTGGAGTCCAGGTTCGGTCTGTGCAGTCCCCACTCACATGTTTAGCGTGTCCAACAGAATCAGTGGGCAGCCCCTGGCGTGTCTTTCATGTACTTGCAGGCAGCCCCCATTGCCACCACCAGCAAGAGCGGCGAGAGGCGCAGGAAACAGTCGTTCCTCAGACGCTCTAGGATTTCTGCCTGCAACTCTATGGTGCTGGCTGACCTCTACGTACACAGGCACTGCTCACAACCTCATGGATGGAAAGCGGACATGTGGGTGCACATCATCCCGCATTTGCCCACGTGGCGACTCCACATTCTCCGAAGCCCCCGCCGTGAGTGAGGACTATGTGTCCAGTGGGTGGTGGCCATGTGGCCGGTGGGGGCAAACACCTAATAATTGGGCAGGTCGACACCCACCTGGGGTGGGTTAACGTCTCGTTTGTTTTCACCTTCAGTCTCCATTTGAACCGTAACAAGTGTATGTTTAGAGACAGTTTTGCTTGCACCCTTCTGGTTCCCGAGAGCTGGAACTGTACAGCAGATGGGTGTCCAACTATCCCGGACTCCAGTGGGCTATCGTCTCTGGATTAGAGCATCTCCTGCAATTTGCAGGCTTCACATAAGGGCAGAACATAAAGGGCAATTTCCCACGGCAAGCTTTCCAGATCCCCCCAGCCTCCCCACGTCCCCCTGCAGTGCGGTCCTCCACCACATCCCATCACTGGAAAGATGACATTTATGGTCTTGGAGTGAATGACTTTGAGACAGACATGCACAGAGGATATCGTGGGACAGGAAACTCAGTAGCCCTGGCTTCAGACCTGGGAATCAAAGGGTGTTTAATGATACAAATCTACCTGGATTGAAAATCACGTGCCCCACCCCCCTCGCCAGCAAGATGTGGCTAAATTCAAGGCGTGGGGCACAAATAAAACATTCCCATGGCATCTCAGAATGTGTAATAATCCATGGCCATAAAGAACACAGTGGAAATACATGCCTCATCAAAATGTGTAGAGGGATTGAGTTTTGTGGGTTCTCTCCAACCCACCCTCTTCCTTTGTCTGTTCAGTGCCCGATGAGTGTATTGAACTGGGGTGTGTGTGTGTGTAAATTAGTATTCTGGTTCCAGGCTACGTTACCATTTGATTCACAAATTCCTCTATCCAGTCCTGGGGGCTAGAAACTTAGGTTCTGATCCAGCTCCTGTTAAAATCAAGCACAACATTTCTATGGGGATGGATTGGACCTTTAATTTTTTAGCACGGAAGCTGAGACTCTGATCAGCTTCTGACAGTCAAGATTCAGCGCATATAATGGAAGCTGGTTATGCTCTGCGGAAGCTTATACCTCTCGTCCCCAGTCTATGGGTGTTTTTACACACACATTTCTCCTGGATGTTTGCTGTTATGTCCTGAACTTTCTGTGTGTGTAAATCACTCACCCAGATCTTAAACATCTGGATCTTTGGACTTCTGTGTAGAAATTCTCCCAGAATTTTTGTGTGTAAAACATTCTCCTGGTAAACTGCTTTGCTCCAGGCAGCTGTGGTCACTTGGTTTCCATGGCAACCCCTCACGTCTACAGCTGCAGCTACTTTAGGCTGCCTCAGGGCAGTGTTTGTGTGAAGAACGCATCCAGGAACTGCCTAAGGGCAGTGTGTGTGTGTGTGTGTGTGTGTGTGTGTGTGAGAAAAATGAATCCGGAACTTACTTTTGGACTTGTAAACCCAGACGCTTGAAAAATCCGGAACTTTAACGTGTGTGTAAAAATGCCCAATCTCTAAGGTGCCACTTTGCCTCTTCTATTGCTGGATGCTTTTATTGTGATTCTTGCAATTTAAGGTTTTATGAACCTCCTTAAACACAAGTTTTGTGATGGCCTCCTTTTAGGACTCGTCTGATGCTGAGTAGTGCACAGGGGAGTCCCTTTCATAACCTCAAGAATTCCTTTTCTCAAATCAGAGAACGAGCAGGGTCTGAATCTAGTCACGGTGAATGGATGACTCTAGCAATGCTCTGCACACACTATCAAAACACCAATTTCCTTTTTGTGGAGCCTTCTTGCACAATAACCCAGTGTGGTTTCCTGAGTAAAGCGATGGTCAGATGGTGAGAGACTCCTCCCAGAGAGAAGCCAGGTACAGGTTCTCGCGGATGTATCACAGGTGAGTCAATGTTCAGCGAAGGCCAAACTGCAGTTCCCTTTGGGTAAAACCACCAGGTCCTTTCCCAATAATATCCCTCGTTCTCTGCAGAAGCAGTCGCTAGTTCCAGCACCAGGGCTGCTAACCAGAACTGAGATTCCTTTTGTAAATGTTGATGAAACGCCTCAGCCCCTTCCATTCGCGTCCCGCCCTCGTTCCTCCCCACAGGCTGTTCCAGTTGGCAAAGGCTGAGAAGGAGCGAGAGAGTCTGAATGACTGAAGTGAAACAATGCCCTCTCCTGGCTCTTTCTCAGTAGAGCGAGAGCAGGCAGGATTTCACCATTGGCCGTGCTGGTGGGTGGATGAATCAGAGAGAGTGCCAGTGTCGGCACCTCGTGACGGAGTGAATCAGCAGCAGCAGGGCTTGGTGGAGAGTAGGGATGGGGAACCTCAGGCCTGGGGGCAGAATGCGGCCTGCTGCAAGTTTTTATGTGGCCCCTTCCCACTTCCTGGATCTGGCCCTTGGATCCAGTTCTTATCTCCAATCGCTGGGAAACTGAGCTCAAGGGAGGGGAGCAGAGACGAGGTCATGCAAACAAGGAGAGGGGACAGTTCCATGGCACAGATCCATGATTTGGGTCTTCCTTTCCTTGAGTGCATCCCTCAAGCACCCCCCGCCCCCAACTTCTGTGCGGCCCTCGGAGCTCGTGCAAGTTTTCAAAGTGGCCCCCGGGAGGGAAAAGGTTCCCCGTGGGATAGAGGATGCATGGGGGCTGTTGCAGCTGAACTAGACTTGCCGATGGGGCTGATGTTGCTAAGCTGGGGGATTAGGGTTTTCTGATGGCCATTTATACGGTTATTGGAGGAGAGGATGGGAAATTGGACTTTGCTGTAGTCCTGGAGGTCAGAGATTTTGGGGTGGGGTGGGAATCATGCTGCTACATCCCTAAGAATGAATCTCTCTCTCTGCCGCTCATCTATCACTCAGCCTACTACACGGCCCACCTGCAATTCAGGATACAGGTACCCCTAGAGGAGTTCTGATAGCAGGGTAACTGAAGTGATGACAGGCCTGGGATGAGTATGTATGTAGGTGTACCATCTTCTGAACTCCTTTCCTGTCTGGAGTTTGACGTCTTTCAAGGATGCCACAAGAATGAAATTCTGCTAAAATCATGTAGGAAATGTCCCTGTGACATTCTGCCTAGATTTGATAAGGATGCTCTTTTGAAATAGATTTGCAGGTGGGGAGGGGAACCAGACAGATGCTTTGAAACGTGGGCTCCAATTTCATGTTTGTTCTGTACAGTGAGATGCTGGAAGGTGGGGGTGGCGGGGGGATGGATTGTGACCTCAGACCTCACTCCACCAAGTCAAGTTGCATTAGGCTTGAGTTTATTTGTATGTCATAGTCCTATTGGGTAAAATGTTGTGAAAAGACGTCTTGAGTTCTCCTCACACTTTGGAAGTTGTTATCTCAAGGTTATGATTGTCAAATCCCGTTAGCTGTGAATTAAGGCTTTCTTACTAGCTGACAGGGGAGCTCCTTGCCAGATATAGCACTTTATGCTACATCCCAGCTAAATAAAAACTGGCTATTAATCATATTTTCACAGCTGCCGCATGCTAATAGCAATTGGTATGAGGTGCAAACTCGCTGAGCACTTAATATATGATGATGGAGGGTTGGGAGGATAGTTTAATTCCTGTTTGTTAGGGATCTCCAGTGTTGTGCTATTTCTTGCAATGTCCATCTCTTGGGATACAGTGAGCTAAAAAAGAATCCTGATAAAAACGCGACTGTTGAAAGGAGGTGAAGTGGAAGGACAGGATGGAGCAGAAATCATCCTGTTTGTATCACCAGGCCCTAAGAGAATCACGCTTGAGGAAAAGAGAACGAGAAGACTTTCTCTACAACCAACTCACTGGAGTCTCTTCTCCCCTCCACGATAAAGTCCTTGCTGTTTTCTCTTTTAGGCCCTACTGGAGGGATGGAACCATGAAGTCTAAGTCCACCCCAACTCCTGAGCCGTGTGGCCCATTGGGCTGCCATGGTTAAGGTCCACCAGTTTGTGTGGCCTATGGTGCATGAGGGAGTGGTGTGGTTAGCACCACCTCCAATTACCGTTGACTTTCCCAACCCAAATGGATCAGGTACCCATTCACAGCTGGAGGGACTGTGGGAGGCCGTCCAATGGGAGACCAAACAAGGCTTGAGCCCACAGCCATCAGGGATGTATAGTCAAGTGCCTCAGCCACTGTATTATTTCCTTTCTCCTGCACTGTTCACTTGCTGTTTTACCCAAAGGAAACTGGCGTGAAGCATCCAGCCGGAAGCACAACGCCTGGGAACGATGTGCTGACTTCACTCTGGGTGCACCTGCCTGACCTTCTACCCAGGTTTGGCTCAAAGCCCTTCCAATGTAGACACTTAACTGCGGCAGGTCATGGAACATGCTCCTAGGAACATCCTTCAGCTCAGTGCAGCTACGAGCCTCCTAGAACAAGCAATCACACTCGCCAGGTCAGCTACACTAGAAACAATTCTGAAATAAAAGTACCAAAAAATTAAAATAAAATACATAATCTGAAACTGAAAATCAAAGGAGGCAAAATCACAAGTTCCCCTCCCAAAAAATAAAAACGACCAGTCATGTGATTTTCTCTAAGAAACAAAATGTCAGTCCAAAGATTGCAAGCAGATTCATGTGTGAAAGCAATGTCAATACGGTTCCAGAGACCAGCCCAAAGTACACGCACAGACGGGGGTTCCTCTCCACGATCTCCTTTTCTACATTCATCTCCATAACAAGATCTGCCCCCTTCCCCCGGCCAAACCCCCGCATCCAGCCAACTCTCGCAGCCAGCTGGGCTAGAGGACCGTGGTGCAAGCATGTCCCTCAGAGACACTTTCTGCCCAATGAACTGTGGGTTTAACCCACCTCCACACACAAAGATGCCTTTGAATGTGCTCCCTGGAGCTTCTGGGCTTTCTTTTTTAGAGAGGCTTGAAAGGAAAGTGACTCCAGCTCTTCGCCTAGTGCCCTGACAGGGGGCTAAGGACACCTGCCTCCAGGAGGTACCTGAGGGTGGGGCCCACACTCCCTGGTGCAGCTGCGCACCCCGTTACTGGCGGGAGGGAAGCCTAGGGTGGCCCATTCCATCTTCTGCCCCAGGGACCATCCCAACCTAGCTACGCCCCCTGGAGGCACTGAAGTCTAACCGCAGCACACTGGCTTTGCTTGAAGCATACTTGCCCAGAAGAAATGCCAGTGTCAATACTCGCCTGCCCCGGAGGGACACAGCAAGAATAAAGCTGTGCCTGTTTCAGACCTGGGAGGGGGTAGCTATGCTTGATGGCACAGCTCCTGCAAACCTCTGCTGGTGTGAACAAGACACCAGCAACATCTAGGTCAAGGCTGAGCCAAACCAACCTGGAGGGGGTAGCTATTGACAACTAACAGCCGCCTTAATAGAATGATTGTTCCATACAAACGTCAGGAACTGTCAGACGGCAGGCCATCATGCTAAGGACAGGATTGCTTTACAATAGGCTCTTCAGACACCTGTGGCAGGAACGATGACACATGACTCACTGTGTCTCAAGGCTGGAGCAGGATAGACAGCTACCGCCTGGATAAGCAAGTCATTGATAAACATAATGGACCCTGGTAAAACAAGTTGGCTGCATTCCCACAGGTCAGAAATGGAGCAGTACAAAACAGACACAGAACGAAAGGACGACACCATACTTGAAAAGACCCTAGCTACAGTGTGCGTGGGCTCTCTCTCTCTCTCACACACACAGCTCTGAAGTGCAAACAAGGTCATTCACAACCCTGCCGGCTGAAAGCTGCCGGCACTCAATCCCAAGACTCCTCGTTTCTTCTCTCATTTGCAAAGCTCATCAGTCAATTAAAGGCACCTGTGGACACCAAGAAACTCAACCCCTCAGTATAATGTTTCTTTGTTCTGGAAAAATTTTTAAAAATTAAAAATAATATTTTAAAAAATAAAATAAAAATCAATCAGACCCAGCTAACGACATGTACTTTTTACACAGCGGCACGCTGGCATGAGAAGGGATGGGTGCGGGGTGGCTTGATGGATGCAGAGGGAAAACTTTGAGAGGCAAAAGCTAATCATTCAATTAGCAGGTCCCCATGGTTCGTCAGTGGCACATTAATGCAAACGTTCCTCCTCTTGCTGGGTGTTCTTCCTTTTTAGTTTTACACTGGAAATGGTACATGCAGTCTACAAAGGAGGAATAAGATCCGCAACAAGAGCAAAGTGACAGATGCTTCACCCAACGTCATCTGCAGCGCTTTCAAAGCTAACTCCTCTCACAGGAGCCCTGGAGTGGCAATATTTTTAGGAAAGCAACGAGCCCAGTTTGAACAGAACAGGAAAGCCAGTAAGATCTGCATTATCCAAACCACCAGGAGTGAATCCGCAGGCGGGGGAAGTGACACCGTGCTGAGACAAAGCTAATCATCTGTTTCTCGTAAAGTGGAGGCGGCATGGGGAGGAGAAACGGGGTTAGGGAAACGTTTCCACTGTTTCACGTACAAATCTTCCCCTTTAACCCTGATAGTTGGGGACGGGGGGGAGGGTGGGGAGTGTGAAATAAGGGAAGCTTGCCAGACAGTGTGTGTTTCCTACTTAAATCACATCACAAAAGTGCCACCCCTTCGCAGGCAGGGAGTTCACATCCTCATTTAGGGGAAGAAAAAAAAAGAAGAGAAAAGAATATGGCAGCTGCTTACTGAAGCAGTGTTACAAAAGCAGTTTAAAAAAATCCCCTTACTATTCACAAGTGGTTAAAATTGTCACTTTTCAAAATTCTTTAAAAAAAAAAAAAAAAAAAAAAAAAAAAAAAAGACCCCGCCCCAACCCGCAAAGTTCAGCTAGTTCAGAAGATCAGTGTTCTTTCAAGAGTTGATTGTCTTAAAAAAAATAGATGTATTCACGTTCACATCCACTCTACCCTGATAAAGAAGTTTACCCACAGTTCACCGCACCGATCGCGGACACAGGAGTCCTTGCGACGGGCCGTTCCGATCTCTGTAGGAGTTTGGGCTGTGCTGTCGGCCTGCCTCCTGCTGTCAGACGAAGGAGGAGAACCCTGTCACTGCAGTCCGGGAGCCCGGCGCGCCCTGTCCTGTCGGGGTGTACACCCCTCCTGAGCTCTGCGTTGTGATGACAGTTTGGAAATAGGGTTCTGTCTCACGTGCCGCACACTCCTCGTACCTGTAGGGCGTCGGGGGCTTCACGCCCTTCTGCTGGCGCTTCCACGAGTTGTAGTATGTCGGGTCGCTCATGTAGTGGTTCACGAAGGAATGCTTTGGCAATTCGTCTTCGTAGTCTGAGTCGGTGGCCTGCAGGATTAGACAGAAAAGAGCTGTCGGCACCCACGGTTCAGCTGATTCTGTTCTAACAGAGATGATACCGGTACAACGCTGCATCGTTAGCATGAGTCTAGAATCTAAGTGCGGCACTCTGGTATGGTACAATGCCCTGATTTAGCACAGCTTTGTGGCAGTGGAGCTTGACGGCTACAAAGATAGTCCCCCACCACTCCCTCCTTCCCCATGAACCCGTCCTGTAGGAGATGATGAGAAACCTGTTCTGATTCATCATGGAGTGGTACAAACGTAACGAGGCCTGTTTCGGGAGCAGATGTGGGGAAATGCATCGATGTCACCATGATAGAAAAAAAGCTATCAATCACTCCATCAAAACTCTTTCAGTTTCAATTTCGAGATAGGTGAAGTGTTAATAAATGGTGAGCAGAGAGACTTCCTCTGTATCTGTCACATTTTGATATGCTAAAGAAGCCACTGCAAACTCACTGACTGTGGCCAAATTTTCCATTCAAAGGTTTATGACAGTGACAATGGGTGAAAACAGACATGATGCTAACTACCCTTTAACCACCCTTGGTGGTCATTTATGCATGTTTCAGGACTGCATAGGGCACCAATACAGCCCTGCAACATGCATAAATAACCACCAAGGGTGGTTAAAGGGTGGGTAGCATCATGTCTGTTTTCACCCAATGAGGTCCTAGGCTTTGTTTCCAAACCGAGCTGAAGTTGGAAATTAGAAGTTGAGGGGGAGGGGTTATTCTAAAGAAATTAAGTGAAATCCGGTTTGATTTTGAACACAGAACACTCATCATAAGAACATAAGAAGTCATTGGATCAGACCAATGGCCCATAAACCCCAGTATCTTGTCTCCGACAGTGGCCACTCTTGGTTCTTTGGAGAAAAGTACCCAACAGGTCATAATGAAATTGTCAACTCCCTGCTGTTTACTCCCATCTCCTGACTGTCAAGAGCTTGTCTCCCCTGGCCCACATTGTTATGTTCCAAATGGTTTTGCTGTGAAAGATTGGCAGAATTACAATAGAAGTGAGAAGTCTAAAAGGGGGACGTTTCCAAGCTGTAGAGCGATTTCCTGGGACGATTTCTGCACTGGCTTGGATTCGACTCCATTAAACAATTCTGCAAGGCAGCTGAAGAGCTAAGACGTGCAGCCAACATCAACATTCAACGGGAAGCCTGAATTTGACCAATTTCATAAATTTCCAAACTGAGAACAAGGATTTTTCACCATATTTGTGAACTTTGCAGGCAGAGTTCACAAAATGGCTCCCAAAGATATTAATTAATAATCTTCAATTTGTAATGCATGAATTCACAATTTCTAATTTGTTATTTCAATATATATATAAGGGTTTCAGGCAGACACTACACATCAGAGAATCCACTGACTCAACGGGGAGTTTTGCATTGACTTCAGTGAACTCTTTGATGTGTAGCTTATGCCTGAAACCCTTGTTACTTAAAATGACAAATTATGAATGAATTACAAATAGTGAATTAACGAACTACGAATAACCAATTTTAATCAAACTAATTGAAGCTGAAATTTGACATTGATTAAAATGTGAACTAAGCAAAGGAAAGCAAATGCGAACTGATCAGGATGACGTACCCATGGGAGAAGAGAGTGAAGGGGGGAACCATGCCTTGCTTTCCTTTAAATGCTGCATTTGTGTGAACAAAACCAGAGCTATGGCGAGTTATGGGGTAAAAGCTTCAGAGTCACTGTTTGTGTGAACAGGCCCAACGTGAGGAAAACTGAGTGCAAATTCCAGAGATGAAATGAATAGGTGTTTTCATGTTCATTAATACTATTCACAGAATCATAGAGCTGGAAGATACCTCATATGTCATCTAGTCCCGTCCAGCCTCTTTTTGAAAAGCACCAGCAGCAGAGAGCCTACGCGCTCTCTAGACGGCTTGTTCTGTCCCGCGCGGCTCTGACTGCTAGGAAGCTTTTCCTAATATTTAACCAAAATCTACTTTCCTGTCACCTGAGCCCATTATTTCTAGTTTTGACCTCTGTTCGCTTTTTCAGATAGTACACCAAATATCTGAATAAGCATTTGCTTCAGAAATATTTGCATGGACTGTTTACTTGGGTGTTTTGACTCAGTGATTTTAGTCACTTTGGTATTTTGGACATTTCATTTGGGCACTATTTAGTGACCAAAAGGCCGAAACAAAGTGACTGAAATAACCAAAATGATACTGTGGCAGGGTGTCTCAGAATATCCTGGATTTGGGGGAATTAGCTACCCCAGCCACAATCACATTCACTTTAACAGTCTTTAGCCAGGCTCCTAGTGCTCCACTTGGTCTAAGAAAAAGTTGTATCTAAATTTGGATACGGGCCTCCTCATCACCATTTTTAGCCCTCCTCTTATAAACCTCCAGATAGGGCTTGTCCCAGCCTCAGCCAGGTCCCCAAAATATGACATAAGTAACAGGCCTTTCTGGTCTTGAAAAACACGAAACAGACCTTATTGCTGCTGTGAAGTCCAAGCAAGTCTCCAAGGTCAAGTTTAAGGTTGGCTTCCTTCAGGTAATCAGGTAGTTTCTCCAACTCTGCCCTGGAGCTTGGCTTGATTCAGCCCCTCTGCTCGCAAGTGCTGTGTCGCACAACTCAGGAGCCACTGCTCCTCTCTCCACTTCACTCCCCCTTACTAAGGCATCAGCTGTTCACACTTTGCTAAAGCCTTAAAGGGTCAGTGCTTTGGAGTCCATGTAACCTCCAGATACGGCTTGTCCTAAATAAAACTGAGGAGGTCATAATGACTCTATACAAATCAATGGTGCGACCGCACCTTGAATATTGTGTGCAGTTCTGGTCGCCTCATCTCAAAAAAGACATAGCAGAACTAGAAAAGGTACAGAGAAGGGCAACAAAAATGATCCAGGGTATGGAACAGCACCCGTATGAGGAGAGGCTTGATAGGTTGGGGCTCTTCAGCTTGTAAAAGAGACGGCTGAGAGGAGATATGATAGAGGTCTATAAAATCATGAGTGGGGTGGAACTTGTAAACAGGGAATGGTTATTATTTACCCTCTCAACTAGTACTAAAACTAGGGGACACTCCATGAAACTCACAGGTGGCAGAGTAAAAACAGACAAAAGAAAGTATTTTTTCACTCAGCATACAATTAGGTTGTGGAATTTACTGCCAGGGGAGGTGGTCAAGGCCAGCAGTATAGCTGAGTTTAAAAGAGGTTTGGACAAGTTTCTGGAAGATAGTTCCATGATAGGATTGGGGAACAAAACCCTTTACTGTTGGGAGCCTGGGGATGACCCACAGGGAATGGATAGCATGGTGACCTATTGGGTGCTTCTCCCAGGCCCCCGTGACTGGCCACTGTCGGAGGCAGGATGCTGGGCTCGATGGACCATTGGTCTGACCCAGTATGGCACTACTTATGCTCTTATGTTAACCTAGGCGTAACCCTTTCAGAACCCTTGCTCTTTGTTACAGATACATCCCAACTGGATATGCGTTTCCGCAAACCAGGGGTGTAAGCTATGGTGGGAAAAAATAGTATGACTTATGAAAGTCCACCCACTCTGAAAATTTCCTAGCAGTGCCCAGGCCACTTGCAAAGGGCCCCGCCAAAATGGAAGTTTTCAGAGTGAGTCAGGGTGGAGAACTGGTCCCTCCACCTCCTGAAACTTCCTGGCAGGGCTGCTGCCACTCTAGGGAACTTCACTGGGAGCCAGGGCAGCACCATAACCATTGGGGGAGGGGGGAAGGCCAAGGCTGGCTGGGAGCCTTCAGAGGGGGTCACTACTTAGGAGGATTGCATCATCTTGCCCTTGGGGTGGGGAGGGGGGCATAATTGTTGTAAGCCACCCTGAGTTTTACGGGAAAGATGGGGTATAAATTTGAATAAATAAATAAGTAAATAAATAGGGACATGAGTCCAGGCCTGCCACAACTTTGCTACGCCACTGCCACAAACGAAGCGGAAGCCGAACAGCGGTTCGTATCTACTTCGCTGGACCTGATCTGAAGTGGGCAAAATCATCGGGTACAATATCTGCCGTGGGATATTCATTACGGCTCTAAGCCATTGCCAGCTGTGACTCGGCTTTGGATGAGTCAGGCATTTGGGGCACATCTGGACTTGGGGATGGAGGTGGTGCACGGAATGGTATTTGGGGCAGATGCAGAGCAAAGTTCAGAGCAGATGCAGGGGAATCAGGCAGGAACTCAGGATGGATACGGAGCAGGTACAGGACACAGGCAGGATTCAGAGCAAGAGGCAGGGAAAGGCAGGAAGTACACAGCTGAGGTCACATGATCTGCCCAAGGTTCCTGCTCCTACCAGCCAGTCTTATATGCAGGCTGGCAGCCAACCAGGAAGCTGGGAGTCATGGCAGGGGCTGGAGACAGACTGGAGTGCTGCAGAGAGGCCCCTTGGGGGGAGTGGCTTGACCTGAGGCAAGGCAAAGCAGTGGCAAAGGAGAACAGGCCACGGCTCTAGAAACCCTGGGGGCATGGGTTCAAGGCTGGGTCTTGCCATGCTGTAGCAGTGCCAGCAGCACAAGACCACTGAGCAAAGAGAGGGGATTAGATGCATAAAACCATGCTGGTCCCCAATGTCCCATCCATGTTCCAGTTCCCAAGGCCCTTCGAACCCAAGTCCCAATGGGCAAGGACAAGGCTAGTGATTTCCAGCAGAGGTTCACAGGTTACGGCGGTGTAAGTCCCCGACCGCTCTCTCCGCTGGTTCTTAGTACCGCTGCTGGTCCTAGGGCATGACGCTGGCTTGTGAGGACACAGCCTGTGCTTTGTTTTTAGATTCAAAGCTCCCTGAGGCAGGGGGTGAGTCTTTTTATATGCATTTGTCAAGCACCAGACTCCCTTCTGATCCCATAAAATAACAGCAGTAAGAAGACTCCTTCCTTCCTGGTTCAATGTGATTTCCTGAGCTCTAGTCTGCATACGGGGAAACTAGGACCGTAGGACGCATTATTGAGGTCTATTGCTCCCACTGCCTCCTATTATTATACAATTGCTTATGCTACAGGATTATTTTTTGGAGAGTGGGTCTGTTATTTTTAATGATTCAAAGCGATTGACTAAATGGAAATGCTGCAGGGCTGCCTCCCCCCCCCCCTCCCCAACCCCTGCATGAAGCCCTTTACCATGACTGTGGGTTGGTTACCTAGGAGACCAGGGTAGTTTGGAATTTGATTGGATGTGCTGTCAGATTAAAAATTGACAAGCCAAGGTGCACCGATGCCTGGGAAGCAACAAATAAAGAAAATGCCTGACAATTTAAAAGTATTTTATTTGTACGATGAAAGAAACAAATGTTATTAGGAGACAAATCAGGGATCGGTGGGTTAGTTTTGTTAAAGGCCAGCATTACAGGCAATTTGAAAACACTTCTGCCTTTATCAGTTCTCTAAAAAGTGGTCAAAAAGAGGAGAAGAGTTTGTGTCTATTTGTTTAAAGCCAGCAACATACAGTGTAGCTCTCTGAGGCTGAGCAGCTGCAGTGGAAGCAGACGCAGGGGAGCAGGAGACTTGGGCCGGGCCAAGATGGGTATTTGCCAGGACTGATTCTCCCCATGACATCTCCCAATCTGTTTCTCTCCCCCCCCCATTCTAATCTCTTCCCTTAGCTGCCTTGCAGTTGCTCCGTCTATAACTCTGAAAGCTTGCACACTCTCACCAACCGAAGTTAGTCTAATGAAAGAGATCTGAATGGATTTGCTTTCACCTGCAGCTGGCTTTCACATGACAATATCCTCAGCGAAATGGCAGAATCTTTGACTGGAAACTACATAAATTGCACTTGATAATGGACAACGTGCTTGTAAAAGCAGAGAAATTGCCGTTCATCTATGGCAAATAGGCCGTCGCAGTGCCAGCATTCAGTGCTGCCCAATCCTCTGCTGTCATTGATGAGAGAGAAGTATTTTAAGAAATGAGAATTTTTTTTTTTTTTTTACAACGGATGCCTTTCACGCTGCTCCAGTTTTGTGAAAGATTAACTGAGCCAATCAACTGTTGTACACTTGGAGCTCAGAATTTTGTCAAGAAAAAGGGTGTTTTTAATCAGCGCCTCCTCACCCATCGTGCACGAGGAAGGGCTGCACAGGTCACCAATGCGGCCCCGCAACCTGCGAGATGGGTGGGTAACGGGTAGGGATGGGACTATCGGTATTGGATTAATATGATAATGCCGATAATCGGCGATATGGGATAAATCCGATAAAACCAATAATATCGGTATCAGTATATCGATTTTTTAACATTGAAGATTTTTCAGATCTTTAACATTGCGGCCATTTAAAAAATGGCCACAATGTTAAAGATCCGGAAAATCAGCAATGTTAAAAAACGGATATACCGATAAATCCAATATCGGATAAAACCGATACTGGTAAAACCGGTAACCGGTAATTCGCTGATAGCCCCATCCCTAGTAACGGGTGGGGAGGCGCTGGTCTAAAAACACCCAAAGTGCATCTGCAATGACACAAACCTGTGTAGGCATTATCTGAGAGTCGGTCAACGTTCCCTTGTGGCATCCATCCTCCTGTACGTTTCACTATATCACAGACGTATGGAACCCATGGCCCAAATCTAGAATGTGGCTGGTTTCACTTGGCCCCTTTCCAATTTGTAGGTCTGACCTATGGATCTAGCCCCTACCTTCAAGCGCCGAGAAAGTGAGTGCAGGGGAAGGGAGGAGAGATGGATCATGCACTCAAAGATGGATCTATGGCATAGGCTCTATGATTTGGACCCTCTCTTTCCTCCCCCATCCTGGCCACGCACCTTAAGCTCTGCCCACACCATCTCCTATCTCTGTCCTGCGGACCTTGTACTAATTTCCAAAGTAGCTTGTAGGGGGCGGAAAGGTTCCTCCTGAACCCTGGTGTAATGTAAGCCTTATCTGTGCCCCTCCCTTCATACCTTCAAATCTCTCCTTAAAACTCACCTCTTTCGCTCTGCTCTGTCTGACTCTTTATCCTGCTGAGCCACTATTCCTATACCTACGATCGGTTTACCCTTATCCTTGCAACATGGACCTGCCTGCTGTCATTCTCATCGTAACCAAGCCAAGTACGTGCACTTGAGACCTCACATCTTCCTGAATGTTAGACCCCTTGTCTCTCCCTCTGTTCCCCTTCCTAAGTCTCTCCCCCAGCTCCTGTCTCTCAGATTGTAAGCCCTAGGGGCAGGGACCCTGTCTATTTTATTACTTTGTAAAGTGCCAGGTACACTGCTGGCGCTATATAAATGTTTGTTAATAATAATAATAATAACATTTCCAGTGCTTGGCTTCCAGGGGGTCAGAGTGTGTAAGTGAGTCTTGCTGTTTGGTCCAGCTAATTCTTACACTCTTCTCCCTTTCACAAGGATGCTTTGGGGGGGGGGGGAGGCAGCATCCACACCTGGCTGCAAGCTTTTTACTCGTGGATGTTCTAACAGCAATGACTTGATCTCTTATGACTTTGCATTTCAAAAATGCCATGGGACTTATCTTCTTCTCTTCCCCATCTTGAGACCGCAGGCTAAGGAGTTAAAGAAAAAAAGCTGTACCAAGAAGCTATCTGAGCTGCCAGTTTTGGCTTGTCCCGACAAATGCATTCTGTAGTTAGTGGCATATAATACGCAGGACGGAGTATCAGAGGCGAGAGCATCAGAACATGCTCTGCTGCAAAGGACAGCGTCTCCACAGAGCCTACATGGAAATGAAGCTGCTTTCAGATTCTCTGTATCGTGGACAACATCTTTCTCTCCTAAAGAAGATGAACCGAGTGAGATCTTGTGCAAATAGAGCCAAGTCTCCGAAGATACCCTGTGAGAACAGAAGAAACTAAAAGAGCAGGAAATTCAAAACCAGACAAGATAAAAGATGCACAAACACTTTTCAAACAAAACCAAAGTAAAGAACGTTGCCAAGATGATCAAAAGCCCGGCAGCAACCCTTATTGATACCTCTGCTGGGAGCTGATTAACATTTCATGCCTAAAAGCACCCCACCAAAAAACAAGCAAGCATCAAAGACACAATATAGAGAGAGACGGCATAGCAAAGCCCTAAGGAACAATGGCTAGCCCGTTCTGTTCCCATGCAGGCAGGGATCTCTCTCTCTCTCACTCTCTCACTCACACACACAAAGGGGTAAATAAATAATAATAAACTAGTATTTTGGATCGACTCCGCTGTCTTCTGTCTGTTAACTATTAGCACTGCACGCACACGCAAGGCAGAAATGACTCCAAAGGAGGCTTTTTATGCATTATCAGGCAGACACAGCACATGGAATATTGAAATTACCCTCCAAAAAAAGTCGCAGCACTAAATTCATGCTCATGCTCCATTAATGGCAGGTTTAATTCTAGCTTGTTACAGGGACAGGACCAGAGTCACCGTGGATGAGTGTCTGTACCTCCCAAAGAACACCTGAGTTACTGCAAGGTGTGCAGGCTTTGTGGAGGGTCAGTGATAGGGTAGCGTCTAGCAGCAGGCTGTCCGGGATAATTAACAGGAGGTGGGAGCCGGGTAACCAAAGAAAGCAGCTGTTGCGTTAGCCGCAGGTGCAGAGAAGCGACGAATAAAACCTGTCCTCTTGCTTCCTGACTTGCTGCTTTGGGTTCCTTCTTACTGGGAGAGTCAGGTTTGGAATATTTTGGCCCAGTGCTCGTTCCTCTCGCTGTCAGCTCAGATTTGCCAGGATTTCAGCTGAGAGCACACAGCTTTCGACAGAGATTTCCCTTCCGGACATTCTTTAATGCCAGTTGAAAGCATTGCTGTCTTCACGGGGAGAACGTGAGAGGAACCAGAGGACTGTCAAAGAGAATGTCAGCATCTTATACAGGCTTCCTTGTTGAGAACTGTCCGATAAGTGTTACGGAGGGAGAGAGCTCTTGTCACTAGACTGATGCTCATCATTAGATTGGGTTGAATCCTGGTTTGCACCATAATCTGCTGTGTGACCTCAAGCTGCTTATTGCTCTGTGCCTCAGTTTCCCTATCTGCAATATGAGGATATTTACCAAACCCAGGGGTTGCCAAAACTTCTTGTGAACCACCATGCACCTCCTGGCCATGGTGCCCGCGCAATACACAAAGTAGGCTGCTTCGGTCCTGGTTAGTACAACTGGGTGGGAGCAGGGAAGGACCATAATGTGCATTTGCAGGCAGTGTGGCCAAACATCCTTTTGCTGAAGCTGTGGATGGTTCCATGGCCCAGGTGCAGACTAGGCCTCACAGACCACAAGTGGAGAACCCCTGGTCTACCTCGCCACCTCGATGAATGCATGTACCATGCTTGGAGGAGTGGAAGTAGCAAGCGCTATACAAGAGCTGAGACTTGGTATTAACACACAGGGGCCATCCACTGAGCATTGCTGCCGACAGGAACTGCCTGGCACTAGCAGTGAAAACTCCAAATCCCGCCTCACAGCTGGGCCTCTCCTCTGATGTGCAGATCATTTCAGATTAAATCTCAGGTGGGTGCACAGAGCTGGCGTTGTCCTGACATCTTAGTGCTTTCTTTCTAGGAGCTTCGGGGTGGCTGCTCTGAATGCACAATGTCTACTCAGAGAATCTGACATTCATTTCGATTGACTGTTTGGATTGGCCTTTCCTGCCATGGCATTTTCCTTCCAAAGATAAACAGCTGTGTGTGCGTCGTGTGTCCCTAAGACTCGCAGATGAACATGCCAGGGAATCCAGCACGCACTGTGTGGGAAGGCTGCGATAAACCAACAGCAATAGGGCTAAAACTCAATCTTGATTTTGTCATGATTCTTGCTGAGAATCATGGTTCTCTGCTTGTTTTTTGCAAGAATCGATAATCAAGAAAATCCTGGTTCTCGACACTTTTGCGGTTGAGAATTTCTCTCGATATACCATTTACCATAACGATGCACCATGTACCGCATTTGTCTCGGTAATGCGCATGCACAAAATGGCTGCCCTTTTCCAAAATGGTGGTGATGCTGCTGGTGCCATCTTGGAAGAGGGCTGGGCCTGCACAGAACAGTCATGGTGGCCATTTTGCCCATGCGCATTACTGGCAAGAATGTGGTACACGGTAAACAGTAACGGTAAATGGCAATGGTATATCGAGAAAAATTCTTGACCCAGATCTCGAACCATTATCGAGATTGTCCTGAGATCTTGGCAATGGTTCCTGATTCTCGTGAGATGTTTGCAAGAAAGAAATGGATTCTCATTTCAGCCCTGCGTGCACTCATATCAAGGCTGAGAGAGAGTGATTCACTCAGGAACTCTGGCAGATTCAGATCTTGAATGTGGATCTCTTGGCACTCTGAGACCGTGTGTGCCAAACCACGGAACAACCCAGCTCCTAATGGAAAAGCAAACCTTATTTCTGGAGGGAAAGGGTCATGAGACCCAGGGCTGACCTTAGAATTCGTGGGGCCCAGGACAAAGATAAAATGCGGGGCCCCTGGTGGCCCCCACCCCGTTGGGAGCACCCTCTGCGGGGCCCTAGAGGTGGTTACATTTAGGGCCCCCTCTGCGAGGGAATGGGGGCCCTGCACCCTGCTCTGGTGAAAATGGGGGGCTCTGCCGGGCCCCAGGAATTAGAGAAAATAGCAGGCCCTAGGGGCACCCTGTGGTATGAGGCCTCCAAAGTACTGTGCCTTGCTATGGAAAAATCTGATGAGAAAGGGGTAAAACGCGGGTAAGATCACAAAACATCCAAGTTCTTTCTGGGCTTTGGATGATTAGAGCCAGAAGGAATATCTGCGGCAAATTCTGTATTTGTCAGATCTACCCTCTTTGAATTGGGTCTGATACAAATACCATTGTATTTGTGGGATTACAAAGAGGAGGAAGAGGCCAAGACAGCAGAGCTGGCTACAACGCAGCCATCTTGTTTGGCTACTTTTATTTCTTTGACACAGCCCCGCTCCCCTGGGAACAGGGAGTAGAGTTCTTCCTGGGATGAGTGCAGAGCTATCAAACTTGTTAAAGGGACAGTACATCCAAGATACAAAGTGCCATTCATTTCCGCTTTGTTTACCCATTTCAAAAATTCATTCCAATTCCCTGCGTTGGTATTTTTCCTGTTATATCGGTCACTTTGCAAAACCAAACATCTAAACTGAAATGACCAATATAAATGAGGAAAAAAATAAATAAGAGTATCCAAAATGGAATCTCTGGCAATTCAAATAGATTCATATCATTTCAGGTGTGGTTATTTATTTCAATATTGACACGGTTACATGGAAATGCCAAAAATATCTGCAAAGAAAAAAAAATCTGCTATTTGCTTCACCTCCAGCAATGAGCGTGCCCAGTGGCTGTGCAAGGCACTAGAGCAGTATGGTGGGAGGGGAGAGGTGTGTACTCACATCTGATTCCGACACTTCCAAGGGCTTCTCATTGAGAGCCACGCTCTCCGTCAGCACCGTTCCGTTGTACTTGTTACAGATATCCTCGTCCGAGTAGTGCAGCCCGCCGGGACTTGGGCGAGGAGGGGATCTAGAGGGATCAGGCAAGAAGGGATGGGATGTTACTGGTTTTATTCTGCGCTGGGCAGAGCACATGGAAGAAAACTCTTTTCATGCCAGGGTACCATGGAATGTTTGCTGACTCCCACCTGCCCTGAAGTCAGCAGAGTTAGATCCTTGGGAGACCAACCTCAACCCTGGAGGGAAACATTTAGCATCCTACTCCAGGCTGAAATTTCCATCATCTCTTATCGCAGCATGACCTAAATGGCTTGGGCCCCACCTATGTAAAAGACGGTACCCTACCCTTGTTTCATCGTGATCCTTAAGGTCAGTCAGAGATGTCTTCTTGCAAGCTCCATCATTGCACCAGGTCAGTACAGCAGGGGCAGAGAGGCACTCTCAGTGACAAACCAACTGCTCTAGAGCTCCCTTCCCCAGGGGATTTGCCAAAGCCCAAGGTTAAGCATTTTTCAAAGGCAATGCAAGACCTATTTATCTGCCCAGGTGTTTGGCTTGCAGGGATAGGGTTTGGGATGCTGTTTTTAAATGGGGGAATTTTTATATTTTTATACAGTTTGGGGTTTTTTAAGTCGGTTTTTATCTTGCGTACTTTTTTATGTTGGCTTTGTTAACTGACCTGACCCTTCAGGGAAGAGTGGGTTATAAATTAAAATCAACTAATAAAAACGCAAACCAACCAACCAACCCACATGCTGAATCCACATCCTGGGTACATACTAACTCACAATCTTCCAAAATGGCATCTTCCTCCAAATACCCAAGGCTGGTTCCATGGTAACTGAGGCACCTATGGCACCAATGCAGGCCCTGCAACATGTATGTTTCATAAGTGGCCTGGAAAAATATACCTAAGTGGCAACCCTAACAGTAACTATGAAGTGAGGGGAGTGATCAAATGCGAAGGCCAGTGCTGAGAGACATGGGCTCCCTTCCTTCTTACCTGGTCCCATTCTTCTTGGAGAAAGTGCTCTTGACATTGAGGTGTCGGCTGTTGAGCTCCAAGGCTGTAAAACCCCCATTATCCAGTGTGACAGACTCCTCCACGTTCGAGATGCTTTTACCTGAGGACAAACAATGACAGAATCAGCACAGGCAAAGGTGTGGCCGCAAGGAAATGTAGAATCGGACCACTGGAAGTAATTTCTGAACCTTGTCCTTCCCTTTTATGGCTTTGTGTGTGTGCGTGTGGTTGCAACAGGGCCACTAAGTCCATGCAGCATCAGGCCCAGAGCAGAACTGGATAAGCCCTTGTGGGAATGTCTACTTTCGGGAGTATGGACTCAAGCCCAGAAAGGGTTACCTGGGCCGTGTTTCATATGGCTTGAGTGTTCCCAGCTGGGCATGGCAGGAAACTGAGCAAGCCAGTGAGGAGCACCACAGACAAAAGACTGAGCTAGTGCTCCGAAGAGAGGACCGCCAGGGAGAGGCAAGTGGAGCGGACAGGCCCTACCTGGGGGTTGAAAGCAGTTGGGGAGAAGGCCCAGAGGAAGGGATGAGGGAGCCCTTGCCCCAAGGCCCTGCGTTGCACAGGGCTGCCCTGGGAACTGACAGTCTGGGAGGAGGCCAGGCCTGGAGGCCCAGAGAAGGTGAGAAGCCTAGAGCTAGCTGGAGCTGAAGGAGCAGCTTGACAGAGTTGGCTGGGAGTCGGGAGAGGGCTTGTCTCAAAGGTACTGGGCCCAGAGCCAACATGGCTCATTCAGAGACTTGCAGCTATAATATAGAGTTTGGTGTCGGTGATCGGAGGAAGCTCGCCTGGGCCGGGGTCTGATGGCTTTTTGTCGAGCCCGTAAGACCTGGTTGTTCGCCCAGGCCTTCGGAGAGGAGGGTGGGAGGATAGGGTAGGGAGGGGGAATGTTTGGGGGGGGGTAGTTTAAAAAAATTATTTATACTGTCTTTTTATGTATTTTTATTATTGTTTTAGTTGTTGTAAACCGCCCCGAGATGCCGTAGGCATGAGGGGGCGACCAATAAATGTCCATAAATAAATAAATAAAGCGTATTTGACCGAGGAACCTTGTGATTTGAGGGCGGCTCCTGCAGGGAAGTACGGCCTGAGGAGGCCACCCCGTCACTGTCTTGAATCACATTCCTTAACCGTCTCTCTCTGCCTTAGGGACATGTATGGCCTCCATTTCCATAGCAGCCAAGTAGCTTATCTTCGGCACGTCTTCGTGAGGGAGGTAAGCACTCCTGCCACTGTTTTGCCAATTCAGTCACACACAGATCCGGAGTCAGATTTTTCAAGTGCTCATCACACAAAATCAAGGTAAAGTTTTTCAACTGGCTAAGCAGCGAGTAAGCGTCCGCCATCTCACCCAGGACCAAAAAGCTCAACATGTTGAGAAAACGACAGCTGAGCCCGTTTGGAGCTCCAGCTTGACGTAACTGGCTCCAGGTCACCCAGAAATCAAACTCAGGTTTGATTTGAGTCTCGGATGATGTACGCTAAGGCAAAAAGTCCTCCCCACCCACTTTTTTAATCATCTGGAAAAGATTAGGTGGCAGGATGTTGCGGTTGCAATACGTATTTCCTAAAAAATAAAAAATTTGCTAATTGTGCTTATTCCTTAATGCACCTGTTTCATAATGTGGGAACAGCCTAATCTGCCACATGTGTAACAAGTGCCCCACGATGCACCACGCAAAAAACCAGCTGTGCAGTAATATGAGATTGCTAGAAACGGCTGTGACTGTACACAGGGAAAAATTGACAGTGTGGCGAGGGGGCGGGGGGAATAATGTGTGAAAAGAATACGACACCTCCTACAGGAAATTAAAAATGCAGGAAAAGTGACGCCCATGAATGCAGCCTGAGGTTTATATCCTAACGCTGTGGCAGAATAAGCCCCGGGGAAGGGAGGAGGAGATAACTGATCAAAAATGAGCAATGAGACAGGAAAAGGGGTGCATGTCAGTTTTCCTGGTCCCTCGCAGTCCGTCTTTCATCCGGATTTTGTGCTTGCGGCCTTGGTTGACGACCTCCGCCAGGAGTTGGACCAGGGTTGGTCGATCCTGTTGGATCTCTCGGATGCATTTGATACCATTGACCACAAGATGTTGGTGACTTGCTTGCGGGATCGAGCCGGGGTGGGCCAGAAGAACTCAGTGTGTGGCTCTGGGTGACTGTTCATCATTTCCCTGGAACCTCACATGTGGAGTCCTGCAAGGTTCTGTCTTCTCCCCTCTCCTGTTCAATGTTTACATTTAGCCTTTGGGCGAGGTCATCAGAAGGTTCGGTGTGCAGTGTCATCAGTGCGCTGGATGTCATCAGTGTGCTGCTGACACCCAACTTAACCTCTCCTTTTCAACTGACTCAGGCCCGGCAGTATCGATGCTTAGCCGATGTCTGACGGCTATAGGGGACTGGATGAGGGTGAGCTGTCTGAAGATGAATCCTCTCTGTTCCCCTTCCTTCGCCTCCCCCTCCACCCCTGTCTCTCAGACTGTAAGCCCTAGGGCAGGGACCATGTCTATTCAATTACTGGCGCTATATAAATGTTTGCTAATAATAACAATAATAATAATAATAATAAAACGGAGGTGATGCTGGTGGCAGAGATTGAGGGAGTGGTGGCACCTGTCATTGATGGGCTCCATCCTCCGTTGGTCCCTCAGGTTCATAGTCTAGGGGTGCTCATTGACTCATGGCTCAGCCTAGAAGTCCAGGTGATGGCTGTGGCGAAGGGTGCATTTCACCAATTACATCTGGTGCGACGGCTTTGGCTGTATGGCTCGGACTCTGATCTAGCCACCATCATCCATGCCTTCATTACCTCAAGATTGCACTAGTGCAATGCGCTCGACATGGGGCGACCTTTGGTGACAGTCTGCAGCTGGTGCAGAACGCAGCGGTCCGTCTCATGGGGACGGGTTGCCGTAAGCACATTACACCAGTGCTCTATTCTTTGCACAGGCTGCCTATAGTCTTCTGGGCCCAATTCAAGGTGTTGGTTTGGACCCAAAAAGCCCTAAATGGCTTGGACCCTGCCTGCCTGCAGGATCGCCTCCTCCCTCAGGTCCTGGATTGGTCCCTGTGGTCGGCGGGGGGTGCCCTCCTCGGAGTTCCCCAGGTATCTCGGGTGGCAACAATGAGGGAGGGGGCGTTCTTGGTGGCCGCACCGAGGCTGTGGGAGGCTGCCTCCCCTCTTTCTGTAGACAGTGTAAGACCTGGCTGTTCCGCCAGACTTTTGGCAAGGGAGACAGATGATGGGCTGGGAGGGAGGGTCTTTTAGCTCTGCCTAGGGATATGTTTTATATTGATTTTATATTGCTATTTGTACCTTGTGTATTTATTGAGGTAATATTTATGTTTATATTATATTTTTATATGATTTTACTATGTTGTGAGCCGCTGCAAGCTGCTATAGCAGGAGGGGGCGGCCAAGAAATCTAATGAAATAAATAAATTTCGGGTGGGCGGGGAGGCTGGAAAGGAGGAATCGCAGGGTGCAGAGGCAGCAAGAAGGATTGGGGTAGGTTAAGGGAGGACACACAGCATGAAACGTTTGTTTCCTGTTCCTACGCTCTAATCCCAAATGTCTGAGCTCTGCTGGCATCCCGGGCAGAAAGGCTGGTCTCGCACTGCTGTTCTGTCGCAGAGAGTATTTCATTCGCTGCTTCAATTACAATGCTGCATTAAGACTCAGCATGAACATGGATATCAGAAGGTGCAGGTCAGATCTGTCTTTTCATGTCTGTCCTCCAGACAGAGAGTGCGAGAAGAGAGATGAGAGGTTTTCTATGCGCTGTGCATAGGAATCGGTAATAGCTCCGGCTTGGTAAAACGCCACAGCATTCATACATTTTAAATCCCATGGGAATAAAATCTGATTTACTAACACTTGTTAGAAGTGAATTTATTCAGGGAAAATAAATCCTTTCTTTGAGGGCAGAATCGCTGAATGCTACAAAAAGAAGCGGGAGGCTCTTTCAGTCCCCTTGTATTGTGTATTAACCCCTCAGCGTTAGAAGGCCCCAACACTCGCAGCTGGCTCCTGGTAATGAGTGGGTTGTTTTTTAAAAAAACCAAAACCCTTGTTTCCTGACATCAAAGAGTTAACGTCTCCCCATCGCAGATTCAGCTGAGGTTATCAGAGAGACATGCATAACAACAAAACCACCACTTCAAGGACTCGGTTGACTAAGGGGAAAAGGACAAAAATTATTTTGAAAGCTCCCAGCCCAGGGATCCGTGTTTTGAGCCAAGAATATTTAAACACTCCCAGCGAATGACCAGGCTGTGTCTGTTTTTCTGGGACGAAGGGGACTGTCAAGATCGCTACAAAGGGTATAAAAGAGCACAGGGGCTCGGAATTCACTCTGGTGCCTTAAAGCCATGGACGGCCAAGAGGCAGCCACCAGCGCCCGAAGCCATGATAGCTGGGTCACATGGGGGTTGAATAATAGAATGTTAGTGTTGGTAGGGACACCAATGGCCATCTAGTTCAACCCCCCCATACATATATACACGCTTGTTTTTTATTTATAGGTATAAAAATGCAAAGGTGCTCTGGGAGGCCCGTGACAAGCTCGTGTGAACTGGAGGGCAATAATGTGACTTATCATACTGCTGGATGAGTTACGATTCTGCCCCATCCAAACCCAGGGAGAGACAACGGGTAAAGCCACAAGTGACGGCTGGGCTGCCGCATCCTGGGCTGACTAAGACCGCAGCAGCCGGGGCAGATAGGGTGCGCGCCGGCTGGAGCATGAAACACCCATGCTCCTGGGCCAACGGTAGCACAGCATGGGGGCAGGAAGAACGGGGAACGTGTGTGGCCAGCTGTCCACGCTCCTGCGCTGTACCCAGCGCCCTACCATGACAGTCGGTCACTGCGGATGCGGCCCCGGGCCGGCAGACCAGCCTGGAAACGGACATGCAGTTCCGGGATGACCCGCTTTGCCCCAGTCAGGCAGGCCCTAGCCCGGGTTGCTACTTCGGCTGGTTGCCGAGGTGAGAGCTTGGGCTAGCTGCCAACACGACTTGGGATATCCTGGGTCAACATCTGGCAGCCATGAACCAAGTCTGACAGCAGCCCACGGGGCACGTCTTGTTTTACCCAGTGTAACCTAGTGGATAAGATGTTGGCCTTGGATCTGGAAGACCAGGATCCAAATCCAGATGTTGGTCTTGGACCTGGAAGACCAGGATCCAAATCCCACTTTAGCTATGAACTCGCTGGGGTGGTCTTTTACTAGGTGGCAAGTCACTGTTTCTCAGCCTGAGTTCTCCATTTATAAATTGGGCATAATAATGACCTACCTCACAGGGTTGTTGTAAGGATTGCAAAGCACTTTGAAGCCAGACAGCGCTATATAAAATAATCAACCCCCACCCTAACCCCTAAAAACACAAACTCCCCATGGAGATATGCATTAACTAAGCTGTTTCTACCTGGTCAGAAACCAAAGGGATGTGATGTGTTGGCTTCAGCCAAATGAAAACAAGTTGTAGAGGAGACTCAAAACGGAAACATTCTCCCTGAATCCTTGCAGCTCCAGAGAGTCAAGGGCACGGTGGGGAGCGAGATGGAACCACGGTCTCACCTGTGCCGCAGTTCTTGTATTTCTTGCTCTGGCCATGCAGGACCAGGGCAAACACCACGAGAAGGAGGAGGATGACACTAGAAAGTGCCATCACCAGCAGGAACCACCACTCTTCATAGAAAGGAGTTTCTGTTTGGGCTACAGGAGAAGAAACAAAGATTTAGGAACAATCAAGCTAAATAAAATCACTTCAGTCCTTTGTACCTCAATCTGGTTGTAAATTTGGCATGATAATACTGACACTAAAATGTTTCGAGTCCCCTTGGTTAAAAGTGACTATAAATGTTACATGAAATTCTGGTCAAATACCAACCGGCACGCAGCAGCCAGCCCTAGCTCTGGTTTTGCTGTTTATAGGGGGAGTCTGTTTGCCAAGTAGCAAACTGGAGAGCAACTGGCTATTTGACAAGCTTTCCAGTAGCAAATGTTTCACGTGGGCGAAACCAAGTAGGAAGAGGCAACTTCTGGTCCGTCCTCCATTGAGTTCACAGGTTAAGGCGCCAACGGGGACTTTTTACACTTCTTTCCAGAACAATGCCCTGAGATAGGCGGGGCTCATCTGGCTGGTGATAGGGCTAATTGGAGAGTTGTTTGTGAGACAAGGGAGTGTGATAGGTGGAAGTATACTATCTGACCACCATTCCTAGGGAAGGCCTCTTAGCCTGGATGGGTGGCATTCTCACTCTTCCAGTGTCAAGTCTGATAGCTCAGTGCTGGCCACGTATATAGTCCGTGCGATTCGGTTGATACAAGCATCAGCCTCAAGCAGTCTACCAGGAACCATTCCTGCTGGATCCAACACTTCACACCAGGACTCCTCCCACTCCCTCTCAGCTCTAGGGCATAGCTCAAGTGGTAAGAGCATGTGCTTTGCATGTATAAGGTCGCAGGTTCAATCCCTAGCATCTCCACTTCAGGACCTCAGGTAGGACGCCTGGGGGAAGCCTCTGCTGGGGGCTTGGAGGGGTCTCGGGTAGCACACCAGGATGGCCTCTGCCGGAGACCCTGGAAGAGCCAGATTTGGACCCAAATTTGAAACCTCTGCTGCCTTGACTATAAATGCATGAGAAAGGAAATAATTCAGAAGGTGTATGATGTTGCGCTAAAGGAGGATTTGGTGGCGATTCAGACTAGCTGAAGCACCCAACTTTTTGCCAGAGTGAAATCCTCCTATGCGCTGGAACAATACCTTTTGAAGATTTTGGATCCCAACTTACGGAGGATAGTAACTCTCTTTCGTTTTAATCTATTTGAAACATCAGAGATTACGGGGAGAAGATTAAAGATCCCCTATGCCGAGAGAGTTTGTTGCTGTTACCTTCAAGAAATAGAGACCTTACTGCATATAATTTTTCGCTGCCCTAGATATGCGGACCTCAGGTCAGTTTGGATAGATCCCCTATTTTCAAATTTAGCTTTTAAAATTGTTAATGCTCCTTGCCACTTCAGACTTAGAATAGACAAAAGCTGTGGTTTGTTATTGGAAGTTGGTGGAGAGGATTTAGAAAGCGCAGAATGGCTAGATCCTTTACAGCTTGTATAATTGCTAATCAGTCCACTTTGTTTTCAGATGTTCTATATTTATATTTTAATGTTTTGTATATGTGTGTTTCCTCCTCTTCGTGTGGGAGGACACCGATGTTATTAAGGTATACTTTTAAAAAAAATTTGTTGTAAATATTTTGGTAAATGTGATAGCAAGTTTGCTGAACACATAATAAACTACTACTACTACCACCTCTGCTGCCGTGCCAGGTTGTGACAATACTGGGCTCAGATGGACCATTGGTCTGACTCAGGCAGTTTAGGAATAGGAATAGGAACTCAGCAACTGGATCTCTGGAGCAGAGAGGAGCACTCCCCTTTAGAGAAAGCCTTCCCTGCAGCACTGAAGGAGCTCTCTTAGCCTGTCTCCTCCCTGGAGACATTGGCCCATTTTACATGAGACAATACCAATAATGCCCATGCAGATCCGCTGCGTGGGCATGAGTGGTACCCTCTGGTGTAAATCCCGTGGCCAGTGAGTGCGCATCCCCACTTGTGGAGTAACCAGGGAAAACAGAGGTTGCTACATGAGTGGAGATGCGTGGGGGTGTGTGCTCTGGCACCCACGCGCTGCTCATGTTGCGGTGCGCCCCCCCGCCCCCATGGAGACGTGGTCTGTGTAAAAAGGGCCACTCCCTGGGCACCAGTTCTGCTCTTTCCCCCAGAGGCAATCTCTGAGAGGCTGGCTCCTCTCCCTACCCCATGATCCTCTGAGACTGGCTCATGATCAACAAGTAGATCGTGACCTACTTGGCCACGCCTATACTACAGACCAGCTGTTGTGCGTTAACTATGCTGTGGTTTTATGGGTTAAGAATTATCCACAATACCTGATATTGTCAGGAATGATGCTACCAAACCCATTTTGCTTGTGGCTGTACATGAACTGAGGTTTCTTGGATTCACTTAGCCACAAATTTCTCCTAGCCTTCCCATGCCTGTGTGATCTCAGAGGGTGTAATGAACCAAGCAATATGGTCCTCGATTTATCCCCGTTCTAGGCTATAATTTTTGCAGAATGCCTAGTTGCCAGCAGGAAGCCTGCTATGGGGACAGGGGCAGAGGAGAGCGGTTATAATATACTCTTTGCCAGAAAACCAGTAGGTACCAATATGGCTCATGAAGCAGGCAATGCTGGTTGAGTGGGGCATGGCCAGGAAAGTGATGAGATGCAAGCCAGCAGTGTAATTTCACCCCCACTTGTGTCAGCAGAAGTAGCTGGAGCCTGTAACACTTTACCGCTCGTTTCTGTGATTCTCAGTGGAAATCTCTTCCTTTCATGCAGCAATTTGAAATAAACATCAGAGCATCAAAAGGACGTGAATTAAGTGGTTCTGCTCAAATGGAGAACACACAAACAAGCAATTTATTTACTAGGAGTTGTGTGCATACCTTTGAGGGACCAAATGCCAACTCAAAGGGGGTGGGGGGAGAGGCTGCTACAGAATGTCCCCTTACAATTTATTATAGCCTGTTTGAAACCCCAGGAGGGGAAAAAAACCCCATTATTTCCTACTTTTTGAACTGTGTTCCCTCCGTCCCCCTTGTGCCTGGAGAGGAAAGCAGGAACTCTGCTCGCTCTGAAATTGATGCCCTCACAAACTATATTTCGCTCTTAAGAGCTAAGGTGTTAGCTGTGCAGCCGCAGAGTGGGAAGATGAGCACAACTCTGATAGAGGCATTCACTCCCACTTTCTCCTCTGTTGCTGCTGTGTGGTGTTTGAGCTTTGCACACCAGGAACAAAAAGATAAAATCCACTTCAGATACTGGGATGCTGCCAAGACCTCAGGGTAGCTTGAAGAAGAAAAA
The DNA here is from genome assembly GCA_003113815.1 of Sphenodon punctatus. Classification (NCBI taxonomy): domain Eukaryota; kingdom Metazoa; phylum Chordata; class Lepidosauria; order Sphenodontia; family Sphenodontidae; genus Sphenodon; species Sphenodon punctatus. The sequence continues at coordinate 10,888,362 of QEPC01010859.1, read as the reverse complement.
TATATATATTTGTGCTGACTCAGTAAAGCCAGCTGGAAACCGACCGCCCCAAAGCAACTCAAAGTGAGATTTCCAGCAATGAGAAAGGGAGACCGGAGCACGGCCTCTGTGAGAGGACGCCCTCCTTGATTAAAGCAACGTGCCACCTTCAGCGGGTCAGAAATGTTCCAGCAAAAAAGTATTTGAAAATGTGCTTTTGATGAACGCTGGTAAAAGTCAACCTGGAGACTTCTTGTGGGTCAACTCAAATCTGAATGTTTTCATTTCATGCCAGCTGTGGGGTGTGATGGGAACTAGTCCCTCATGCCCTGTTCCTCTATATGGGCCTTGAAGCGACCCTGAAGATCATCAAATCCAACACTTTGATGCAGGATCTGATGGACCCAAACCATCCCAGACAATGCTGGAGCAGGGTCGGGCTAGGGGGCTTGACCCTGGCCCATCAAGGTGGGTTAGCGCTGGCTTGGGAGATGGAGGCACTAAGGTAGCGCGGGATAGTGCCTTAATGCACCTCAGCTGGGCTAGTCTCCAGAACCGGGCAACCAAGGGCCCGAGTGGGACCAGCTGGCTCGGGTGTGGCTGATCCAGCCCAGAAGCTGAAAGGCTGAGCCTGGAGCTCAGGAGAGGAAGACGGCTGTGGGTGAGGCTGGCAGGAGCCAGGGAGGGCTCTGCCTCGTAGCTGGCTACCTGGTTGCAGGAGGTACTGTGCCTGACCAAGTAGGCCTTGTCTAGGGGGCTACTTGGCTATAGGAGGGATGGTGCCGCGCCAGAGGGAGAGACCCTACTTAACGGGAATAGAGATATGGACTGTGTACAGTGAAAGGCTGATAGGGTGAAGAAAGGACACTTTTTGATAAGATCCCACTTGGGCTGGTCTCAGTGGGGGTGCGGATCCTCAGAAGACTTACCACCGGGGGCCACATGCTGTTACATATGCCTCTTGAAAGGCCACATGCCCTTTAAGAAGCGTCTTCTTAAAAGCCTCCAATGATGGAGAATCCAAAACTTTTCTAATCTCATCTCCATAGATTGCTCCTTTATGTCCCTCCTTAATCTCCTCCTTCAGGATCCTTCTCCTCCTTTATAACTAAGCTAAGCACGTACACCTGCCTTTTCTCAGATTTATGAAGGTCTCCCTGTTTCTCCCTCGGTGCCCTTCCCCTCATCCATTCAGATTGTAAGCTCCTTGGGGGCAGGGACCTGTCCCTAGTCATGACTGTTCGGTGCCAGACAAATGGCTGGAATCATCATCAGCAGCAATCTGCTTTACTTCAGCTTGTCCCACAATGCACTGGGGTCACTTTTTGAGGCTGAGCAGGCATTGTGCCTCATGGGGAGAGCTATAGGGTGGGGCCAAGATACATCACTGGGGATGTAGTCTGCTGGAGAGCAAGGCTCTATGGGAGATAAAGGGGAATGAGCCACGGTGGAGAGGAGGAAAAGAAGGGGAGGAAGAGAAACAAGTCTCCCAGAGCATCCGAATTTATATGCATGACTCTTTGCAACTCCCAGGAGAGCGCCTTCTGCCAAAATTAAAGTGCTGTGCACCTGTTTCCCTCTAAAATACTCTCTCCTCCAGAGAACAGCTCATCATAAAATCAGGGCTTGGCTCATTACTCCAGTTTTAGCATGATTGCAGCGGTGTTTCACACTGGCATAAAAACCAAAAGGGGGAACAGTAGCGAATTGGCCCCTGCGCTTTGTATTTTCACTAAGAATTTGGGTTTTCTCTCTCCTCTTCCCCGCGCCAAGGGCGTAAGATGGATTGTACCAACCTGACACTGCTGCAGAGGGGGTGCTTGGCTCTCCATAGCCAAATTCATTCACGGCCACCACCCGGAATTCATAGCTCACGCCCTGTTTCAGCATGTCTAGTCCGACCGTGTAGGAGGTGGCGCCGCGGGGGATGTCCTTCACAAACATATCCCATAGCCCTTCATCTAGGAAAGCAAGAAGAAAAGGCGCATCATTAGCATTGCCCCGGCGTACTCTCTCTGTGGGAATGTGTCACCATTAATCATGTGCTATGGCATGAGGCAGTTGCCATGCAGATTTTCACTCTTATTGACCAACAGAGCAAGTCCCCTCAAAGCAATGTGGTAGGGGACTGCACTCGTGTCACGCTAGGCTCTGCGTGCTGTTACATTACACAGCTCACTTCAGCATCCAAGCATTCAAAATAAGCTTTGTATTGTGCTCCTTCTGGCTGTGAATAGGTTACGGCCATTGATGCAGCAAGGAACTCAAGTCTTGAACATCCTATTCTTTGCTTAGCCGTGATAGTGCTCTGCTTCGTAATGTTTTGTAGAGCTCGTTTATAGGAGAATATAGAAATGGTCACTGCATCAAATTTCTAAAAACAAATAGATCTTAATACGAAGCAGTCAAGTGTGTTATAAATGTGGAACCTTCAAAAGGTTGAAACGTAGAACCTCATGACACCTTCTCTGGCCCATAAACCAGACAGGCACAACTATAATCTGGATAAGTTTCTTTTCTTTTTTTAAAATATATTTTAATTATTTTTCATATCAACCAATACTCTCTTAAAACAAGCTTAAGGTAATCAAAAAAAGGACCAATTTGGGGATTTCCCGTTACAACGGTGGTCCTTAACCTTTTTAAGGTGAGTATATAACATTATCTATATTTTAGTTAAACATAGTGATATTTTTGGGTTGCCCAAGTTCAAATGTTTTTGTAGTAATTCCCATATGTTCTTCCATATAGCACAGAATCCTTCTAGTTCCTGATGAACTTCAGCGTATATACGTTCCATTGTAAGTGTAAGCCATAAACGTTGGATCCATTTCTTGAATGAAGGTTGTTTTTCAGTTGCATACAATTGTGTAGATAGCCGCCAATCTCAGTTGCTGGCATGCCAGTCTTCGTTCTTTAATGACTTGTATGTCGGGAAACACGCCCAATAAGGCAAACATGGGTTGAAATGGGATGTCACATTGAGCAATCTCATTCAAGTGAGGCCAGACTTCCTGCCAAAACTTATTTATGTATGGACATTGCCACCAACAATGTATCCAGGTCCCCAGGGCTCCACATCCCTGCCAACAGTTCTGTGAATAGTCCTTATTCATAATATTAAGTTTACATGGGGTAAAGTACATTCAATATGTAGTTTTTATCTGCGGCTCCTTTATTGTTAAAGATCTTGAAGCCTTTTGCATGTTTCCCCATATTTGATTCATCTCTTTTTTTTCTATTTTTATTTGCAGATTTTCTTCCCAGTCGGAGATGTAGCCTGCGTCAGGTAAGTTATATAATCCATGCAAAACTTTGTACATTCTAGATATTATATGATACTGTGAGGAATCCCCATATAGTACTTTTTCCAGTTCGTTTAAATAATGGGGCTTATTGATTTTGTTATTAAATTTACTTTTAATTTTTGTATATGTAAAGAAGTCTGGTTCGCTTCCAAGCATTTGTTTAACAGTATCAAATGTTAATATCTCTTCACCCACAAATAATTTTTTTGCAAATACCAGTCCTTTAGATTCCCAAAGCTTTTTTGTTGAGTCAGGGATGTCAGCAAGTTTTGACCAATGCCCAAATATTGATTTTCTTTTATCATTTCAGCTTTCTTTAAGCTAAGTTCCCATGTATGAAGCGCCATCCGTATAAACGGATGTTCAGAGAAAACCCAAATTCTTCGTGTTGCTGTCATCTACCACCCCCCGGGTTCCCTCTCCTCTTTTCTCCCAGACTTTGAATCCTGGCTCACCTTCTTCCTCTGATGACACCCCCGCTCTCATTCTTGGTGATTTCAACATTCACGTTGACACACCTTCCACGCCCTCTATCTCCCGCTTTCTCTCCCTGACCTCCTCCTTTGATCTCCGACTCTGGACC
>QEPC01010859.1:10841174-10882698 GCA_003113815.1 Sphenodon punctatus | reverse complement strand
GACCATGTGCAGCCTCTCCTCTTCTCTCTTCACTGGCTCCCCCTTCCTGAACGTATCCTGTTTAAACTCCTGGTATTCACGTTCAAAACACTCCACGACCAAGCTCCCCCTTACCTCTTGGACCTAATCTCCCTACGCACTCCTGCACGTGCTCTCCGCTCTTCCTCTGTCTCCTCCCTCACTCTCCCTCATTTCTCCTGCTCACCTAACCACCTTCGACCCTTCTCCCTCGCTGCCCCCCATGTCTGGAACTCCCTCCCTACCCACATTTGCCTTGCCCCCTCCCTCCACTCCTTCAAATTCCTCCTCAAGACCCACTTTTTCCTCGCCGCCTTTCCCAATGCCTGCTAGCCATTCCCATATACCTACTGTCTGCCCTTCTCTGCAGACTGCTGCAACCAACCTGATTGTAACCAAGCCAAGCACACGTATCGGAGACTTCGCATCCGCCTGAATGTTTGTTTGTCTTCTCCCCTGTCTCTCCCACTGTCCCCTCTCCCTGTCTCCCCCTCGTCTTTTAGATTGTAAGCCACTGGCAGGGACCGCGTCTATTTCTATGTTCTGTACAGCGCCAGGTATATGGCTGACGCTATATACGTTTGTATAATAATAATAATCAATAATAATAAGGTATTTGAAATTATCTGTCATGCAAACACTTTTTTATAGCTCTATCCAATCAGGGAGATTACTATTACGATACCAACTTTTTATACCCCTAAGGGCCAATGCCCAATGATATAATTTAACGTCAGGTGCATTCATACCCCCCTTTTCTTTTAGGGTGTACAGTATAGATTTCCTGATACAGGGTTTCTTTCTATTCCAGATTATTCTGGCTATAGTTTTGTTTACCGCAGCAAAATACTCCTTGGGGACATTTATAGGCAGGGCAAAGGATGTGTATATCAACTTCGGTAAAATTGCCATTTTTATTAGAGTCGTCCTGCCAACCCATGATATCTGGAGGTTTTTCCAGTCTGCCTCTTTACATTTAATTGTCTCTAATAAAGGCATGAAATTGGTTTTGTATAAATCATTGTTTTTTTGTGATATTAATGCCCAGATATTTAATGGCGCTGCTTTGTACATTGAAAGGTGTGGACTTCCGCAGATCCGTTTTTGATAGCTTTTCCTCTTTAAATATCAGCATTTGTGATTTTTCTATATTTATTTTATATCCAGAAATCGCACTAAACTTTTTAATTAAGCTTAATAGGTTAGGTACTGTGTTTGGTAGGTCAGACAAAAATAAAATCATGTCATCTGCATACATGGCTAATGTATACTCCTTCCCCCTGACCTTTATACCTTGAATTTGCTGAAGGTGTCTGATAGCAATAGCTAAGGGTTCTATTGCAATATTAAATAGTGGATACAAAGGGCAGCCCTGTCTAGTACCTCGAGTCAATCTAAATCCTGGTGATATTGCCCCATCTATGATAATTTTTGCCACTGGATCTGGATAAGTTTCTATTCTCTCGCCCATGTTGTTCAATGTATACGTGCAACCCTTCGGGAATGCTATTGACCAAGCACAGGTTCAAGTATCATCAGTACGCTGATGATAACAACTGCGTATCTCTTGCCCTGTAAGTCCTGTCATCTCAGTCTCTTCCCTGGCGGAATGCTTGAATGATCTAGCTGGCTGAATGCATCGGAGCTTTTGCGTACTCAGTCCAGGGAAGACTGAGGTGATGTTGGTGGGGAGGGGCAGCCAACATGAGGATGCCCTTGCCTCTCTTGGACCCCTACATGTGGATGGGGTCCAGATAGAGTTAGAGAGCCAGTAAAGAACTTGGGTGTCATTTTCAACCGTGCTCTGTCCATGAAAGCTCAGGTGTCGGACATGGTTCGGAGAGGTTTCTTTCAGCTGTGCAACTTGCATAAGCGATGCTCTTATTTATCCCAGGCTGACCTTGCCACAGTGATCCTTGCGCTGGTGCCTACAAGGCTTGGTTTTTGTAACTCCCTCTTCTATGGGCCGTCAGGGGTGCGTATCTGTCACTTGTAGCTTGTCACAATGCAACAGCACAGCTGCTTACTGGTTTGGGCAGCCATGATCCTATTATGCCCACCCTGTGTTCTCCACATTGGCTGCCCATAGAGCAATGGATTGAGTTTAAGATGGCACTGCAGGTTTTTCAGGGCACACACCACCTCCACCATGTTCCCATGGGCACACACCCACCTCCACCATGGAGCAACCGGCATTGGAGCCTGTTGCTCCGTGCATGGGTGATGTGTGTAGCACAGGAGCACGCAGCCCCACACCCACCCACCACGGCATTCCCATGGGTGCCTCCACCCACCTCCATGCAGCAAAACTACGTGGAGATGGGTGGGGGTGTCTCGTGTGAAAAGGGCCACAGTTCCTCCCTCCTCACCTTTAAAAAGTGCCTGGAAACTCATTCATTCTCTAGGTGCTTTTAGGATCCACTTCCGATTCCTCTAAATGTAGTTTGTTCTCCCTCTTTACCTTTACCTCTTAAATTGTTTTACATTGTTTTAAATGGATTTTTTATTGTTTTTATATTTTTATGGTAAAGCACTCCGAGTGCCATTTAAAGGCAGGGGAGTGCTATAAAAATAAGAACATAAGTAGAGCCATACTGGGTCAGATCAATGGTCCATCGAGCTCAGCACCTGCCTCCAACAGTGGCCAATCTTGGTTGCCTGAAGAAATACCCAATAGGTCACTACGGGGAGATCCATTCCCTGTTGTTCACTCCTAGCTCCTGACAGTGGGTGATTTCAGACGTGACGGGGGCCCTATTGGCCCCGTCATGGAATCACCCTATCGATTCCCCGGCGGAATCTGACCGGCCCGTCAACAGATGAGCCGGCAGATTCCGCCGGGGAATCGGGGAGGGGCTGCGTGGCGCAACGTGCGGCCGCACAGCCCCGCCCTCCCCACGCTCCCGAGGCTGCCCTCCCTCCAGGAGATGGGCGGACGTAGTGGCCAATGCGACCGCGGCGCCTGTCCGCCCCCCCAGGATATTGACCATGGCCCGGAATTGGTGGTGAGCATGGCCGCCGATTCAGGGCCGTGGTCAGGGGCCAGACGAGACGTTACCACGCTCAACCACAGTGAATACCACCATGGTTGAGCATGGTAATGTCACGTCTGTTGGGGCAAAAAATGATTCCCGCCAGGTGTTCACCCCCGGCGGGAATCACTTTGACCATGCTTTCAGAGATGGTGCCCGGACCATCCTTGAAAACATGGTTATTTTGCTCACTGCCGGTGGTTCATTGTGTGAACATCTAGCAGTGCGCAAACACACGTTACGGGACCATCCGCCACCATGGGGAATTCACCGTTGTTGAGTGTGGTACCGTAACGTCTGAAAATACCCAGTAAGAGGGTACATTTCCCAAACCTACCTGGCTCATAGCTGCTAATGGACCTACCCTCCAGAAACTTGTCCAACCCTTTCTTAAACCCAGCTATACCACTGGCCTTGACTGCATCTTCCGGCAACAAATCCCACAACTTAAATGTACGTTGAGTGAAAAAATACCTTCTTTTATTTGTTTTAAATTTGCTACCCATTAGTTTCATGCAGTGTCCCCTAGTCCTAGTACTATTTGAGAGGGTAAATAACGGTTCCCTATTCACATGTTCCACACCACTCATGATTTTATAAACTTCTATCATATCCCCTCTCAATCGTATCTTCTCCAAGCCGAAGAGCCCCAACCTATTCAGCCTCCCTTCATAGGGGAGCCGTTCCAAGCCCCTTATCATTTTTGTTGCCCTTCTCTGTATCTTTTCTATTTCTACTATATCTGTTTTGAGATGGGGTGACCAGAACTGCACGCAATATTCGAGCTGCGGTCGCACTACAGATTTATGTAGTGGCATTATGGTATTCTCAGTTTTATTCTCTATCCTTTTTTGATGGCTGCCACACACTGAGCACAATGTATTGTCCGCAATGAATCCAAGGTCCTTTTCCTGAGTGGTAACTCCTAATTTAGAAACCAGCATTGTGTACAAAAAGTTTGGATTGTTTTTCCCTATGCACATCAATTTGCACTCGTCCACATTAAATTTCATCTGCCATATAGGCTGTTTTCACACGGCACCTCTGGGTGAGGGGATAGGCGTGCACCGGTGGCAGGTGGCGGTCGGTGCGCTCCCTTTCCCCACAGACGCACACCCATCTCCCCCCAACGAGCCTCCTCTGTTTTGTCGGATGGCTCCGTGGGTGGGTGATGGGTGGAGATGGGTGTGCCATGGGAGTGCACACCCACCTCCACCCACCTCCCATGGTGTTTCCACGGGCGGACATCCATCTCCCCCCACCGCCATGGCATACACATGGACTTCCTCTCCCCCCGCCAGCACACCTAACGGGGGAGGGGGGCATCCTTTCAAAAACGGTCTTAGATGCCCAGTCACAAGTCTCGAAGATCCCCCTGCAATTCTTCACAGTCCACTCGTATTTTAACAATCTTGAATAACTTGGTATCATCTGCAAATCTGATCACTTCACTCCTTACTCCCCTTTCCAGATCATTAATGAATACATTAAACAACATCGGTCTCAGTACAGATCCCTGGGGCACACTGCTATTGACTTCTCTCCATTGTGAAAACTGACTATTTAGTCCTACTCCTTCCTTCCTATCCTTTAGTCAGTTACCAATCTACAATAGGACACTGACTCCTATTGCATGATTTTTTAATTTCCTCAAGAGTCTCTCATGAGGGACCTTATCAAATGCATTCTGAACATCCAGATACACTATATCAACCGGTTCTCCCTTATTCACATGCTTGTTCACATCCTCAAAAAATTCCAATAGATTAGTGAGGCATGACTTTCCTTTGCTAAATCCATCTTGACTCTTCACCATTAACCCATGTTTATCAATATGCCCCATGATTCTGTTTTTAATAATAGTTTCCACCATTTTGCTCAGCACAGACGTCAGGCTCACCAGTATGTAGTTTCCAGGAACGCTTCTGGAGCCTTTTAAAAATATTGGCGTTACATTCGCTACCCTCCAGTCCTCAGGTACAGTGGCAGATTTTAGTGATAGGTTACAAATGAGCAGTAGTAGGTCTGTAATTTCATATTTGAGTTCCTTCAGAACTCTGGGGTGTAAACCATCTGGTACCGGTGATTTGTTACTAATGTTTTTCAATTTGCTGAAGAGCCTCTTCCAGTCACATTGATCTGTGCCAGCTCTTCCGATTCATCACCTACAAAGAATAGTTCTGGCGTGGGTATCTCCCCAACAGCCTCTGCCGTGAAGACCGAAGGAAAGAACTCCCTCAGCTTCTTTGCAATGGCCTTATCCTCTCTGTGCACCCTTTTTACCCCCTAACTATCATCTAATGGCCCAACTGACTCTCTAGCAGGCCCCTTGCTTCTGATGTATTTAAACAAGTTTTTCTTATTAGTTTTTGCCGCATTAGTGAGTCTCTCTTCAAATTCTCTCTTGGTCTGCCTTACTAACGTTTTACATCTAATTTGCCAGTGTTTATGCGCTTTCCTAGTTTCTGCATAAGAGCTAGCTTTCCATTTTTTAAAGGATGTTTTTTTGGTTCTAATAGCCTCCTTCACCTCACCATTTATCCATGTTAGCAGACGTTTGGTTCCCTTGCTTCCTTTTTTAACCTGTGGATACATTTGAACTGAGCTTCCAAGACGATGTTTTTAAATAGTATTCACGCCTTTTCAGACATTTAATCTTTGCCACTGCTCCTTTTAGTTTCCTTCTAACTAGTTTCCTCATTTTAGCATACTCTCCCTTTTAAAAGTTAAATGTTACTGTGTTAGTTTTATTTACCAATCTCCCTCCAGTAATTATCTGAAATTTGATTATATTATGAGCATTATTGCTAAGTGACTCCACCACCGTTACCTCTTGTACCAGGTCCTGCACTCCACTTAGGACTAGATCTAAAGTCCTCCTCGTGTTGGTTCCAGGACCAGCTGCTCCAAGAAGCAGTCATTTATGGCATCTAGAAACTTTACCTCCATATCACGCCCGGAGGAGACATTCACCCAGTCAGTATTAGGATAATTGAAATCACTCATTGTTCTTGCATTACCAATTTTATCAGCCTGTCTAATTTCCGCTAGCAGTTCATAATCAGTCTTGCCATCCTGGTTGGGGGATAGTATAGTCTCACTGCTACACACTTCCTCGTTACACATGGAATTTCTATCCATAGAGATTCTAGAGTACAGTTCCCTTCCTATAAAATTTTAATCCTACTTGACTCAGTGGTGTCTTTAACATATAGCACCAACCCACCACCAGCTTGATCTACTCTGTCGTTTCAATATATTTTGTACCCAGGATTACCATTGGTTATCCTCATTCCACCAGATCTCTGAGATGCCTATTATGTCTAGATCTTAATTTAGTGCCAAACACTCTTATTCTCCCATCTTACTTGTTAGACTTCTGACATTTGCATATAGACACTAAGCTCTCAGGCAGGGACCGTGTCTATCTTATTCTCTGTAAAGCAGCAGGTACATCGCCGGCGCTATATAAATGCTAATAATAACAACAACAATAATAAATGTATCCTTTTTATTCTTATTCTGCTCATTATAAGTAACTGTTTCAAGTATTTTGGAATCATTTTTATTTCTCTGTTCTGCACTGATTTCTGCTTGAGCTCCCTCAGCTTCTTTCCTATCCTCTATATTTAGGATACTGTCATTTCCCTGAATTAACAGTATCCTTCGGAGAAGCCTCAGTCCGAACCATGCGCTTCTCAGCGCCTGTCGGCTTTCCCCCGGATCCTAATTTTAAAACTGCTCTAATGCCTTTTTAATTTTTAGCGTCAGCAGCCGGGTTCCATTCTGGTTAAGGTTTATTATAATAAACCTTAATTATTGTAATAATGTAATTTAAGTAAACACTAGCCATAGGATTATTTCTGTTATAGATAACTATCCAGACTGTGTATGCCATTACGACTCCTATATATGTTATATCCCTGTATTCATTTTAAGCACAATAAAAGGAACAAATCTTTCAACAAAACGGCCCTTTTAGAAGTATGAAACAACAACAACTGCTACTATAATGTAACAATTTGATTATCAGTTTCAATCTTGGGAATCTAATGTCAGGGAATGAGATAACAGCCTTATTTTCTGGATGTGCTGAGCATCCACACATCCTATAGATTTCTCATTGATGAAACACAGGCCTTGTTTACATAGGTCACTCCCACTCATGAACACACAGAAATCTGTGTGTTCATGAGTGGGAGAGGCCCATGTGAAGGATGCGGCGTGGATGGTGAGTGGGGCTGCATGCGGAATCCCGCCTAACATGCATCCCGCGCATGGAGCAACTGGGGAAAATGGCAGTTGCTCCGTGCGTGTTGATGGGTGGGGATGTGTGTGCGTCCGTATGCAAACCCCGCCCACCCACAGCACACGCGCCGGCGCGCTCACCGACTCCCCCCACCCCACTCTGCGGGGATCATGTAAAAAAGGCCACAGGCACCATTAGTACACAAGGGCCAAGTGCTTATCAAAAAATAAGCATTTGCGCTGAAATGGCCAGATCTTCGCTGCTCTGCACTGGAAGAGTTTCACAGAAGTCGATGGAGCAATAAAGGTTTCCACCTGCTCAGAGTCGGGCCCGATAAGCACTACATTAGTCCTTTATTTTTACATCTTTGACAACTAACTTTTGCTTTTAAAAATCTTGATGGCAGAATACAACAGAAAGACAGACACATTCTGTGCAGATGCTTTAACTGCTCCAGCATGTATCAGATGTCTGAACTGAAAGAAACCTTGTTCACGGAGAATCTGTCACATCTGTGGAACCTTTGGATTAGAGGTGTCACTAACAGAACAGCAAAGCAAAAGGCAACAGCAGTGTCATCAATTGTGTACTCACTGCTATAACACCAGAGCTAGATGCTGCTCTGGCTCATTACGAGTGGGGGCATGTGCTCGACCTGGCGTTCTGTTTCGGCCTTGAGGCAGGTGATCCGGTAGTGGGGGAAGTGAGTTCTATGCCCATGTCATGGTCGGATCTTTATCTCCTGCCAGTGGTTTTTTACCTCTTTTATTGTTTGTTTTTACAATGTTTTAGTAACCTATTTTAAAATGTTTTTAAATGTTTTGTGAGCCGCCCCGAGCTGCCGTAGGGCTGGAGGGAGCGGGATATAAATTGTTTAAATAAACAAATAAATATATAAATATTACCAGTGCATTCAGCAGAGATTCTCCAGATTTACACTGGGTAAAACCAATTGTAAAATTTGCCCCTTGGCCTATGTCTATGCAACACAGAATAATGGTGCAAACTGTGTGACTAATGCCGCAGGTGCATTTCCATGTGGCGGTTTTATTTTTGCCATCGGTAAATATTGGGAGAGTAATTTGCAATGGGCTGCGTCTCCCCTGTTGCCCACGCTGACGGACAACTCCCAAATTGCATCTGTGCAGATCAAGATGATTGGCAGCCCCTAAGTGGACAGAACGTGCACGCAGCAAAATGTTATTGTTCGGTCCACAATCGAGAAACACTTAAGAACAATAAAGTGGGCAATTTCTCAGTCGTGTTTAAAATTCAGGCCAACGCATTATTTGCCAGCATGAATGGAGTGTAATGAAGTTATCATAATGTACCATTCTTGTGTATTAAGGCTTTTTATATCAGGGTATAAAGCAGAAGATAAAATATTGACTTGCTTTTTAGAAAGCAATGCGAAGCCCGATCATTTCAACGGTGTAAAATCAAGCTGAAATAAAAAACAAGCCTGAAGTTTTGTTTACTTTAAGTGGGCGGAGTGCGATGGAGCAAGATTTTCAAAGTTAGTTTGGTGCATCCAAAGACACAGAGTGGATGCGTCTTATTCTACGATGCGATTCTATGATTGTTGTGACTACAGGAGACTTCATGAACAGGTTTAGTAAATATTGATAAGGATTGCAACCCACGGCAATTTCTTTGCAAAACAAATATACTTACATTGAGAGATGCTCAGGTCGGGAGGGGGGAAAAACATAACAAGAATAATTTTTCAAATATTCACCCACCACTGCATCAAAATTAACCTTGGAAGCAACTATTTATTTAATTAAATCTATATCCTGCCTTTTCCTGAAGGCTCATTGGTGTAAAAATGCGGCGATGAGGGGAATGTCAGGACCCAGCCTTGAACTAGAAGCCTTGGGATGGGTGTGTTCTTAAGTGGTGCTTGGAGTGGTCAAAGGGGCAGTGTCACCCTGCCTCACCTTGGCCTCCTGCTACTCTGTTGAGTGGGCTAAATTTCAGCAGACCTAGGGCAGGAGAATGTGAAACCCACCTCATAGTCTTGTCAGGAAGACATTTGCCCCAAAGGATGGGAAGTTTATTTTTACCTCAGGACTGTGCTGCAAGAGGGTCTGGGGTCAACGGACATAATTTGGCTTAGAGCGGGGCATGTATGGAAATGTATTTAAACAGTCACTGCATCTAAGAAGGTTGTCTAGCTGCTCTGGCCACATCGTCTTCTGGCCTCCTCTTCTGCTCCAACAGTGTGTATGAAAAGAGGGTGGCACAGATCAAAATAGGACTATTTCTCCAGTATCCCCCATCCCAACTAAGGTGAGACTTGGGCTGCTTTTAGACAAGCGGGTGGCCGTCACGCGACCTGCTTGCATGATATTTCAAAATCCCGCGATGCGGGATTACACGAGACGGAAGTCGGGGATCACGCTCATGAAAGGCGGTCGCGCATTATTTGCCGACCGCGAATTAAATACCTCGATTGTGAGGTATTTAATTCGCGGTCCGCAAATAATGCGCGACTGCCGTTCATGCGCATGATCCCCGACTTCCGTCTCGTGTAATCCCGCATTGCGGGATTTTGAAATATCACGCGAGTGGGTCACGCAACGGCGACCCGCTCATCTATGGGCTCAAGCTATTTCTGGATTTGGGTCATTCTTTGCCTGATAGACATTGGCCTTTGCTGGGGGCAGGGACAGATACACATCCCTTCTTGCAGCTGCCCAGCAAGCACAAGGAGTATCCATGCAGGCCTGTCTAATCGTGTCCTGGCAATACAGTGTGGTTTTGGGGGGTCCCATTCCCTGAGCCCAATCTCTTTGGACAGAAGCTATTAGGATAGACTGCTCTGGAAGCAGAGGTTGGTGGAGGAAGACTTCATGTGGTGTCTCCACTGGGCACCAATGCCTGGGGGTGTCAGAATACAGCTCTTTAGCTGCGCAAAGCTAAGCTCTTACCAGCTAAAGTAGGCAAATCTAACACCCCTCCACCCATTAAGTTTTCTTCTCTCATTGGATACACAAGCTTCTCTCTGCAGTTGTGTGGCTAACAAACATGAAGGTGAGCCCTGCAATTATGGCATGGGGTGTGACTGGATGTAATGGCTATAATTGCTTGTCATCTCCCCAAATAGGCGTGTTAAAAATCAGGGCGATAGCCAGGCTGGAATGGACCCTCATGCAGAAGACTGAATAGGGCCCTCCCACTCCCTCTCCCAGGCCCCTCAGCCTTGAGGGCACCAAAGCAGCTACACGGCCAATTATTCCAGCTATTCCAGCCATGCCCTTGCTAAAAATGTTCAAGTTCGTTCGAGAGAGACTTCATTCCTGGGCAGCTTTTGCATTAGAGTCCTTACTAAACTGCGGAGTGTTTTCTACGCATGTCTTGGTGAAGGTGCATTTACATGTGAAAACCAACACACTAATAGAGGGTATTAGTGCAGGGAAACCACTGAGACAAGCAAAGTTTGCCGTGCTAAATTGCATGCCTCAAAACTGGCAAGACGCTTGAGTCCCAATCAATTCCTGTTTAATGTACTGTGAGATTCAGCACAGCTGGCTGTGGGGTTGCAGGAGTATTACTTTCAATTGCTTTTGCCTCAAAAACATCTGTCCTTCTTTCAACTCCTACTGACTTTATCAGGCACCCATATTCAGAAAGGAGGGGAAAAATATCAGCTTTCAAAACCGCACTCCAACAGTTCGGGTTACGCTGAAATGTGCACACTCGGTGCATTCACACCAACTCGGAAGTGCGCGGTGCTTTAAATCGCACGATGCTGCCGCCGCTGCTGTGCGATTTAAAAGCACGTCTGAATGAGCCGGGAGAGCTAGCTCCTTAGGAAAAGCAAATACTCCTTCTAAGCTTCCTGTCATTATAAATGCCTTGCTGCATCCAGGGCCCTCCTCATTCCCTGCCGATATGAGGATCCGATCTCTATCTTCCACGTTTGATTTCTCCATCACAGGCGAGGTGTTTTGTGCATGCGTAGGCTCTAATCACCATGGAAGACAATAACAGCTCCCACCTATCGTCATTGAGCCTGCCTCAGGCCGCTTTTAACGAGCGGGGTACGCTGTCACAATGCGCTCACGTGACTTTTAAAAATACCACGGACGGCGATTAGACGAGACGTTTCATGTGTTAAAGCCTGTCGTGCGTTCTTTTAAAACTGTGAACTAAATACCTCGATATCGAGGTACCACGGGTGGCAATTAGACGAGACATTTTGCGCGTTAAAGCCGGTCGCGCGTTCTCAATATCAAGGCATTTAGTTTGCAGTTTTAAAAGAACGTGTGACTGGCTTTAACATGTTAAAAGTCTCGTCTAATTGCCACTCACAGTATTTTTAAAAGTCACATGAGTGCATCACATGAGCGTGCCCCGCTTGTCTAAAAGCGGCCTTATACACACTTGTGGGCCACATGCACAATTTATCCTTTGGTGGCTGTGCACTGAAGGTGTTAGAACATACGCTGCCCCAACTAAAAAGTTTGATTTCACGGACAATTAATCAGGGTCTCCATGCTAAATAAAATTGTCAGTCACCAGCTGAAGTTTCTGGGTCTGATAACGCAGGCCACTACCAAACAACTGTCATAACGAGCTGGATGGAAACCTGTCAGTTACTTATTTATTTCTTAAACACTAGCTATTCTGTCTCAGGGTAAGAGGACAACTCGATTACAAAAATTTTCACTAATCGCATGCCAGGCAGGTTATGAGAGCAAAACCTACTGTGTGTTAAATATGTGCCTCCTGAATCCAGTCGAAGAGCACAAAATTAAAATGTTAATTTATGTTTTAGGAGAAAGGTTGAGGTTCCATTGCAAGCGAACAAAGCGACAAGCATGCACAGAGAAGGCTGACACACTGTTAACCCGCTGCGTGCCGTTTGGAGGAAGGAACAAAAGAGAGGCCCCGTGGCAGGATCCAGAGATGCAGCTGCAGCCTTCACTTTTAATTTACTGACTCTGGCTGGTTTGTGTCCATTAGGAATGGCAATTTCGGTTTCGGATAAAACTGAAAGTACCTGAAAATGGCCATTTCGGATTAATCAGAAATTTCGGTTCTTTTTCGGTTTCGGTACTATCGGGAAATTTTGCATCGATTTTTGTACCGGATTTTTAACATTGCGGTTTGTCCCCCATTGAAAAAACGCAATGTTAAAAATCCGGTGCAAAAAATCAATGCGAAAGATCCAATAGTACCAAAACTGAAAAAGAACCAAAATTCATGAGAACCGAAACCAAAATTGACCGAAAACAAAATTTTGCCGATTCCCATTCATAGTGTCCATGTTAAACAGTGAATTTCCTCCTGGTGGGTTCCCAAACAAACAGAAAATAGAAAAGGCTGCCCAAGAGACTGTGGAAGGAACTAGAAGGAGATCAGTTCTCGGGGATCTGGGAAACAAGAGGCCACAAGTCACCTCAGGGAGAAATAAACCCTCAGCGGCATGGAAGAGTAGAAGGACTTCTCCAGAAACCAGAGTAGAAACACCCTAATCCAGGCCTAATGAGGGTGTGGATGGGCAATGGAGATACAGTTACACTGCCCCTACAAGGAATTTTTTCCCTAACACACATTAAAATATGATGAGTAATATAATAATTGCAAGTAACATACTAATTAAAGTAACAAAACAGCCTCCAGAAACTGACTTCAAAACTTAAGATGTGAGGGGGCAGGGAGGGGAGAAGATGGAAGGTAGGGAGCCCTCGGCTACCGGGATGCATCCAGAGCCCAAGTTTCTCCCAATGAACCTGTGCTTATGTGGACACTCTGAAGCCATGCTTTCCCCCCCCCCTTTCTGGATCAGGCAGGTCCTACTGAAACTGTAACTCAGCGTGCTTGAGTGTTGTGTGGGACATAAGATGCATCCAGAATAAAGACCACTCTGGACTAGACAGCTCTGCATAAGGGGGTTTCTGCTATCTATCATTTGGTGGACTAGAGGGTAGTATTTGCCTGAGTTGTCTATTCCCTAACTATGTGCTTCATGACTACTTTGGGTTTACTTGGCCTATACTAGCTGTTGTAATTACTAGGAGGTTTGTATCCCAAAGCAAACCCCTTAAGCCAGGTGCTAACCAATGCTTCCCCAAACTGTTAAGTCTTTCCCCTCTGCCAACTAATGACTTTCCCAAGAGAGAAAGACGTTCCATAAACTGGCCGTAACTCCCCAGTCTCATGCCTACAGAGACTCTCCCAAGGTACAGTGACCCATCATTTGCGATGAATGTAAAATAGACGCATTAATCATGTTGGTAGATAAAACTCTAATCTCTGCACTTTACACCCTGGAGTCAGGTAATCATAGAGAACAGACACACAGACTGAGAACACCTGACTTGAACCGTACAAAGGTAAGAAACGTTTATTCTTGCAGAGTCTGGTCTGAACACGGACCAGGCCCCTGTACGATTATGTACAGGATACTAATAAAGACGACTTGACAGCACTATCCGCAGTCTGTCTCCTTGGCACTGAAACCGAGGTGGGGGGGGGGGGGGGGAGGGTTGCCATCTAGAACCCCCACACTAGCCAGGTCGAACCATTTTCGAAACCATTATAGTTCAAAACCTGTTTAAACGGGGTTACACAATCAGAATGAATCTGTGCACCATGGAAAGGCCAGGAAACCTGGCACAGTGCTGCTGAATGCAGGAAAGGGAAAGCTCTGTGTGAAATGATGGTGTGGGTAGGAGTTGACATACAGGCAAATATTTCCTGGACACTTACGAAATATACATGTCGCAGGGCCTGCACTGGAGCTAATGCAGGCCCTGCAACATGTATTTTTCAGGGAAAATTTGCATATATGACAACCCTAGGTTTGGGCCACCTCTTACGCTGGTAGCTAAAATGGTGAAGGGGGAGAGGACCAAGCCAGTGCTGGCTGTCACCTGCCCATGCTGTGATGGGTTGGGGCTGCTATCATGAAGGTTTGTATCCGGTCCTGCCATTTCAAGGTCTGCATGGCTGGGCTGTGGCTTTCCTGATCTGCGTGACAGAGACCCCCACACAACAGCTTATCCCCAGCACACACATGGACACCCCCATCGTTCACTCACTGAATCACCCATTAGAAAAAGGAAACTGTTACTGTAACACAATTTTGATGTTTGGTTAAACATACCGTCCCCTAGGGGTGGGCATGTCATTTTCGTTATTACAATAACAATAACGAAAATTCTCGTTTTCGTTATTGCAATAACGAAAATGACAACCGAGAATACTAAAAACGACAACGGAGAATACCGATAACGGTAACGATATTGATACCGAAAATGATTTAAAAAATGATACCAAAAACGATAACGAGAAATGAAAATGACAATGTCGTTATCATTGTCATTATTAGTGCTGTGGCAGTTGGGTTTTGGAGGGAAAATATGGAGAGGGAGGGAGCAGACATCTTGGAGTCTTAACATGGTTGAACTCTTGAACTGTGTCTGTGTTGGGAGGGGTGAGCAGCTCAGCAGTATCTGATGGATGTATCACTGGCCAATGAACAATGCAAGCAGGCTCCAGCAGTCTCATGGCACTCTGTGATTGCTTAATGCCTGCTGCCTCCCACAACCAATCAGGAGGGCTCTGGGGGAGGGCACTGCAACCCTTTATAATGGGAGGGCCAGGTTTTTTCTCTCCATTCTGCGAGAGCTCTGCTTGTCAGGCTGCATTTACAGAACAGTGGTGCTTGCACATAAAAAATCCTCCCTAGTCCTTATTGTATTATTTATTTATTTATTTATTTGGTATTACCACCAATACCTTTCCTTCTTCATATCCTCATTTTACCTTCTCCCTTTCCTTGCTCTTCTCCCCCCTGTACATTATACATAGATAAGTAGTATAGATTAGATATAGATATATATTATAGACATATAGAATAGATTAGAATAATTATATAGATAACTGATTAGATAATAGTTTTCATTTTCCCTTCCTCTGTCTCCCTTAGATAAATATTAGTTGTACATGGGAATCAATAATGATACTGATACCAAAAATAAAATCTTTGTTTGAAGTGGTACCAATATCGATAACGATATTGATACCGATAATGAAAATGATACCGATATCGATAACAAAAATGACTGTTAATAATGAAAACGATATTTTTGAATAATGAAAACAACATGGGGGCCTGGTGCACATCCCTACCGTCCCCACATGGGTTCCCCGTCAGCCGGTAAGTTACACCAGTGCTTCTCACTGTTTCTAGTTTATTCCTGGGCCCCGTATGTGTGGAGATAGGGTTGCAAGGTGTGCCTTATATTAAGGGAGCATCCCTTAGTACAGATACCTACAGCTCTAGGACATAATGGACATCATGTATTGACTGAGGCTGCTTTCCGACGTTACCTGGGAGGCGCGGGAACTTTCGCAATCACCACCGTGGCTTCCTAACTGCAAGGATTAGCGCCCCTCAGAATGCATGAATCCCCTTTTAGCAGGCGAGGACGCTCGCGCATGACCGGGTCCCCAAATGTAACGTTTACAAGGATGGGTGTTCTTGCACGCTGAAAGGTGATTAGTGCATTCTGACAGGCGCGAATCCTCGCAATTAGACAGCCGCCGTGGCGATTGCGAAGGTTCTCACCCCTCCCAGGTAACGTTGGAAAGCAGCTGCATATATTCCGACCCACAACAGCTCCATGGAACAGAACGGACATCTCTTATTTCATTGCCCTCAGCTCAACTCAATCATCATGGCCCTTACTTCCCTCCCGCCCCTTCCAAACTGTTGTGGGCCTTGCACAGACTGAGCCTTTACTGCCTGTGAGGCCCTGTGGCCCACAGCGGGCTGTATTTTACACAAGTGCTTCTTATGCTTTTATTGTCAGATCAGCTTTATTCATGGTCCCCTGTATTGGGGGACCCCTCCAGTCACCCACCCCCACAAAGGCTGAACATATATGGCCCTAACAGCTGGGCTTCTGACCATGTTCTCCCTACTCCTAAAGAGAAGGCAGGGGGAGGATCGAAGATTTATAAGGGAATTCCACAGTTCTTGGGTCATCTGCAGCAAGACAATATATTTGCATTAAGCCCTAGATACCTCGGCACCATTCACCCCCACCCCCAAATATTACCATAGCTGTATGGATCTCTTGGGAGCCACATGGAGATTTTGGAAGCGTAGTGGCAATGTGGTGGGAAAGCCCGTGCAGCGCGATGTTGGCAGGTTCCACATTATCAGAGGTGACCCCAATAAAATAGTGTTCAGGTCACCTCCTCCCGAATTTTACTAACCACAAAACTGAGTTCAGGCATATGGGGGTGCGGGGTGCACGGCATAGAAGAAAACCTCCTAGCTCAGGTACCCTGCGGGCAGCTTGCTATTCTCTCCCTCTCCTAGGGCATGGCCTGATGTGCATTGCACAGAAGCAGCCTCGCTGGTGTTTACTGTGGCAGTGAACAGAGACTTTATTGTAATGCAAGAGGAATTGAGCTTGAATCTGCATCTCCTGGGACAGGAGGAGGGAGGACAGGGGAGAGCGCTTTGCTGTGCTGCTGAAATGTCTCTCGCTTGCACTGGCAGCAGTGAAAAGAAGGATGCTTTTGTATGTAGTCAATTCTGGCAGGCAGGCAGGCAGGGCAAATCTAAGCAAACAGCCGGGAGGCAAGTTAAACAGATTCACCTGCACATTTCAGATAAAATCAGGCCAGAAGGACAGGACCCCTTTGAAGGCGAGCAGGGCACTGAAAATGGGACTGAAGGGAGAGGGCAACGTTGATTACACTAAGCCACACCCCCTTGGCAGAGAGCTACAGCAGGGAAAAATGAGATGATATGGTGGTTAATGTTTTGGGTAATGAGGCCTATAATAGGTGACAGCTGAGATCCAAAACCCTAAGGTAATAGTAAGGTGTTTAAATATTGACAAAACACTAAAGCTTTTTCATTTGCCTATTAGATGCTTGAGTTCTCAGTCACAGTGAGATGGATCGTCTACCCTTCCTTGCTTTGCATGTGAACTCAACCACTCTTCTCCAGGTCAGCAACTGTCTTTTAAAAACAGCATCGCCAACTGCCTGCTCCATTGCTCAGCGGCAAAACAAGACGTGGAAGCAAAGACTTTGGCATTCGATTTTTATTTATTTATTTTAAAAAATAGCTCTTCTTTATTGGCCAGCTCTGATGTGGTGAATTAAACCTCATCTCCTGCCGAGCTCTAAATTCAGGGCGCAAACTCCAGCGTGCAGAAAGGGGCAGGGAAGAGAGGGGCATTTAAATGAAGCTGGAGCCTGCATGAAATAACCAAGCACTCTAATTAGTCCCTCTTCTCAGCTGGATCACATTTCATGCTCTCTACTACTTCAACCAGAACTAAGAGGAGGAATCCAGCATACAAATGCCCAGTTTATATATTATTAATTATTATTATTATTATTAGCATTTATATAGCGCCAGCAATGTATCTGGCGCTTTACAGAGAATAAGATAGAGACACGGTCCCTGCTCGAGAGCTTACAATCTAAAGACAGGGGGAGGGGAGACAGGGAAGTGGGAACAGAGGGAGAGACAAGGGATGCAATGATCATGAGGATGCGAGAGCACAGGTACACGTTCTTGGCTTGGTTCCAGTAAATTGGGAGTTTGCAGATAACAGGTGGGGGATAATCCTGGGTGGGGATGATTAGCAGGATGATTAAAATGAACAGAATTCAAATAATCTGGGCAGGAATTAAATAATTTAACAATCAGGTCCAGAGAGCAGGAGCACAAAGACTCTCACTCATCTCTGTTTTGTTTGTAGGCTCAGTGGAATCGGACCAGGCTTTCGCAACTCAGACCTTCCTTGGAAGAACCATCTCCCTCCAATGCAACGAGCCGGTGTTCCACATATCCATGAGCAGGGCATGTTCAATGGCTTTAATGAGGAGCCAGGAGTCCTGATGAGGTGGCAGCATATCCACGCGGGTTGCAGTTTTATATGGAAATGCTTCTTTAGGAGAGGAGTGAGGAAACCTTTCCCTTCCCAAGGGCCACTTTGAAAAGGAGTACAAGTGCCGGGGCTGCATAGATGTTGGGGGCTTGGATGCTTAAGAGGCGTGTTCAGAAAGAGGAGGGTCGGTCCCCTATTTTTGTGTGCATGCCCTCATGTCCCTTCCCTTCAGCTCACTCTTTCAATGCTTCAGGGTAGGAACTGGATCTAGGGGCCAGATGCAGGAACTGAAAAGGGGATAAATAAAACTACCCATAGGTCAGATTTGCCCTCTGGGCCTTAGGTTTCCTACCCCTGCTTTAGGAAAATTTCAGGTTTGTTATATATTAGGGGTTTTCTAATTATTATTATAATAAGCATTTATATAGCGGCAGCGATGTACCTGGTGCTTTACAGAAAGTAAGATAGACATGGTCCCTGCATTTCTTATGCATGTTGCAGGGCTGTATGGGTGCCCTCTGCAGCCGTGCAACATGCATAAGAAATGTTAAAGCGGAGTTAAAGTGGAGTTAGCGTCAGGTCTGTTTTCACCCTTTGCCCACTAGAGTTGAGGGAACAGATAAGGGATTTTCTATAGCAAGACAAGAATAGCAGAGTGGGTTACGTGGGTTCTTAGCCTGAATCATCGTATCTTGTGTAACATTAAATGAGTAACTACACCTTTGTAACTAAGCCAAGCACGTGCACCTGAGACCTCACAAGCTGATGTATGTATCCTTGTCTCTTCCTCTGTTTCCCCCACCCTTTCTTTCCCCCCGCCCCTGTCTCTCTTAGATTGTAAGCCCACTGGGGCAGGGACCATGTCTCTTTCTTACAATTGTAAAGTGCCAGGTATATTGCTGGTGCTATATAAATGCTTAATAATAATAATAAATAATAATAAAAGGGTGTTTTTAAAAGGCTAGAGATAATGGCTTACCTACGGTTTGTGTCTGTCTGTTTTTTCTCTCAGCACAGTGCTTTGAATTTCTCTGTTTGTGGGTAATAGGTGAGTGGGATGCAGACTTCACTCTTAGAGACTCTTATTCAAAACATCATTTATTTAAACTGATGGAAAGTTGGTTACAAGCTTCAATGACCGCTTTCTCTGGGAAACGGCAATCCTTTAAGTAGGTGCACATTTCATTCGCTTTGTTTTGAAAATCATTACAAGGCTCTATCACGTAAATTAGGGGAAGGTAATGGAATCACAGGGGAGCATCAGAATGGGGAAAAGTCCATCAAAGGCAAGAATGGGAATCTGTATCCTTAGGGTCGATAGGCAATAACAATTCACTCCAGGAAAGGCAGATCTGAAAAGCTAGCCAAACCTGGGGACAGGGGGAGTTCTAGGGGGAATACAGGTGACTGCAGGGTAAGAAAAAAATTCAGGTGATTTGGTGGCACTGCTCTGAATCCAAGCACGGCGCTGAAAAAATGTTCACGTATAGTGTTGAGAGACATGATGCTGCTGGAGGTTCTGTCTTCAGATTAGAGGTAAAACTGAGACCGTGCCCTCTTATATCCCTGTGATGGGATATGCCAAGCCCTGTCTTTGGAAGGGTTAAGAGTCTGCTTGGGGGAATTCCAGTGGCTAAAGGAAATTATAGCACGAGAATTGGGATGTACATGTGTCAGTCTTTTATGGGTTGGGTAGGAAACATACTTGAGTCCAACTTATATGCCGGTCAGCTGGGGAGACTGAGAACAAGATAAGGGAAAGCATGAGCTCAGAGGAGAGAGAACTGGGTTTAGCAAAGGCCAAGGTGGCCGCGGGGTGTCTGTGAGGTGAGGAGACTAACAAGACTTGAAGGGAAGAGGTTAATAAGTGCGGTCCGTGCTGCATCTCAATTAAGCGAGGAACCGCTATGGGTTCTTGTGGAAAGCAGGGATCAGAAACACAAGGCATGAAAGACTATGTGTAAACCACTCTCAAGATGGATGAGAGGCTCTAGGGCTGCGTATTTTGGCCTATGGGAGTCTCAGGGCCAAAACACAAGAGGTGACAGCCCTAGTGAGAGCACTCTGAACATAGGCAGCGCTATATAAATTCTAGGATCCAAAAACCTTTGATTTAAGATTGATGTTAAGGCTCTTAAAAAATCACTCATGCTCCAAAAAGCATGGAAATCGTAAGTTAAGGCTCCCACCTTAACTTTTGCGCCATGTATTAAGCAGTAAAGACATTGTACGGTCACATATTGTGCTACAACGTAGGCTCCATGAACCCACACTTTGCCTTGGTCTTTCAACCCCAATCCTCTTCCTCTGCAGGTTGGGGGCAACATTGAATCTGGGGACAGCAAGCCTAAACAACTAAATAAATACATAAATAAATATTATGAACTTCATCGCTGGCTCCACTGTAGCCAGAACCTTTGCTCCCTGCCCCTGGCTGACTCTGAGCCTTGTCCCCTATAGACACCATCCCAGCATCTGGCTGCCCATTGGCCCATACACACCCTGCTCCCCATCCCTGGTGGCCCCTAGTCTCGTCTCCCAGTACACATCCTGTACCCATCAACCTTGTTCCCTCCATATACACCCCTACAGTACTTGGATATCCTGTTGTCCCCATCCCAACTGAAAGCACATACAGAAACCACATACACTTCGCTCCCACCCCTTGTCCCTGAATACACACCACCCATTTCTCAGTCTTCCCCCTGCCATATGTACTCCCCCAAGCACCTGGGTACCCCCTCCCCATACAAACATTGCTCCCCACCCCCGACTGCCCTCTGGCCTTGTCCGTGTATACACGCCACCCATTTCTCTGGCTTGCCACTCCTTATACACCCATCCAAGTACTTGCCTGCCCGTTACTGAAACATATACTCCCCCCCCACTCCTGCCTGCCCCCCCCCCCGCCTGCCTTGTCTTTGCATACATATCACCCATTTCTCAGCCTTGTTACCCATAAACACTCCCCCAACACCTGGCTGCCCGCTTCCCATACAGACGCTTCCCCCACTGCCCGGATGCCCCCAATCTTGTCTCCCTGTACCCAACCTGCATCCATCAACCTTGTTCTCCCCACACACAACCCCCTAATACTCAGCTGTCCCATTCTCCCCAACCCAAATGAAAGTATATAGGGAAAGCAGGAGGTAAGGGGGCAGCCTGGAGTCCCCAGCTTCAGTGTTGCCCCCAACCTGCAGAGGAAGAGGGTTGGGGCTGAAAGACCAAGCCAATGTGTGGGGGCATGGAGCCGAAATTGTAAGCGAGCACAATATGCGAGACTGTAGAACGTCTTTACTGCTTACATGGTGCACAAGTTAAGACAGGAGCTTAACTTCCATGTTTTTTGGAGCACGAGTGAATTTGTAAGAGCCTTAACTCCTCTCTTAATACAAAGGGGATTAAAATTTCCCTGTTTTTTGAAAGGGGAATACACCAAATTCCCCCTCCTACAACCCAGGAGTCCTGGTTCTCAGTCCCCCTCTGCTCCAACCCACAAGCCTCCACTCCTCTCCCAGAGAACTTAGGAGTCTGGCTCCCAGACTCCACCCCTGCTCTAATCCACTAGCCCCTACTCCCCTCCAATTGAACCAAGGAGTTCTGGCTCCCAGCCCCCCTTCTTTAACCCCCTAGCCCCTGCTCTCCTCCCAGAGAACCCAGGCATTCTGGCTCCCAGCCCCCTCTGCTCTAACCCACTAGCCCTCCCTCCCAGAGAACCCAGGAGTCCTGGCTCCTGGTCCTGCCCCTCTCTAACCCACTAGCCCTTGCTCCCCTCCTAGAGAACTTCCAGCCCCCATGCTTTAACGCACTAGCCCCTCCTACCTCCCAGACAACTCAAGTCCCCCTTCCTGTCCCAGCAAACCCAGGAGTCCTGGCTCCCATCCCCCTGCTCTAACTCACTAGCTGCCACTCTCTTCTCAGCAAACCCAGGTGTCCTAGTTCCCAGCTCTCCCTGCTCTAACCCACTAACCCTACTTCCCTCCTAGGGTGTCATTGTGACATGTTTGTGACTTCAGTGATTGACTCGCTTGCGACTCATGCAATTCCCGCTTGGTTCCCAGACATAACTTTAAAATCTCACTCTCTTCACTGCATAACATGGGAACTTCAAAACTTCATAACATAAAAACTACACAACGGATTTTCAAAACCTAAAGTCAGGAACACACTACAATACACACTTAAATTTTCTCACACTTCTACACCTCCAGACAGATAACTTTAAACAAACTTTTTGGTGTCAACAAAGGCCCTTTTTACACAGATGCTCTAACACCCATAAAATGGGTGTTACATTTTATTATACATGTTGCAGGCACCACTGCAGCCACTGTAGGCATGAGACTGGGGAATTACGGCCAGTTTATGGAATGTCTTTCTCTTGGGAAAGTCATTAGTTGGCAGGGGGGAAATCTCCACCCACGGAGCAACGGACGCCACTGCCGGTTGCTCCGTGGGTGGGTGTGGGTGGAGATGGGTGTTGGCCGGGAGCAAACATTCACCAACACCCACCGAAAGTGGTGTTTACACAGACGCCCCCACCCATCTCCACCCAGGGAAATGCTCCCCACCCACGGGCCAACACCCATCTCCACCCAGAGGAACTGGGTGGAGGCATCATGTGTGCACAGGGCCCATGGTGATTGGCTGCAGAGGTGCCCTGCAACATGTATAATAAAATGTAACACCCATTTTATGGGTGTTAGAGCGTCTGTGTAAAAAGGGCCAAAATGAGGTCACAAACTCCGGAAAATACACTTCTGCCTTCAAAATTCAAAGTCCTATAACTCAGCCGTTTCTCAATTGACCTGTCGTAAATTTGGACAGCTTCTACCCATCACCCAAGCAATTCTCCCTATAAAATTTCAAAGTGATAGTATAAATCATCTCAGTTTTATAACAAGTAGAATATTTGTTGATTTTAACAGAGAGTGCAACCTGCCTTAACTCTAGAGCCGTTCCTGTGGCTGTATAATAATACATAGCAATGAAATATTAGGAGGGAAAGTCCTGATTCAAGGGCTTTGAACCTGACAGTGTATGTATACCCTGTATACCTCCCATGTGTCTGGGAGAAACCCTGGGACTAAGAAGAATTTGGGACAGTCACCTGGGTATAGCACCAGCAGGCAAATGGATCCATGGTTTGAGATCACCAAGTTAAACCCTCTTGTTTGGTCTAAGAAGCATTCTTGGGAAGGAGAAGACAGTTTGAATGTAACTCTGAGTGTCTACTGGGATCACCGGGTCAGAAAACGGAGTCGCAAGAATGTAGGACAAACACGCAGGTTCAATTCACTTAAGATTCTCCTTGTAGTAGGAACTAGAGAAGCTAGTCTCTCTTTGTTCCCTGCTGACACAGGAGCAGCTTCGAAGTTCAGCCACAGGAAGTGGTACGTTTCTGTGGTGGGTCTGTGAACTCCAAATACAGATGTGCAAACTGCTTTGTAATCTTTCTCAACTGAATGGTGCTACATGCGTCCTTATTTCATATAATGATTGACCAATCATGCTGCTACAGCTTTATTTGGAGGCTGTAATGGCCATTATTGAGAAATATAACCATATGCCAAGTTCTTGCTATTGCGGCTGCACATCTTATTTTAAAAGTCCATTCTGCAGTCTATGAAGGTGTTAACCTTTAATACCAAACAGATCCCATCTAGGACCTGTACCAGAATGTTTCAAACACTGTTCTGAACACATTTTATCATCATCTTTGCTAATGATAATAATTAATATAATAATGAATTTGAATAGCACTTTCAGTGTTCAAATTGCTTTACAATCTTTATCTAGTTCCCTCATAACAACCCTGCAAGGTAGGTCATTATTATTCTCATTTTACAGATGGAGAACGGAAACTAAGGGACGTTCTTGGTTACGATGGGATTTGAACATATCACCAGACGTACTGATAAACCAGCCCCTGAACCTCTCCTACCAAAAATCCCACCTACCTCCAAAACTTTTTTAGTTTAAGGGTCTGGTATTAACGGCGCAAACATAACTAGAAAGAAAATGAGAAAGATGTAGAATGAAAGATGACATGAGATATTAATTTTTTTTAAAGTTCTCCTCCACTGTTGGTAGAAATGCTGAAATAGAAATTATGCCCCAAATATGGGGTAGTTTTGGTCTGGAGAAGAAGAGAAATGTCCCTCTGGTGTTCTTTTAGAAAGTTCTCATCACTTTGCTTCTCATAGACTGCGGTGTGGATTAAAGGGAATGTGCTTAAGCATGAAGCGGTCAGACTTTTCTTTTATGTACTACATTCTCAGGCGTTGCTCCCTACCTGAAGGTCGTGCCTCTATGATGTAGCCAGTCGTGGGTTTGCCTCCCGCCTTTCCCTCAGTCCACTGCAGAGTTAGCCCGGAAGCAGATTTTGCAACCAGAAGTTCCCGAGGAGAACCAGGAGACCCTGATGGATGAAAGCATAAGAACAGATGTCATGGGGTAGAAGAGGTGGCCATGAGGTCACACTCTTAACTTGTAGAGAAATATGAAAACAAACTCAACAAGCCTCTAGCAGATATGAATCGAGAGTAAATCTGTTAATTGGCCCAAATTTTCCCCTCCTCATTCTAGTCCTGAATCATATAGCACAGACTGTAACATACCTCTCAACATTTTGTGCAACCAGATGGACAGGCCCCTCCCCCCTCAATAAGTTCAGCCCCTCGGTAAATAAACTACACACACACACACACACACACACACACACACACACACACACACCCCTTCCAACATTCCAAGTGCACAAGGAGGGACAGGCCCTTTCCTGCTTCTCATGCCACTTAGTTTCTTGTCATTCCATCATCTTCTCAGTGTCCTCTCACATGTTTTTCCTGGGAGGCAACCAGGGAAGAGGTGCTTGAAGCTTGAATACCATGTGTGTGTTCTTTGCCTCTTTTCTGAATGAGGGACTTTGAACCCCTGGAAGAGGGACAGTGAGATTTCGCACCCAAAAAGGGACTGGCCCTTCTAAATAGGGACGGTTGAGAGGTATATTGTAATATCAATTGCTGAATTTTACATTGGTATGTGTGTCTACTAAACAGCAAAAAATGGTCACTTTGGCAAATACCTGCATATTATCACAGACATTCCTGCATAAATTGAATGGGTGGTGGCTCAGCAGCTTCTGGATCATCTGGACTAGGTTGGTTTCCTAGGTCCCTCACAGTCTGGCTTTAGTCCGGGATATGGCACCGAAACGGCGCTTGTGGCCTTGTTCGACGACCTGCGCCGTGCTTTAGATCAGGGACAGTCAACCCTTTTGGTCTTACTGGACCCATTGGCTGCTTTTGATATGGTTGACCATGAGATGTTGGCGACTTGTCTGCAGGACTGTGCAGGGGTAGGTGGGATCATTTTTGAATGGTTCCGCTATTTCCTGATGAGGAGAGCTCAGCGTGTGGTGCTGGGGAAATGTTCATCATTCCCCCGGGACCTCACGTATAGAGTTCCTCAGGGTTCTATTCTGTCCTCTCTCCTGTTCAGTGCATAGATGCAGTCCTTGGGCGAGGCTGTGAGAAGCCTGGGGGTGTGGTGTCATCAATAGGCTGATGACACCCAGCTTTACCTCTCATTTTCAGCGGACCAAGGCCCGGCAGTCTTGTTGCTTACCCGGTGTCTGACAGCTGTGGGGGAGTGGATGAGGCCGAGCTACTTGAAGCTGAATCCTGACAAGACTGAGGTGATGTTGGTGGGAAGGTCTGAGGGAGTGGAGGCCCCTATCATTGATGGAGTGCGTCCTGCCTTGGTCCCTCAGGTTTGCAGTCTGAGTGTGCTCCTTGACCCACAGCTCCGCCTGGATGTCCAGGTGGAAGCTGTGGAAAGGAACGCGTTTTGCCAATTACATCTGCAGCTGTATATTTCAGACTGTGACCTTGGCACCATCATCCATGCCTTCATCACCTTGAGGTTGGATTACTGTAACACGTTCTATGTGGGGCTACCTTTAGTGATGGTCCAGAGGCTGCAGCGGGTGGAGAATGTGGTGGCCCGCCTCCTCATGGGAACCGGTCACAGGAAGAACACAACATCAGTGCTTCGCTTACTGTACTGGCTGCCTATAGCCTTCTGGGCCCAATTTAAGGTGTTGGTGCTAACCTATATAAGCCCTATACGGTCTGGCCCCTGCCTACCTGTGGGACCACCTTGCCCCCCCTCCCCCCAAGTCCTGGAGCGACCTCGGCAGTCTGCCGGGAGTGCCCTGTTGGAGGTCCCCCTGAGTTCGGTGGGGGGCCCGCATTGGAGACGGCGTTCTTGGCTGTGGTGCCCCATTTCTGTAGCGCCCTCCCAGCAGAAGTCCATCTGTCCCCGGATCTCCTCTCCTTCAGACACCAATGTAAAACTTGGCTTTTCCAGCAGGCTTTTTTTTGGGGAGGGGGGATGGGTAGGGGGTGGGTTGGGGTGAGCCAGGTGAAGATTTTATGACCACTGTTTTATTTATATTTGTACTTTATATTTTTATGGGACGCCGCCCCAAAATGCCATGGGCAGGAGGGGTGGGTTATCAAATTTTGATAAATAAAATAAATAAAACAAAAAGTTCTGACATCCAGTGAAACTCCAAGAACAGCTCTGAGAAAGAGCTACCTGTCTGTTTTTACCATGTGATGTCACGTGTCATTAGCACGCCAGAGTGGCCTAACCGTTACAATAATGCCTATGATTGCTGCAAGATTCATCAGGGTGACATCATCACTGCCGCATGGCTGAGAAAATATTTCAGTAGTGTTAAAACCACTGAACAAAGTGTATGGGAACGAGGTCTGCTTATGGGACTGTACTCCAAAGGGCGTGATCACAAGGGATGGGGAGTTATGAAGAGTAAGTCATAACTCCCCATCCCTTATGATCATCCCTTGTGATCACGCCAGCTAACATTCTAATGTCTTGTTATGTTTTTATGCAAATGTCAGGGATTAAAATGAATTGTTGGTTTTCAAAAGATAAATACATTTTTTAAAAAAAAATCTTTTTTTGCACGAAGTCAAAAAAGTCAGGCAGTCTAAAGTTAAGTCCGGTGATGGCCTCTTTAACATAAAGTGGCACGTGTGTGAGTGAGCGTATATATGGAAATCCATGTGAGCAATGTAGCATCAAAGGCAGGGGGAATGTTTCGAAATTCATACCAGTTTTACCCCTTTGTCTGACATTGGGTTATTCCAGTTCTGAATCTGGAGTGTGATCACAGTAAGAACCACGTTTCAAGCTGTACCTTTTTTTGTTTTTGGGGGGGTGGGGGAAGCTCTGGGTTTTGTCAGTTTATGTTACAGTTTACTAAAAACACCCTGTGTAAGTCTTTTGGGGGTTTCATAAAAGAGGACAAATGTGTTTCATGGCAGGTTCTGAAAGTCAATAAAACCTCCAGCCCTTGTGACTCGATCCTTCCTTGGACTGCAAATGCGTGTTGAGCATACTGTGTGTTACTCCCCTCCCTGCTGTTGGATTGAATTAAGGTAATTGGTTCTGGTCTGCTGCCTTTTCCAAAGGCTTCACTTACCCTCTGCTGGTCCAGCTGTGATGTTGGCTTGCAGCTCAGGTCCATAGGTGATGGTTCTGGCCTGCACTCGGAATAAGTAGGTCACTCCCTTGGCGAGATCTCGGACCTTCAACCACCGCTGCCAGTTCCCCTTTATATCCACGGTCACCACCTTACTCACCCCTGGAGCAGCCGTCCAGATGAAAAAATAAAGAGAGGGTCTTAATGCAAAAAAA
This sequence comes from Sphenodon punctatus, assembly GCA_003113815.1. Classification (NCBI taxonomy): domain Eukaryota; kingdom Metazoa; phylum Chordata; class Lepidosauria; order Sphenodontia; family Sphenodontidae; genus Sphenodon; species Sphenodon punctatus. The sequence goes on along the minus strand of QEPC01010859.1, from coordinate 10,854,796 downwards.
AAAAAAAAAGCCAACCGAGTGAAGCTTATTGCTTCTAGATAACACGTAAAATTCTCACAGTTTGCTAGGGAAGTATTTCTTACAATTAGCAGGAGTTTAAGCAGTGATAATAGCCAATTTTCAGCACAGATAAGTGTAATTAGAATTTAAGCTTGATAAGTGGGTACTGACAAGAAAAAAAACCTTACAACACAACTGGGAAATTACCAGGACGCTGGATGCAACCTGACTAATTACACTGGGAAGAAAGGGGGATTGCAAGCGGCAGAGCTCTGCTCAAACCCAAACTGCTCAGCTTGGTGTCTCCCTGCCCAGGCACTCAGCAAAATTATTTCAACGAAAACTATACGGGATCAAATTCTCCACTGGCTGGCACTGTTTAGGTGCTCTACAACAATCAATCAAAATGAGCGTCAAGGGCCCGATCCTAAACCCCACACATGCTATGCACGCGCAACATGTGTACAACATGCGTGCAATGCGCTGCACATGCATTGTGCACCTGCTGCGTCCGGGCTGATATTCGTGCACGTGTCGCATGCAGCACACGGACGGGTTCAGAACTGGGCTGTAAATCTTTTCCATCCTGATTATGTCACAATTGACATTCACTGTGTGCCAGTAAAAATAAAAGAAGATAAGGTGCAGCCCAATGGCAAATTTGAACCACGGCAGTATTATTATCGGTTCTAAAGGGATAGTGCAGGTCAAAAACCACGCACGTGTGCGCAGGCACACCCACCCACCATTTATGGGGCATTTAAACTTTTTTTTGCATTTCTGTCAGCTGGAATGGCATTTATTAACTTCCTAGAGAAGATCAAAACATAGGAAAATATTTGCAAAAATTTTCATATACTTGGAAGGGACCTCAAGCATCATTTTGTCCACCCCTGTACTTGGATGCAGGATAACTACAGCTACAGCATTCACAGCAGATGGCTGACCAGCCTCCTTCTGAAAACCTCCAGCAACAGAGAGATCCCACAGCCTCCCTAGGCACTCAGCTCTGTCAGGAAGGTTTCCCCTGATATTCAAGTCCAATCTACCTTATTGTAACTTGAACCCATTATATCCGATTCTGCCCTCGGTAGAAGTGATGAACATTCCCAGTTCTATCAACCTTTCCTCATAAGACTTGCTTTTCAGACTCTTTCTCATCTTTGTGACCTTTTTCTCAGTCTACTCCAATTTGTCTTTTCCTTCCAAAATTTGTCTTTTCCTTCCACAAAAACACCCCCCCCCCACTGACAGTTTCTTTTTAAAAAAACCCTGCAATCTCCCCCCTAAATTCACTCGGTTTTTGCTTGTTGAAAATCAATCAGAAATTCACAAGATTTCTACCAATGCTGTGAATTTCACTTTCAGAATCTTAGGACTGTGCTGCTTAGATTGAAATGTATTGTTTGTGTTGAAAAAAAATCAACAGGGAAAAAATGATTGTTTTAAAAACCCCACAAACTATTTTTATTGGAATTATTCACAAATGGCTAAACAAAAAGATTTTAAAATTTTGTATACATTTGTTGTATTCAAACTAAAGATTTGAGTAAAATCTGAATTCCAACAATCCTTTAAACATTTACTGGCTTAAAGTGTCATAGAACTACATCATACCTCCCAACATTTTGAGTGGCCAAAATGGGACAAGCTCCGCCTCCTCAGTGAATAAGCTCTGCCCCTCAGTGAATAAGCTCCACCCCCTCATTCGCTTGCACCGCCACACATCTCAACTTTCCAAGGGTAGGGACAGAAGCTCTCCTACTTATCATTCTTAGCATTTTGTCATTCCATCATCTCCTCATTGCCCTCTCAAGTGCTTTTATTTGGAAGATCACTGGGAAAGAGATGCCTGAAGCGTGATTACTGGGTTTTTTTTCCCCACAAAGAGGGACTCTGATCCTCTGAAGGAGGCACAGTGGAATTTTTACCCAAAGAGAGACTGTCCTTCGTAATAGTGTTGGAGGGTATGGAACATGCTCTTTCCAGATGAATAAACAGGTCTTTCAGAAGGTGTTTACTAATTTGTCTGAATTCAGAGACATATTTGGGAGGTTTTTTTCTTAAATTCAACATTTATTTTGTGAAAACTACTCAATTTTTAAAAAAAGATGCCTGTTTTGTGTTCTATGGCCCTTTTTACACAGACACTCTAACACCGATAAAATGGGTGTTACATTTTATTATACATGGTACAGGGCAGCACAACAGCCCTGCAACATGGGCCCTTTTCACACAAGATGTGTCTGTGTTAACACCACTTGCGGTGGGTGTAGGAGCGTGCATGCTGTCACGCAACACCCATCTCCCCCTACCCACGGAGCAGTCGGCAGTGGAGTCCACTTGCGGTGGATGTAGGAGCGTGCATGCTCTCATGCAACACCCATCTCCCCCCACCCACGGAGCAATCGGCAGTGGAGTCCACTTGTGGTGGGTGTAGGTGCGTGCATGATCCCATGCAACACCCATCTCCACCCACTCCCCAAGCAATTGGCAGTGGAGTTCACTTGCGGTGGGTGTAGGAGCGTGTATGCTCACACCACGCAACACCCATCTCCACCCACCACCCACCCACGGAGCAACGGACTCCACCGCCAATTACTCTGTGGGTTGGCGGTGGGTGGAGATGGGTGTTGCGCAAGAGCATGCACGCTCCTACACCCACTGCAAGTGGTATTTACACAGACATCTCCACCCAGAGGAATGCACCCCACCCACCGCAAGTGGTGTTTACACAGATGCCTCCACCCATCTCCACCCTGCAAAACTGGGTGGAGGCATCTCGTGTGAAAAGGGCCCACGTTGCAGGGCTGCAGTGTTACCCTGTACCATCTATAATAAAATGTAACACCAATTTTATCGGTGTTAGAGTGTCTGTGTAAAAAGGGCCTATGAGTTAAACCTAAAAGTTAAGTTTCCCAAAGAGTTTAGTTTGAACTTTCCTTCCAGTTACAACTTTCAGGTCAGAGAATGATATTACATTCAATCCAGAAAAATATATAAATCTCTAAGCTGCAGCATTACATTAGGAAACACCCCCTCTCTCTGCAGGGATTATCTAATTTCTCAGAGGCAGATTGGGAGGCATAATCCAATAAAAACACTGAAAAATGAAGGTGCTTGAAATTTCTAAGGAGTATTTCAAAAAAGTGAGTTGTAAAAAATAGTTCCAGGGTAATTTTGTCATTTGTTACGGAGTAAAACATAGCATTGTAAAGCTTAAATGCGAAAGATGAGAGGCAGCAATGGAGAAGAGTTTGTTGTAGGAAGATATAGCAAATAAAGGTACTGGAAGGTGCCTAGGGGACTGGAAGTGAGAGGCTGTTCCAAGCATGATGGGAAAAGTTATGAGTTGGGAGTAGAGGAGATCGAAATTGCACAGTCTTGAGTGGATAAGTGAGGACTAGAAGGATCTGACCGCATTGACAAGAGAAAAGCAGAACTTTGAGTTTGAGGAGAAAGAATTAGATTTCATAAAATGGAAAAAAGCTAAACTGATTTATGAAAGTTGAAGCAATTATTCAGGTTTTAGAAGCTCACTTCAGTTACACGGCACTCCTAAACCAAACGGAACACTTTAGAAAGCGAAGGGGAGGATCTGCTCCTGATTTTTCCAGAGTACGTACAACTAACACAAGAGTAGAAGAAGTATAATTTGTATGGAGGTTCAGCAAGCGTTTACTCCTCTGTTGTACATGGTCACTGGATGCTTTAGACAGACCTGCTCTGGCGACAGAGCACACCGCCCGCAGCCTGCCCATGTACCCCCCCCCGACACAGAGCTGCGGGCAGATTGGCACCTGCTCTAGGCTGCCGCTTACAGCTCTACGGCAACCCGTGGCCAGGAATGGAGCCGAGGTGGCCTTCCGGCCGTCCTTTAGACGAAGCGCTGGTCTGTCCCCGGCTAGTGTTCTGGGTTCAAGCGGCCAGCTCCGCTCACAGCGCTCCGGGATATTCTAGAGCACCACGAGTGGAGCTGGTCCAGGGCAGGCAGCACGGGGCCACCCGGGGATGGGGCACATCAGGAGCGGAGCAGGTGTCCGTCTAAAGGCACCCATTCTCAGCAACAGGACAGGAATGCTGAATTTGTCATAGCATTGATTAATCTGTCAAGCCTGGTATCTTTCCCCAGCAGGGGGTAGCACACGATGCTTTCAACCACGGGTGGCCAAGACTAGATCATCATTTTTACAGCTATACAGCAAGCTAGTCTCCAGTAGATCACAACGTGGGGAGTGGGACCAGCCTCTCCAAGACCGCCTTGTGGAGAACCGGCACTCCAGGGAGAGTCTTTGAGGAGGTGCGGAGCAGATCTCTTCCAGTGGGGCAGGGAAGGCTTTCTCTAAAGAGGAGTGCTTGCTTCTCCTCACTCCTGAGACCAGTTGCTGAGATGCCCTAGAGTTGGGAGCCAGCGGGAAGTATCCTGGTAGATCGCCTGAGGATGATGCCTGTATGAACTGGATAAACCTGGCCATCCCTACTTTATAAGGAGGCCATTTCTTCCGATGTCAAACACCTAGCCAACTGTGCAACACCATGGATGCTTATAACAGGGGAGGTGGAGTTCCTTCCTGACCTCCAGGAGCCATCAGATTAGACCCAGAAGCATAAGGGCTGGCTGACCGCTGAGAAAGCGGAGCTTCTTACACAAAAGACTTATCCTAATCCCCGATACCCTGCTATTCCCACAGAAAAGATGAATTCCCTACAGTTTTCAGTAAGAGAAAGAGAGGAGTAAGACAATTCTAAAGTATCCGTATGTCTCTCATGCCCCATCAACACATGCCGTTTCCAGTAGCACGCTAAGCAGGGGCTCTGCTAACGGTGAAGTGTAAAAGTACTTTTGTTCTCTTGCTTTAATTTCTAAGTACCATTTGCTAAATGCATAAGACATGGAAATGCACAATACAGAGACAAGCTTTTATCCTTACAGAACCCCACCCCCATAAATGCTAGTGAGTGATATCCTTCCCTCTTTTGTAAGGAGTTTAAAATGGATCAAGAATGGATGAAATTACTCCTCTTGATACTACTGTGCTAGAACTGAACGTCCAGTGGAATGACTGGCAATTCGCAGGAACTTTAAAACAACAACACATGTACAAAATCCCACCAACGAAAACTCAGGAATAGCTCCTTCTCCAAACTTTTTAATGTTATGGTTTAGATGGCCAAGGAATTACTAAGATGTTTTGCTGTGTAGTCTTCAGCAGGGGTTACATCTCGTGCTAGGTTTAAAATTCTCTTGGAAAACATGGGCACAATTCACCATTAAAATCAATGCTTAGATCCCATTGACTTTAATGGTGGAGGATGTTGCCTTAGTACGAACCCACAGCTAAAACTAAGGCATTAAAGTCAATGGCCCCGATCCCAGGGTCGGCGGATCCTGCGTGCATCCACCTTGCCAGCACAGTGTGGCACGTGCAAACCGCACACATGCAGTTTACGCATGGGGATCTGCAGGCCATAGGATGACGGCCAATGGCAAAACCCCTATTGTCTTCAGTGGTTGAGGGTTGAACCCTAAATCTTTACCCTTGTCTTCGGAGGATGGCCACAATGCCAGCAATAGTGATCACAGAACATGAGCGTAGCTCTTGTGAGAAAACACAGACAACTGATGATTTGGTTCAGGGCTGACGGACAGTGCTGTAATAAGGCACTGGGCAGTAATCTGGGGCCAATGCGCAGGAAGAGAAATCAGGAAAGCTAACATGGTGAGTTTGTTCTATGTAATGACAACATAAATAGCTTTTCAAACTGCAGAGGAACACACTGACTGACTATACCTTTTGCAGGAGTCTGAGTGGAGATGGTGAGGAAGCATGTGACACAGTTATTAGGGATGGGAATTTTGGTTTCGGAGAGAACCGAAACAGCCCGAGAACGGTTGTTTTGGTTCTAACCAAAATTTCAGTTCTCGTTTTGGTTTCATTTTTTTTTTTTTTGCATTGATTTCCAACCCCCTCCTTTTTTCCCAATGCAAAAAACCTGACAAAAATTAATGGAAAAAACCCCAAACCAAAATGAGAACCAAAATTCTCGGAGAACTGAAACCAAAAAACCCAAAACCAAAATTGGTTCCAGAGTCCCATTCTGAACAGTTATATAAACATTACAACCTATAACCTTTGGCCTAGTTGTCCCAGTCACTCACTGCCACTGGAAGGGGAGGAGTAGGAAGTTGGGCAGAGATAATGCCACACTTTTCTATCATAAATATACAGTTCCTCTTGAGCCTACTTACCCTGAACAGGTGCTAAGGGTTCATAGATCACCCGATAACCCTGCAGAATTCCATTTGCTTCAGCTGGCTCCCCCCAAGATACATTGAGGCTAGTGGAAGCGATTTCCGAGAAGGCCAAGAAACTGGGAGCGCTGGGTGCTGAAAGAATTAGAAACTGGCTCAGTTGCAACAGGAATATTGAGCATGATATATATTACAATGCTTTATTTATAGTCTAGTATACACCTAAAGGAAATAAGGATTAGTTGATTGTACCAGAACGTCCTGCAATCTCTCAGAAACACAGACTACTTTGGGATGAGCAAAGACAAAATGCAGATGGAGGCCAAGTAGAAGAAATGACGGGCAAGACAATTCCCCACCATTAAAGTCCATGGGAGTTTTGCCATTGACTTCAATGGGTTTAGGATTGCTCTAATAGAGGTTTCAGGGATAACATGAGAAATGAAGAGAACTTTGTTTCCTAGTAACTGTATCCCCATGAACACAGGGTTCCCCATCCCAAATCCTTTCTGGGAGCAATGGAGATATAAAAATGAGTGAAGGACAAACATCAAGAGGTTGAGAGACCCTGGTCTCAGTGTCAAGTAATCACACATATATGATATGTGATATGTGTATTGTGTGTCTTTTCTATGGCCTTGGCCGCAATAAACTAAACTAAACTAAGTAAAATCACACAACATGACAGATGCGCATGGGCAGACCTTGGGCAGACAGATGTGCATGTAATCCCCAGTTGGAAGTAATGCATCGGACATTGCTCAGCTCACACACTTTTAAACACAAGTCTTAGACTGGCTAAGCATATAATCCTTTGTTAACAAACAGCCTGTAAATTTGATGTGCATTAATGACATTTTTTTATTCCAGTACATATGGCTGTTATTGTATGCTGCCATTTGTGCGTGTGCACACACGTGTGTGTATCCCTCTGTAGGCCTGAAATGAGCAATGGCAGTGAATGTTGTTTCCGTCAGAAACAGGTCATTTGCCTTCATACTACAACAGCAGTAACTAAGGGTAAGCTTAAGGGTACTTCTACCACCTGGTGGCTCCTTGGTGGCCAGTAGGTCAGCCACTCTCCATTTGGTTCTTCTCTGTCTCCTCTATTACCTAAACTCCGCACCATCATGCCTGCTCTAATCTCTCGCCTTCCCTCCCCCTCCTTCTCCCCCCACCTCTTCCTTACTCTACTTCTTCCTACCCTGTTCTTTCCTCCCTCCCAGCCCATCACTTCTCTCCAACCTCCTCACACTTCCTCCTCCCCCTTGGCTACCTTCCCCTCCTGTTCCTCCCTATCTCTTGTCTGCCCCGCCACCCCCTTTCTCCCAATCTTATCCCCATTCCCTGTCTTCCCCCTGATCAGCTCCCATTCTCCTGCTCCCTTTGGAACTGTTGCTCCTCTGCCAATAAATCACCCTACATCCATGATCTCTTCCTCTCCCACTCCCTCCAGCTCCTTGCCCTTACTGAAACTTGGATCTTCCCTGTCACCCCAGCTACCCTCTCCTTTGGGGGGGTCTCTCCTTTTCTCACCAGCCATGCCCTGAAGGCTGGAGTGGTAGCGTGGGCCTCCTCCTCACTAACTCCTGTCAATTCCAAGCACTTTCTCCTCCCCCCTCTCTCCTTCCCTTCCTTTGAGGCTCAGTCTGTGCATCTCTACTTCCCCCCTCCATCTCCGCGTCGCTGTCATCTACCACCCCCCCGGCTCTCTCTCCTCCTTTCTCTCTGAATTTGAGTCCTGGCTCACTTTATTCCTCTCCGACGATACCCCTACTCTCATCCTCGGTGACTTCAACATTCACATTGATGTCCCTTCCCAGCCCTCCATCTCTCGCTTCCTCTCACTAGCCTCCTCCTTCAACCTCCACCTTTGGACCAATTCTCCCACCCACGCTAAAGGCCATTCTCTTGACTTGGTCTTCTCTAGGAACTGCTCTGTCTCTGATCTCTCCGATCCTCATCCCATCTCCGACCACTTCCTTGCCTCTTTCAATTTCTCCCACTGTCCCCCCTCCTCTTCCCCTTCTCCATGCCCCTTCTGTGATCTGCAGGCCATTAACCCCCTGGACTTTGCCTCCTCCCTCTCCCCAGTCCCCCCTTCTCCCCTCAGTCTTCTCCTCCTCCTCCCCTGACTCTAACATTTCTTGCTTTCAATGCTTCTCTCCACCACCCTTGACTCCCTTGCCCCCCTCTCCTCCCGCCCTGCCCACTCCCACAACCCCCGTCCTTGGCTCACCACCAGTATCCGCCACCTTCGCTCCTGCACCTGTGCTGGGCGCAAATCCCACTCTCATGCTGATTTCCTTCACTTCAAATTCTGTCTCTCCTCCCTTACTTCTGCTGTCTCCCTCGTTAGACAGAATTACTATGCATCCCACATTGAGTCCTGTTCTTGGGACCCTTGCCGCCTGTTCTCCACCTTTGACTCCCTCCTCAAACCCCCCTATCCTCCTCCTCCCTCTTTCCTTTCTGCTCAGGATCTTGCTTCTTTCTTGTTAGAAGCCGCTACTACTGGCGTTGCGGCAGTATGGCAGGGGGCGGCGACTGCCGCATCGGGGACAGAAGCTCCCCCGAAACATTCCGCCCGACTTGAGGGCACAGGGGTTGCCCCCCGCGGCGGGTGTTAAAAGCGGCCTCCCCAGATGCTGCCTAGTGGCTGAGGGGCGGGGCCAATAGGGGAGCTGTGTTGCTCTGCGCGCATACATGCGCAGGAGGGGCAGAGTTACACAGTAAAGAAGGACGGGCAGTGATCACAGCGTTGCTGGAGATCTAAATAATAAATATTTATTTATTGCGGCCATAGGCCTTTGCAATATCCATACAAAGGATAAGAAGAAGAAAAAAATTCACAAAAGATATAATCATCAATTTACAGAGGCATACAGTGTAATTAACGATATTAGTCTTTAAGACAAAACATCAGAAGACCTAGCACAGCCGTATACCATCGATACAAATTAGTGAAAGTAATCTCTACAACAAATATATCCGGAACAATAATCTCCACATCAGAAGTCTCTAAAACAACTGCCACTATATATATATTAGCGGCAGTAATCCTTAACACAGAATAACGAAAGGAAACCTCCCACAGACATATATCGTCTGTACGTGAGTGTCCAAGTAGTGCCCCCAGATCCTCCATGAGCAAGAAGATAAACTCCTAATAACCGGTATCAAAGGCCCCTTATAATGATCTATAAAAAGGTGATCCTTAGTGCACCTATGCGTCGGATCCCAGATTATCACTTTTTAAATCCCTTTGTCCAGCATTTTACATCTTATCTTGATCGCAGCTTTACAAAAATTTGCCACTGCAGAGGTGGTTTCAGAAGTAAATGGACTGAATATTTTTGGTCTAATATAATCAAAATGTGCTGCTTAGAGATCTGCTATGATATTACCCAAAAATTTAAGCCTTGGGCCAGTGTAGGCAGAACACCTTAGCAAAATATGTTTGTCAGTAGCGATTTCGCCAATATTGCAAAGATCACATATTCGTAGTTCCCAAGGAACTTTGTTATACTGTCCTACTAAAAGGGTGGAAGGGAATAGGTTGCATCTTATCCTTGTATATGCCACTCTTTGTTTGTAGTCCGCCCATTCATACAATTAGAAAGGGTGTAAGGTAGAAGGATCATGCAAACTATAGTGCGGGGCAATTTTCTGAGTGGACACTAGAGCGTCCTCTGCCTGAAGGATCTGGTCCAGTACTCTTTTCTTGACTAATGTTCGGGTTTGGTTCAAGCCCAAACTCAACAGAATGGGGACTGAGAAGCCCAATTTCTGGGCCTCCAGTTCGATTGCTTTGGACCAGCTATTCAGAAGGCCACTCTGAATTGACATATTTAATAGAGTGGTTAAATTTGAGGGGAAAAGCATGACCTTGGACCAATAGTTAACAAGTGATAGTAATGCCATGGCATAAAGCGGCAAGGAATGCATCTCAGCTCTTAATAGGGCTTGAGGTGTTCTTCGCAGCACCTCTAGAATGGAACAAAGAAAAAGGTTTTGACTACTTTCCAACTTGTTGAGAAAAGGTAATCCCCAAACTGGAAATGAATATAAAAGTTGACTTATTGCTTTAGCTTTATATAATCGAAGGGCCGGAAGCACCAACTTCCCTCCTGGGCCAAAAAAGAATCTTATTATAGGCGCTATCGTACTCTTCATGGTGGCCTTTGCTGACTCAAAATGTAAATTCCAATTAAAGGAAGAGGAAAAAAGAACACCCAAATATTTGAACGAATGGACCTGTTCAAGAACGTTCCCTTCAATGCTCCATGAATACAATTTACGAGATTTTTTTGCTGCTACTATCAGGATTTTAGTTTTTGCATAATTGATGGTAAGAAGTTCAGTTCTGCAATAGGTTCCATAGTGTTGTAAGGCACGTCTTAGCCCTATTCGGGGCTGTGATAAGATTACCGTGTCATCGGCGTAAAGCATTATTGGTATTCACCTGGAACCTATGGCCGAGGCGTGGGTGTCAAGCGATCTCATATATTCTACTACATTATTCAAATAAATATTAAATAATGCTGGAGCGAGTAAACACCCTTGCCTGACCCCATGAAAAATTGAAACCTGATGAGTAAGAGAATAGTTAGCATTATATCTTATTTTCAATTTGTTATCATTATGTAATTTAATCAGCAGAAACAGCAAATGGGGGTCAATCGAGGTTTTACTGAGTTTTACCCAGAGACGCTCCCTCGAGATGGAATCAAAGGTCTTTTCTAAGTCTACAAAGCACAGGTATAACTTTCTGTGTTGTGAGGTATACTTCTGCAATAGTGCCGACAATACCAAAATGTGGTCAGTTGTAGAATGGCCTTCGTGGAAGCTGGCCTGCTCCGGTTACATTATGTTGTTATTGTCTATCCAGACACTTACTTTATTTAGCAAAAATCCTCATCTCTGAACTATTAAATAGACTACAAGGGGCCTCCATCTATTAAATAGACTACAAGGGGCCTCCATCTTTACTAAATTAGATCTTCGGGGGGTTTATAACCTCCTTCGTGTGAGGTCAGGGGATGAATAGAAGACCGCCTTCTGTACCAGATATGGTCTTTTTGAATATTTGGTTATGCCGTATGGCCTGGCCAATGCACTGGCGGCCTTCCAACACTTAATAAATGACATTTTTCGTGATATACTAGATGTATATGTAGTGGCATACTTAGACGATATTCTCATCTATTCCTAGAATTATGATGAACACGTAGAACATGTCCGTACGGTTTTAACCTGTCTACAACAACATTGATTGTACTGTAAAATTTAGAAGTGTGCATTTCATCAAAATGCCGTTCAATTTTTGGGTTTCATTGTCTCTCCCCAAGGAATAAAGATGGACCCTGTGAAAGTCCGAGCCATCCTAGTCTGGCCTCCTCCTCAGGCCATTAAACCACTACAACGGTTTCTCGGGAGTTCGAATTATTATAGACAATATATTCCCAATTATGCACAATTTACGGCCCCACCTTACACAATTGCTTAAAAAGGGGCAACCGTACTTACGGATTACCGAGCAACAACAAGCTTTTATGCAATTAAAACAATCTTTTATGCAAGCCCCGATTTTGCAACACGCTAACTTCTCTGTACCGTTTATAGTAGAAACCGATGCGTCCAATGTAGCTATCGGAACAGTGTTATCTCAATGTAAAACCGGGGGAGCCCAACCCTTGCCTTGTGCCTTCTTCTCCCGACAGCTCACGCCTGCCGAAAGGAACTATACTATTTTGGATCGGGAACTGCTGGCCATAAAGGTGGCTTTCGAAACCTAGCGGCATTAACTTGAAGGAGCGCTCCACCCCGTTCAGGGGCAGAGCTACACAGTTAAGGAGGACGGGCGGTGATCACAGCGTTGCCGGAGATCAGCTCGCTGTGACACCGGCCCCCTTGTTGCTTGGAATCCTTAGGATTATTGTGAAGTGCATTGTGTGGCGTTGTGTGCTTGGAATCGAGTGGAAGCGTGAGTGAAAGGAGAGTGTGTGTTGTGTTAGTTCGTGGGTGTTGGGGATATGTGGGAGTGGGTGTGGCGTGTGTCCTTTCACTGTGTTCCCTCCCTCTGTCTGGGCCCCTCCTTCTCCTCATACCTGGTATAGTGTTTGTCTCCCCTTGCCTCAGCCTCCCTGGGACTCTTCCCTGCCAGCCTCACTAGTCTGCACCTTCCCCCCTACCCCGAGCACTGTGTATATATTGCGGTGGTGGCATCGGAAGCTTGGTGGTGTGGTTGTGTGGGGGCTGGCTCAGGGCGCCTTCGTCTTCCCCCCCCCCCGCCCCATGATGATCTGGTCTCGCCTCTAGTGGGTTTATTGGGCCATATAAGATCCTGAGGGGTTGTTTTCCTCTCCTTCTGACTTCAGCCACCGGGGCACGAGGGAAGTGTGAGAGACCCATTGCTAGAACCCTCTCTGGGTCCATAATTCCCCTTCCTCTAGAACCCTTCCTTAACACTTCTTCACCTCCAAGATATACAAGATATATACAAGATACATATATATATCCGCCTCAACATTGCTTCCCACTCCTCTCCTCTTCCTACTCCCTCCCCTCTCCCTCCTTCTCTCCTGTCCTCCTTCCCTCCCACCTCCATTGAGGAAATCTCCTCCCTTATCTCTTCCTCCAACTCCTCCACTTGCCCCCTTGACCCCATCCCCTCCTGCCCTCCATTTCCCTCACTGTTGCCCCTTCCCTCCTGCACATCATCAACCTCCCCCAACCCCCATTCAAGCATGCTACTGTCTCTCCTATCCTCAAAAAGTCTACTCTTGACACCTCTGACCCTTCTAGCTACCATCCTGTCTCACTCCTTCCTTTTGCTTCCAGACTTCTTGAACATGTTGTCTACTCCCGCTGCCTCAACTTCCTCTCCGCCAACTCCTCCCTTGGCCCCCTCCAATCTGGCTTTCGCCCCCTTCACTCTACTGAAACTGCTCTCACTAAGATCACCAACGATCTTCTTGTGGCTAAATCTAACTGCCTCTATTCCATTCTTGTCCTCCTTGACCTCTCTGCTGCCTTCGATACTGTTGACCACTCACTCTTGTGGATTCACTTCACTCCCTTGGCTTCCGTGGCTCCGTCCTCGACTGGTTCTCCTCCTACCTCTCTGACCGCTCCTTCAATGTGTCTCTTGCCAACTCCACCTCCTCCTCTCTTCCACTCTCGGTTGGTGTTCCCCAAGGCTCTGTCCTTGGCCCTCTCCTCTTCTCTATCTATACCCTATCCCTAGGCAACCTCATTGCCTCCCATGGCTTCCAATATCACCTCTACGCTGATGACACTCAACTCTACCTCTCTACCTCTATCTGTTCAAGCTCGCCTCATCAGCTGTCTCTCTGACATCTCTACC
>QEPC01010859.1:10829114-10840432 GCA_003113815.1 Sphenodon punctatus | reverse complement strand
CTGTGTACTCATATCCTCACCACATGGACCAACCAGCCATCATTCTCGATGTAACCAAGCCAAGCGTGTGCACCTGGGACCTCACATCTTCGTGAATGTTACACTCCTTGTCTCTCCCTCTGTTCCCCTTCCTTCGTCTCCCCCCCACCCCCATCTCTCAGATTGTAAGCCCTAGGGCAGGGACTGTGTCTATTCAATTACTTTGTAAAGCACCAGGTACATTGCTGGCATTTAGATGGTACGGGCCCTCTGCTGCGTTTGAATTTCATACTTATTCCAAGACAATTTTCAATTGTAGAGAAGGATGTAGGCTGCCATCGCTGAGCAGCAAATTTTTGGCTATTTAAGAGACCCAAAGAAACCACTTCTATTGCGAACATAGGGAGCATGTTATAACCTCCTGCTGTGAGGAAGGCAAGATCTCACCAAAAGGAAGGCGTTTAGTGAACACTTCATCACAAAAACCAGCGACTGCAGAACAGTCACGTAAACACACGCTGGAATGTGCCCCTCTGAGATCAGCATCTCAGCAAAGATTGGATTTCGCCTATTCTAGCTGTGTACATCTTGGCAGAGCCCGAAATAAATCAGTCTGGAGGGGTTCTCCTCTCATATTGTTTCTCCACTCATTTCAATGAAATTACTGCCAATCTATGTCAGTCGCAAGTAAGACCTGAATCACGCCGTCAGCCTTTTGCTAGTTATGCCTGTTGTAGGGATTTTGCTAATACTGTAGTGCTGAATTTGATTTTCAGCTTCCTTCCCAAAAGGTTGATTCTTATTCTGTTAACATGGTTTGCCTCACCCTAATAAAAATGCAATGTAATAATAATTCATTTTAAGTCAGATCTAAGAAAACCCCAGCCACCTGATAGCACTGTATTTGGTTTCCTTAAACTACACATACGCATAGCATGAAGAATAATCCCAGTTATACTTCTAGGACTGCATTCACATGAGATACTTAGTACATGAAAAACCCTTCCCTCCACTTTATTTTTTAATGTGTGAAAAGGTTAGGCCACAGGATACACTGGGTGTAATGTGCATTTACTCCTCAAAAGGTAAGTCATAAATCAAGGTTTAACAATTGTTCTAAATCCATCATGGGCATTTCTCGAAATGTGTTAAGGGACTGATCCACCGATCAGTCAGCCTTAATTAGTTGCTGCAGAAGGGACAGAGGTGATTTCTTCCTTAGGGGATGAATCCCCCACTACCTGCCTGGTCAGGTCAATGCACTGTTGCAGTTGATCACAGGGTGTTGCTGAAATGGTTGCTTTATGGAACTGCTCAACGGATTCTGTTCATTCCTGTCGGGGAGGTCCCAGAGGGTGGGGATGGGCAGCGATTTGTCGTCCCCTCAGGAGCACCCCTGTGGGGTCCCGCAAAGCTCCATCTTAACTCCTCTCCTGTTCAATGTGTGTCTGAAGCCACTGGACGAGACCGTACGGGGGTTTGGAGTGAAATGCCATCAATATGCCGATGACACCAACTCTACTTTTCTTCTTCATCCAACCCAGGTCCTGCAGTCTCAGGGCGCTTTTAAACGAGCAGCGCAAAAGCCATCTCACTACCTGCCGTCTCACTACCGTGACGGCAGCTCACTGATGTGGATTTGAGGGGGAAGGATTGCAGGGCCGGTCTGAAAGACGCGGCTGCAAACCGCGTGAAGCATTTAGACAAACCGGAAGGGCGCGGCTGCAAACTGCGTGAAGCGTTTAGACGAGAACAAAGCAAGGCGGCTGATTAAAGGATCAGCTGCGGTTTTTTTGTCTCATCTAAAAATGCCCTCAATGCTTCACCCAGGGCCTGGCTGTTGTTGGGGACTGGATGCGAGCGAGCAGATTGAAGCTGGATCCAGACAAGATTAAGGTGATAATGGTTGAGTGACCGTGTGACCTCGGGGATGTTGGGTCTCCCGTCATTGATGGGGTCTGGTCTCCTTTGGTGAAACAGGTTCGCAGGCTTCTGGTGCACTTGGATCCATTGCTGCACCTGGGCTAGGTGGACTAGCAGGTTGCATCGGTGGCTAAGACTGCTTGTCACCAACTCCATCTGATGAGAAGACTGAGACCTTTTTAATCAGATTCAGACCTGACTATTGTCGTCCATGCCTTCATAACCTTGAGGCTAGACTACTGCAATGCACTCTACATGGGAGTGGACTGCCCTCGGTGACTGTTTGGAAGCTGCAGTTGGTGAAAATGAGGTTGCCCACCTCATGTTGGGAGTGCGTTGCCAGGTGCACATTACACTGGTGCTCTGAAGTCTGCACTGGCTACCAACAGTTTTCCAGGCACAATTCAAGGTGCTGGTTTTGACCCATAAAGCCCCAAACAGTTTGGGCCCCAGGTATCTGAAAGGCTGTCTTCTTCCTCATGTTCCATTGCAGCTTCTCAGGTCAGACGGAAGCACCCTCACGTGGGTACCATCAGCCTGTCAAGTTTCTAAGAAGAGGGCACGCAGAGAGACATTCTTGGTGGCTGCCCCACAATTATGGCACTCTCTCCCCTTGAAGGGTCATCTAAGACCCCTTTCACACCTTCCCCCTGCAGATATTTTGGCTGCGGGAGGGAATGCACAAGCCAGAATATGTGCGGGGTTCGGCCAGTCTGAAAGCCCTCCCCCCCCCCCCCGGCACTGCCAGCAAACACACGCAGAGATACAGAGTCAATATGCACGCGGGGGGGAGGTGTGAAAGTGGGCTGAGTCTGAACCTGCTCATTTTTTGGAGACAAACACCTTTTTGTTTGGCCAGGGGTTTGTCAGGCAGGGGTACGGTTGGGGTACTGTGGGTTAGGGGATTTTATCTGTTTTTATGGGGTTATTTTAATATCTGGGATTATTTGTGTGTATTGTACCTGCCCTGACTCCCAAGGGAATGGGCAGGATAGAAATAGAAACAAACAAATAAATGTTGAAAGGAAAAACCAAGAGACCGCATAAGAATGGAATACTTATTAGCAGCCACGGCAGTTCACACAGTAGCTTCTGTAGTGGGGGCAGGAAGGCAAGATGAATTAAAATGCGCAAATATCAACTCCTGCAATAAAGAGTACAGGCAGCAGATTCTCGTGTGACTGCAGCCTGACCCCAGGGCTAGTATGTCTAACTGGGCTCTGAAAATGAAAAACATTAACAACCACTTACCTGCTTGAAGTGTCCGGCCCTGCGTGGGCCCACTCCTCTGTCCGTCCCCAGCTGCATTGAAGGCCGATAGGCAGACCGTGTATTTGGTGTGGCTGGTCAGGTTTTTCAGCCGGGCTGCCGTCTCTGGGAGAAAAAGGACTTTCACCTTTTCTGTGTTATTTTGGTTCTCCATCTCCCAGTAATAAATCTGTTCAGAACAGAGAGACGTTTTAGGAAATGCTGCACCTAGACGATGTTCTGAGGTTAGACAGCATTGCAGCTTTTCCTCCCCCTCCGTCCTTTTCCGAATGGCCTACCATGAAAGGGGAAAGCCTCCGAAGGGTATGGCAATGCTGAGGGCCAGGTCCCTGCAAAGTACTTCCGGTGCAGCGTAGTCCCCCCCCCCACCCCAGTGGTGTAGTGGAGCAGGAACGCAGGGGAACGGTGCTCTGGCACTTTTCCTGCGGCTCCCCCTCAGCAGCCTTGGAGGCTTTAGGGGGCTCTCATGAAGAGCTCCTGCACTTTTAAAATTACCACTGCCCCCACCCCCAAAGTGTGCCCAGCAGGGCTATGCTTCCTCCCCAGCAGAGTGCTCTTCAGTGGGCAGGGCTGTAGTCGACACTCCTGCAGTACTAGCTATGGTTCCCCCACATGGCACAATCCGGCCTCCAGAATGGTGCAGATCCAGCCTATGAGGAAGGAGCGGAGAAGATGGGGCCACCCCTCATTTAGCTTAATGGCATGAAATAAGAACTACCAAAACATAGTAATAACGGGTCAGGAACTGAACTCTCTTTACATGCTAAAGAATGAATGCTCTGTTGTTCATAGCTACAAGTCCAAGTCATAGGCCGCTTTTAGACGAGACAAATTTGCGCATGATTGTTGAAAAATGCGCATGTTTTAATGCTCGTTTAAACACCTAAATGGTTTTAAATGCGCATTTGCCATGATCGTGTAAAAGCCAAAACCGTTTTGAATGTGGTTTTTAAATAATGCACATTTTTTAAAACTGGTTTTGATGATCGGGGGATGCCAAAACCGGTTTTAAAAAATGCGCATTATTTAAAAACCACATTCAAAACGGTTTTGGCTTTTACACGATCATGGCAAATGCGCATTTAAAACGGTTTAGGTTTTTAAACGAGCATTAAAACACGTGCATTTTCCACCCATCATGCACAAATTTGTCTCGTCTAAAAGCGGCCGTATACTATGCTCTGGCAGTACCAAAACAAACAGGACTGTCTGGACCCAGGCCTAGAACTAGCCTATCCAGAGCCCTGGGGAGTGGCTGGTGCCACAGCCCTTGCCTTGCAGGCTCCTCCACCAGCTAGGCCACACATTCCCAGCTTTCCTATTGGCCCCGTGATGGTTATAAGGTTTCCCAGAAGCCCGAGGAAGCTGGGCAGAACAACACTGCACTGTTCCTTCTGTTCCTGCAACCAGCCTCAATCTTGTCCCGGGCCCCTAGTCCTGCTCTTGGCCTTGTCTATCCCCAGCTTGCCTACCCGTTTGCCTTTAGCCTGGCTTGTTCAGTGCCTGCCTGCCTGCCACCCCACCCTGCCTGTTAAAGGACCAGGGCTTGAACTGGTGCCCTGCCCTTGGGGGGACGGCGGCTGACTCCACAGTGCCAGCAGCTCACTCTGGCCCAGGGCCCAGCATTGGCAACGAAGGCCTCTCTAGTGCTGGTCAGGCCACCCCTCTTCTCAGCCTTGCTCCATGCCTCCAGCTTCCTGGCTGGCTGCCAGCAGCTACAAGACGCTGGGTGGATTATCGGTCACCTTCCTGGTTTGTCTCCACTCCACGTGCCCTTTGGACTAGCTCTGTTATCCCCAGACCCTGCTCGTCTGGGCTTGGGTGAATTCATTTGTCTGCCTGCCTGTCTGTCTTTCCTGCCTCCTGGGTCTGTGTGCTCATGCCTGGCCCTAGACCTGATCCTGCACCAACCTCAATCCGATCTCACACTATTCTCTGGACCCTTGGGTCCCAATCCTGCACATCTCCCTGGACACAATCCTGCACCTACTTTCCACGTCTCAGCCTTGGCTCCCGATAGCCTGGGGTTCCTGATCCTGACTCCACTCCCTGACCTGATCCTGACATCTGCCCATGTCCTGGATACCTCCGCCTTTACCAGTAGCCCCATTCTGTGTTTACAGCCATCCCCTTAACCATTCGGGATACCCTCTGGCTTCTTTCTAGTACATATCCCGTCATACATTCCCTACAACCCCTTCATGTGCTTCCCTTTCCCCACCGCTTCTCTTGTTGAGTTCCTATCCTGAATTTAAACCCGAGAGGATCCCAAGAGACTCCCTCCAGCACTAATGCCG
This sequence comes from Sphenodon punctatus, assembly GCA_003113815.1. Taxonomy (NCBI): domain Eukaryota; kingdom Metazoa; phylum Chordata; class Lepidosauria; order Sphenodontia; family Sphenodontidae; genus Sphenodon; species Sphenodon punctatus. The sequence continues at coordinate 10,834,964 of QEPC01010859.1, read as the reverse complement.
ACAACTGCTTTGCGGACTGACTTGTCAGAGACGATTATGCAGTAAACCAAGGCCAGCCAGGAAGGCAGGGCCAAGCTAAGAGTCTACCTTGGCTGATGTGCCAAGCATTAGAACTGCCTGCCCATTTACAGAAGGGAAAATACGTAAATTGATATATAAGGGAGCTTGCCCCTGCCAAGAACCAATGCCAGCTTATTCTCACTGGCTCAGATTTTCTTGCAGAGCTTGATATGTGGATAATGGCAGAGCCAAGCATGGAACTCATGCCAAGCTCCGCCGCTTGTATGCTTACCTGTTTCCCCTCTCAAAGTTGGCCATTCCCAAATAAGATATTTCGGCCACACACCCCGTCTCCCCAGCCCAAGAGCAATAAACAGGATTGTTTAATTTGGTTACAGAAATTAAATAAACTGTCCTCACTCATTCTTGCAGCTTGGAGAAACTTATAGATTTCCTGAAGGCTAATAACATTCGTCAGACCTCAGGCTCATTTAATTGACTCTGAATACGTTTCTCATCCCAGGTTTTTTCTTGAGCCTCTTCTATTAAAAAATGACTTACTACCTGCATAAAAAGAACTCCCTCCCCTACTTTCTGTTCAGCGTTACCATCCTCCCACCCCCTTGTGAATATTTACTCCCCCTTTATTTTTATGTGGGGGAGGGGGATGCAGGGTCTTGAGCCCGGGTCCTCATGGTTCCCTGGTAGGCACATTGCCATAGGCTGCTGTTGACCTGCACCCTGATTGGCCAGGAATTCCTATTCAAGTTCCTGGGTACCAATCTCTTTGTTCTTAGCAACCTGACCTGTCAATGAACTCATCTTGCCTGGCTCCCAGCAAGGGAATAACTATAACAAGGAAAGGCAGTCCAAAAGTCTGCCCCCGCTGCCACTTGGAGGATATATGGGGTGGGGTGGAATGCATTTCATATTCTGCACCAGGGCCCATGTCAACCTAGCTATGCCTCTGGCTCCCAGCCTCCTGCTTCTAGATCCACATGCTCCTCTGCCCTCTCCCAAGTCCTAGCAGATTGCCACACTACATTTGCCCTGCCTCCCCACCCCAGACCATACCTTGGATGCTCTGCCTGGAAACTGATTCTTGTGCCAAACACAACCATGAGCCTGTAGGCACTGATCATCTTCATGGAACTCAAACATCGCCCAGGCATCATCCTACACACCTTGCCCGCTCTTTGAACCCGACACCCTGCAGATGGATGCCATGGGGTATTTTCAAATGCAACGCTACCATGGGTGGCCATTCTTTACCATGGCGCGGCCACCCATGGTGGGGTCACGTTTGTTCCCGCCTGCCAGATGTTTACCGCGGGCGGGAACAAATAGATCCCAGACCACGGCAGGATTAACTCCGGGTTGTACACTGGGTTCCCCATCTATGCTGCCCTGTGGCAGGCAATTGGTCACACGGCAGGTCCAGCGCAGGGAAACGGGTACATGATCAGCGGAGGGGCGGGGAGGAGAGGAAGACGCTCACTCCTCTGCCCCTGCCTGAAAGCGGATGGGGAATGGGAGCCCAGGAAGAGCGCACACCCTATTCCGAGGCTCCCCCTCCACTCTACTACTACTACTGATCGTTTCTATAGTGCTAGGAGCCATACGCAGCGCTCTACTCGTCAGCTGTCAGTCGGCTGGATCGGGGGAGAGGGGATTCTGGGAAGAGCGCAGGCTCCCCCACACCATCATCCCAACTGACGGCTGATGGGGGGGAACCCAGAGGAGCTGTATGCGCGCCCCGCTCCCCGCCCTGACAAGCAGTTGATTGGGGGGAAGGGGGCCCAGAGAAGCAGGCGTGGGCACTCGCTCCTCTGGGCCCCCCTCTGATTATCAGCTGTTTTTCGGGGTGGGGAAGGGCTCCTCTGGGCTCCCACTCTCCCCAGCAGCCTGGGGACTTTGGACTCCCGCCCTGGCTATGATGTGACTGCGAGCAACAGGCACTGGTGCCTGTCATTCATGGCTCCAGGGTTGCCCTGAGCATGGCAGGGCAAGTGTGCCTGGCCACACGGGCTTGCTCAGCCCTGGGCAACTTTACCCCACCTGGAGGTAAGGCTGCTCCATGACGCGTCCTTGGGATTTCTCAGAGGACACGTTGTGGAGCAAGCAGATGTTTGTCCCATCCTGGGGCGAGGTGAACATCTGGCAGCCCCTGGGCACACGACCCACTGCATCCCGTGGCTCATTTGCTCAGAAAGAGGCAAGGCTGCTCAGGGTAGGGCAAGTCTCCCTGGGTGTCTTGTGTGTGGCTGCACCCAGGATTAGCTCACGAGTAACTGTGAAAAGGAAGGTAGGAAAGAGGTATTGCCTTGTAGCCTTGTATGTTCCCATTTTGGCTGTCAAGAGGTGGGGGGTCCCAGGTGATCTCCAGCTGGCTTGCCGTGACGGCATTTACTTCGATGTTCTGTGGAGCCATGGCCGGAGCTAGAGAAAGAGAGAAGGGAAAAAAGGAAAACTAATAGTTTGAGTTTCCAGTAGAACAAGGCTCATATCCAGGTGGTTTCCAATCCTCTTGTGTCAAGGTAAATCCTGTTTTATCACATGTCTCCTAAGAACCTCAGTTAAGTAGGCAGCTCTTCAAGAAGGAAATAGTTGAGAAAAGCTTTCATATCCATGATCAATTCAGTCTTTGTCTACACAGAAAATTAATCCAAACTAGCTAACTGGATTAGTTAGCACGCTCTTATTTTCAGATTGAGACTAGTTTATTTTGGATTAGTTTTAACCCTGTTCCAAACTGAATTAAAAACCCAGACTAAGCCACTTGTGGATCCAAGTAAGGGTGTCTACTTAATATGCATTAACTAATTCAAATGCAATTAATCTGGAATCTGTTTACCATGAAGATGAAGACTAAACTTCAAAGGCTGTTGTTCTGAACTGCCTTTTCAGGTGACTTTGTGATTTGCAGAAGACAAACATATACAAATCAGCAGCTCAGACGCAGCAGCGACACCCAGTCTCCTAAGTACGGGGGTCACCATAATGCCCTGTTTATGTTGTCACTGCAGTTTGCGGACAGGAGGCTTGCATACGCAAGAAGGAATGGGAGAGAGTGGTTAGATTTACAAAGTACTCTCTTGCCTCCAGAATAATTTTAGAAACAGAAGCCAATTAATTCAATATTTTCTGTAATCAAAGTTTGATTCATTTTTTATTTTTTTTGGAGTTTTGATTTCATTACAACTCTATATACAAACAAATGTTCACTGGGCTCTCCTTGCTGCCTGGCTCAGCAGGTCATTTATTTTACATAGCTGCTTCTTCTTTGTTCTGTACCATCGCAGGAAACTAATCTCTTCTTTTCTCCATGCGCCTGGATCACCCTCTGTCTTCCCTTTTATTGCAAGCCACTGCCGTGCCTACGGCAAGTGGAGCTGCTTCCCAAGTGACTCTGGCGGACGGTCTGTTCCCCAGCCCTGTGCCTCAGCGTACAACAGCTCTTCACAAAACGCCACAGGTTCTGCTTCTAGAGAAGATGCTTAAAATCACCCTCCCGTCTCAGCTCCCAAAGCAGGAAGGAGAAGGCAGGGTGTAAAGCAACATCACTGCTGCCTTTTCTTTGTGTGCGGGCAGGTGGTACAGCAGACTTTGCTCAAAGTACCTGAGAGAGCTGCCTCTTTGCTCTGTGCCCATTTATTGACTGTAAATAGAAGTGATAAAACATTCACCAAAGAAGATAGCCTTGGTTATCGGTTCCTCTGGAGAGCCCTTTCTTCAGCGAGAATGACCTTCATAAGTCACACTTCCCCTTCCCCCCCACCTCTCTTTCTCTCTCCACGGTTATAAAATAAAATAGTAATTAACACCCACTCAGCCTGACACCAACTATTTATTTTGTTCTAACTGTGGTGGTTTCCATATTATCACTGCCCACCCTGCCACTAATGGAAATGTTAATAACCAGCGCCAGGTTGTTGTGACAGATGCTTGGGCTCATTATCAGAAATTCTTATTTACCGCTCCATTAAACGACAGAATCGCACAAAAAAACAATTCAATCAAAACTAACTGGAGGAATTTTAACAGCTACATTAATAATCCAAAACATAAATAAAGTTAATGTCTTTCCCATGTTTGCCATCGGCAACTCTATCGCAAAATTATTGTTGTACAATTAAAATGTGAAAGGTAAAATTGAGCATGGCCATTATCCTGGCATTCAGTTAAAACCTTTTTGTTGGGTTTTTTAAGGTTGCTTCCCTCCCAAGTCAAACATGCCAAGTGGGCGAGCTGAGAGCTCCACAAGCCGAGCTTGTCGAAGGTTACACATTGCATTACTATTACACTTTTTATTTATACCCTGCGCTCTCCCAACCCAAGTCAGCTCGAGGCGGCTAACATCAATATATAAATACAATATTGGGTCTTTATCCCACACAGTGGAAACCCACCACTACAGTACACCACAATACAAAGAAAAACTACTATCCAATTTAACAGGAGGCCTCCTCATAACCTTTACCAGTACGAAACTTGCATTGGGTAATTCCACCAGCGACCCCTTCATCCCAACCTCCCGGTCCAACCGAAGGGGCACGACCAAAGGGCAGGTCCCTTTGATCGTACCCCTTCGAGACGCACCCCCAGCACAGCCTCCAGTCACCCCCAGTGTTATGGGGAGCGGCCCTGCTGGAAGCCTCCCCAGGCCCCACCCCCACAAGGGGGGTGGGTGGGAATGAAGAGCTGTTCCGTGACCCTTAACAGGCAACTGCCACACCCTGCCCCCAATACCAGTTCCTGTCCTTTGCCGGGGGTGGGGTGGGGAAGAGTTTGCTGGCTGGGTTGACTGCCACATCGTCTCTGGAGACCCCCAACAGCTGCCTCTCACGCTCCATACGGCCACCCCCGGTGTTATGGGGAGCGGCCCTACAGGAAGCCTGCAGGTTGGCTTCAGGCATCACAGAAAGATGGCTTGGAAAGCCACAGAAAGCACATCATAGTAACCCAGTGGCGGAGTGTAATGAGTCCTGGTGAGGGCTAGTAAGTTTTTGCAGGGATGACTCCCTTCCTGGCAATACTGAAACCCTCTCATGACAATTAGTGCGGCCTGAGTGTTCCCAGCTGGGCGTGGCAGGAAAGTGTAAGCCAGCTGAGGAGCCCCGGGGATATAAGGCTGAGCTGGGTGGGGCTCAGTGAGGGGAGAAGCAAGGTCTATCAAGGCAGGTCACGCGCTCTGGAAGCCTGGGAGAGACTTGTCTGAAGAAGGGGCCTAGTGAGGAGCTTGCATAGCGAGTTAAGATGCTTATGTAAATTTGTGCTGAGCAGAGCACTGTAAATTGGATGTGAAACTGGAGTGGAGAGTCCTATTTGGTGTGAATTTTGCGGTGACTTGTAACCCCAATGGGGCCAACCTGCTAAGGGGGCTTTGTAACATTTGGGTTCCACTTGGAAAAAAAAAATCACACTGAATGGGTACTTTCACACAAACTAAAAAGAAAGAAAAAAAAAGAAAGCCCATAGAAAGCAGCTGGTGGGAATATGAGGTTGTGGTCTTGACATGACATCAGATATGACTGTTGTGCTGTTGTTCCAGTCCAGAGAACTTCTCCACCCTGGTCGCACTGGCTTACTACATGGTGCAACGCAACACAGTATAAAGAAGCAATGTATAGCAAAACAGTAAACAAAAGAATTGCTTCTATTTAAACAACAAATGTTCAAAATAATAATAATAAAGTTTAATGAACAACAGCAAATAATGAAATGCAGGTCTATCAAAACAGATGATTCAGTACAAGTCTACCGAATAAGTCAATGAAGCGGCAAGTGATATAATACAGTCCAAAACAAGCAGACAACCAAAGAAATACTTTCAGTAAGATTAACCAAACA
>QEPC01010859.1:10779990-10827823 GCA_003113815.1 Sphenodon punctatus | reverse complement strand
CCTCTTTAGCAAGCCTCCCTTCAAAATCTCTCTTGGCCTGCCTTATTAACACTTTACATTTACGTTGCCAGTGTTTATGCTCTTTCGTATTATTTTCATTGGGACTAGCCTTCCATTTCTTAAAGGATGCCTTTAAGAACTGCTCTGGGATTTTCCCACTAGAATGGGGTAATGCCATAATCGTCCCAATCTATAAGAAAGGGAAGCGTGCAGATCCTGCTAATTATAGACCGATTAGCCTGTTAAGTAGGAGCTGTTCGCAGGAGGGGCAGGATACAAATTGAATAAATAAATAAATAAATAAACTAAAATAAAGTATTGTTATCAAGATTAATAGCAAATACTTGGTAGATAGGTTGTCCTCTTGGATGAACCAGGCTAAAATATTGTCTCCAGAACAGGCTGGCTTTCAAGAAGGCATAAGTACCATCGAATAATGCCTAATATTATACCACTTAATGGAAAAGTACAAGTCAGCCAATGGTAAGCTTTTTGTTGCTTTTCTAGACTTGAAAGCCGCCTTTGATTCAGTGGATAGATCATTCTTATGGGCTAAATTAAAGAAGACCTCTATTGATAAAAGGCTGTTATTTTTACTCCACCGTTTTCATGCAGATTCCTTTTTGAGGGTCAAAGTAGATAATGAGGGTTACCGTACAAGTACGACTAACACCATTAATGGTGTGAGGCAGGGCTACGTTTTAGCTCCTGCATTATTTAATTTATTTATTTAAAGATGTTATTTTGACCCTCACACAGTATGAGTCCCCCTCCCCCTTCCCCCCCCGAAACTAGCTTCTAAACCATTAGGCTGCCTGTTGCATGCTGACGATCTCGCTCTGCTATCTCAGAAATGAGTTGGTCTGAACAGGCAGCTAAAGGCTTTTTCGGACTATTGTTCCAGTAACATGTTACAAATAAACTATACTAAATCAAAAATGGTGATGTTCTCTCAAAGCCGTAAAATCTTTAAATGGTCTTTAGGTGGTCAAAATATTCAACAACTATCGACCTTTAAGTACTTGGGTATAAATTTTCAAGCGCAGGGACGATGGTGCGATCAACTTTCCAGGGCCTCGGCGGCAGCTAAAGAATTATCCCAAGCCACTTTAAGGTTTTTTGCCAGTAAGGGGTGATGTGGAATTGATCTTGCTATCAAAGTTTTTGATAGCAAGGTCAGGGCTAGTTTTCTCTATGGTGCAGAACTTTGGGCCCCTCTTATTCCAACAAATCTGAACCTGATCCAATTCAGCTTCCTTTATAAATTACTTAAGGCCCCTAGGGGCACTCCTTTGGCAGCGCTAAGGCTTGAGGTGGGCCAAAGTAGCTGGCACACTTTCGCTTTGAGATCGAATGTGGGCTTGGTTCAATCTATGTTTGAGGATGCCCATAGAGGCCAATGGATAAAAGCTATAGATAGCTATTTGCATCATCTGGGATTTTCACAAGATTACTTTGCGACTAAGGATTTAAGATCAGCCTGGGCTGAGATTTCTACAAGATTGAGTGATATAGACAGACAGGTAGAGCTAGCCAAAATTGACAGTTCCCCTCATATGAAAAAATACAGTTTTGGGGCACCAATGCCTGGAAAAATGGCCGCATACCTAACTTCACCTCTCCCTTTTAGAGAGAAACATTTATTTTTAGCTGCCCGTTTAAACGCTCTCCCCATTAAGGTACTTGATGGTCGATTTGCCGGCATTCCCTATACAGATCGCCGGTGTCCTTTTGATCAACAGATCACAGAATCTTCCCACCACATATTATTTGAATGTCATCTGTATGACTTGGTCAGAACTACCTGCCTTCTTTTTTTGATGGATAAATTTCCTGGTCGAGACCCTATTGCTCTTCTGAGGATAGCCCTGAGTGACACCAATAATACGGTTACCAAGGAAGTTGCAACATTTCTGGGGTTAGCTTTTGTATTACGACTTGCTTTTTTGGACTCGAAACCCATAACCAGTTGTGGCATAGACTTGTAGTAATTAATTATGCTCTCAAGGTTTATATTTTATTGCTTTATATTTTATTGTTTACTTTCGTTAGTTATGTCTAAAACTTTGAATGAAAACCCTAATAGTGTTTATATTCTACTACTTTACTGTTTATCTAAGTTGATTTTGGCTTTAATTATGTATGTATTATTATTGTTGTCTAACAGTCTAATTCTTTCTTTCTTTCTTTCTTTCTTTCTTTCTTATTTTTACTAATTTAATTGATGTCTCTAATGTTGTGATGTTGTTTAAGCAATGGCCAAAGGCCACGCACAATAAACGTTATTAATTATTATTATTATGCTCTTGCATATTATTTTCATTGGGACTAGCCTTCCATTTCTCACAGGATGCCTTTTTGGCTCTAGTAGGCTCCTTCACCTCCCCATTTAGCCACAATGGAAGATTTTTGGTATTCCTGCTTCCTTTTTTAACTTGCGGGACGCATTTAATCTTGGCTTCCAGAAGGGTGCTTTTAAATAGCCTCCACCCGCTTTGGTGGTGGGGGAGATGGCAGGGTCACTGCAAGTCAGCAGCGCCTCTTGCACTCCCATGCACTCCCCCCACCTCATCAGACACTCTCTCCCGCATATCCTCCTTTCTCACACACATGTGCTCTGTCTCATGTGCATCCCCCAAATATACTCTCTCAACCTCTCCCACATGCACCCCCACACTGCTCTCTTACATGCACCCCCCATTTCACGTGCACCCATGCACACACCCCCCCCACATTCCTGCTCTCCCTCACCCACTCAGACTGCAGGGGGATCTGGCTCTCCTCCCAGCCCACAGGAGGGGAAAGGAAACAGAGCCAGGACCTAGCTCACTCACATGAGGAGGGGTGGGGTGGAGACTGGTTCCTCCCCACACCTGAGGGGAGAAATCGGGCAGGGTTTGGACTTGGTGGCTCTACAGCAGCAGTTACTGCTCCCTCCTCCACTCTGCTCTCAAACGGAAGGGCAGGAACAGCACTAGGCTGTCTCTGCTCCTTCCCCTCCTCTCTTCTCTCAGAGCACATTCACACATACATTAAATCAGCACCTTTTTCTTTCCCCCGCATATTAGAACGATGTGGGAAAGACTCCATGCGCTTATTTAGCAGTTCTTCCATTTGTTTTTCCAGCGCATTGAGGGGCAGCCAAAAGCTACCTTTAAAGGTGCGCATTTGAAATGACCCGCATAAATCCTCTTGTCGGAATGGCGGTGCTCCAGTCGCGTTGGAGACAAGCGCACCTTTTTCCCGGCTCTCGGCTCGGCTCCCCTCCCCTCTCCGAGAGCCGGGGAAGCGGGGCGCTGTGTAACTGACATGACACTGACCCGCTTCCCCAGCTCTCGGCTCCGCTCCTGCTCTGCTGCTGCTGCTCCTCCTCTCACCCCACCCGAGGGGCTGCGCTGGGCTGGGCTAGTGGGCTTACAACAGGCTGGCATGTGTGAATGTAAAAAGGTGTATTGTGTAAAATGGCTTAAATGTGCAGAAAAAGGATAATGTGAATACTGCATGGGTTTATTTAAGCACATTTTGAAATTGACTGCATTTAGGAAAAGCAGCATTTTAATGTATGTGTGAATGCGCTCTCAGTTGGGCCTCAGGGCAGGGAGAGCCACCACCTGGCTGGAGGCCAATCACAGTGGCTTGGCTCCTCCATAGAAGCCCAGCCACTGACTTTTCAGCCCTTTTCTCCCCTCCCTGATGTGCTGCAGGCAGAGAAACCTCCCACTCCCACTCAGCTGCAGGGAGAGATCAGTGCTACTATTCAATACAGGTGCCTCTGCTAGGGAGGCTGACTGACGCACACACACACCGCCCTTAAAGGGAAACCACCCCTCAACTGTCTACACTAATATTTTTCTTCAAAATCTCTCTGCTGGACAAGAACTGGCACAGCTTCAGAGGCTGTTAACTAAGGGTGTTTTCAGACGTTACGAGATCACGGTGAACCACACTGAACCACGCTCAACCCCCCCGCGGGGCCAAAGGGCCCGGAACGTCTGAACGGCGTGCGCCAGATGTTCATCACGCTCAATACCCACATGGGGTCAGTCTGAACCACGCTTCCCGGGCTAGCCGGGGGAAGGTCTCGGGAAGCGTGGTCAAACCAACCCCCACAGGGAACCAAGCAAAAGTAACGTCTGGACGCCAATCCCCCAGCGGAACCAAAAAAATGGAGCCCCGGCCGGGGACGAGGCACGCAGCGTCGCTGCCAGGCAACCAGCACCAACACAAACACCGGAGGGAGATTTAAAGCGAGAGCAGCAGCAAGCAAGCGTGGCGGGATGGAGCGAGGAGGGAAGCGGAAGAGAGCGGAGGCACGAACAGCGACAGCGGCGGGACAGGAGGCGGAGGACGTGCAGCCAGGCCCAGCGATGCAGGCGGAGGGGGCACAGGTGCAGGAAGGGGGCACACGGGAGCACCCGACCAGGGAGGCGCCCCGGGAACACCAACCACAGCTGCAGCCGGGTCGCGCCGCCCCGGGGACAGCGGCCGGAACAGGCCCACAGGAGGCACCCAGGAAACGGGTAAGGGCACCCACTGGGAGGGGAACAGGGGGCACAGGGGAACCCCCTGTGGAGGGGGCCGGGGGGACCCCGGGCGGAAGGCAGGGGGGCAGGGGGACCCCGGGCGGAGGGCAGGGGGGCAGGGGGCCCCCGAGAGGGCCCACACCCTCACCCAGCAACCAACCACCCCCCTTCCCCCCCCCAGACACGAAAGTCGGCCCGGGCGGACGAGCCCCAGGAGGAGCCCGGCCCCCGGCCCCCGGAGGCGCACCCCCAGGAGGAGGTGGAGGAGGAGCAGAGGCAGGTGCAGCATGAGCTGCACCGGGAGGAGGAACAGCAGGGGCCCAGCCGGAGGAAGGCCTATCACAGAGGGGGACAGTGGGGCCTCCAGGAGACCCGGGACTTCATACGGATCTGGGGGACCCTCGAGTACCAGGTGGAGCTCGCAATAAACCAGCGCAACGAGCATGTCTACCGGGACATCGTGCGCGACATGGAGGCGGCGGGGCACGAGCGCACTGTCAACCAGTGTCGCTCGAAGGCCAAGGAGCTCAAGAGGGGGTACAAGGCCCTCAAGGACAATAACAGCCGCTCCGGCCACGGGGCCCGCACCGCCCCCTACTACGATGCCCTGGACCGCATCCTTCACATGAAGGGCTCCATCGTTGCCCCACGCCTGGTGGGCAGCGCTGTGGTCCAGGGCAGGGAGCGGGCCGAGGTACCCCCTCCCCTCGCCGCCCGCCCGGTAGACACGAGCTCAGGGGACCCCCACCCCCAGGAGGACCACCCGGGACCCGCAGAAGCCCCAAGGCCCCCCCCCAGCAGCAGCCCGGAGACATCCCAACGCCGGGCCGGCCAGGCGGAGTCGGAGGTCGGCACCTTCACCACCCTCAGCCAGTGGTCCCAGGGGGAGCACTCCCAGGGTGAGGCGCCGGGCTCCGAAGGCTCGGAGACGGACATAGAGGGTAAGCGGGCCCCCAGGGCAGGGGGGGGCACGACCAGGGGGCCGGTGGCAGGGGCGGGGGTGGGGGCCCTGCTGCAGGGGCCACAACCAGCCCCCTTCACCCGCTCCCCCCTCTCCCGCCCGCAGGACATGGGGAGCCCCAGGACCGGGCCAGCGAGACGGTGCAGGCCCCCGCGGAGGGCACAGGAGAGCAGGTGCCGGACCCAGGTAAGGCGGGAGGGCTGGGATGGCGGGAGGGCCCCCCGGGCGCCAGCCCAGGGGGGCCTCCGGCCTCAGTGGGGGAGGGGGGGCAGGGGGCCCCGGGACCCGACCCCGCTAGGGGACAGGGCCCTGCACTGACCCACCCGCCCATTTCCACAGGGCAGCCCCCGCGCGCGGCGCCTCCGCCGGCCGCGGCCCCAGCCCAGCGGATGCGGGAGTACCGGGCGCGGGTCCGCAGGCGCAGGGAGGAGCAAGCGGAGGACATCGTCCGCAGGGCGGAGGAACAGGGGGAGCGCATGATCGCCTCCGTGGACCGCATGGAGGCGGCCATAGAGCGGTCCATGGAGAAGGCCCTGGAGACAGACCGCCGGCTGGAGGCGGAGGTGCGCCTGGAGCGGAGGCGGGAGCGCCGGGAGCACCAGCGGCAGCAGGGGCTGCTCAGGGGCCTCCGGCAGGACATACAGGGCATGGTGCGGGAGCACAGTGCAAAGATGGACAGGTCCCACGACATTGGGACCTCCCTGCTCCTGCATGCGGGCACCATGTGTGCCTACGTGATGGCCGGCGCACCTCCGGGCGCCCTGCCCGCCCAGGTCCCCATGCCGGGCCCCTCGGCGCCCCCGGGCCCAGCCCTGCCGCCCCTGGCGCCCCCCCGGCCCCAGGGCCCTCGCATGCGCCTCCCAGTGCCCCCGGGCCTCCGGAGGGTCCAGCCCCCCCGGGGCGCGACCGGGGCACCGGGCACAGCTGCCCATCCGCCGCCCGGCCCCCTGCCGGGGCCGGGACCGGCCCAGGACACGGCAGGGGACACGGACAGTGGGGGGGAGGGGAGCTCCCAGAGCTCGGTGGGCCCAAGCGGCCGCACGAGGGGTCGGCCCAGGAAACGCGGGGGGATGGTGGGAAGGGGGGGGAGGGGGAGGGCCACATGAGGGCGGGTGGTGGACGGGGTCACGGGCACGGGGGTGGGGAGGGGGCACAGGGTGATTGTGTGAACTGTGTGGGCAATAAAGTGTTGTAAAGAGACAGTTGTCCCCGGCCCGTTTGTGGGGGGGACAGGGCTGTGGGACCGCGTGTACAGGGGCATTGGCACGGAAGGGGGGGTGGGGCCCCCAGGGGCGGGAAGGCCCTCACAGCGGGCCCCCCCGGGCGATGTGGGTTGCAAGGGCGTTCCGGATCCTTTTGGCATACCGGTACTCCCGGGGGTTCCCTGCGTTCACGTACAGGGGAACAGGACCGGGGGGCCGGTGGGGCTCGGGGTACTCCAGGGCCGCCCCCTCGGTCTCGCACACATTGTGCAGAACGCAGCAGGCACCGATCACCAGGGCGGAGGTGGGGACGGTGAAGTCCAGGCGGCCAGCTATACTCCTCCAGCGCTGCTTCAGGGCCCCGAAGGCACGCTCCACCACGGTCCGGCTCGCACACAGGCGGGTATTGTATACCTGCTCCGCAGGGGTGCTCGGGACAGGGTAGACCTTCATCAGCCAGCGGGTCAGGGGGTAGGCGGGGTCCCCCAGGATGCAGGGGGGCATGGGAACACCCTCGATCCACCTCATGCCCATGTCCGCGAAGTCCCCCCGGTACATGCGGGCATAGAAGGGGGAGATGGTCATGATCCTGGCGTCGTGACTCCGGCCGGAGTTGCCCGTGTAGATGTCTATGAAGCGGGCCCGGTGGTCCACCACCCCCTGCAGGTGCAGGGAGTAGTATCCGTGCCGGTTCACATACTCCAGGGCCTCCCCCGCGGCCGGGCGCAGGATCTCGATGTGTGTGCCGTCCACGGCTCCGATGCAGTTCGGGAAGCCCCCGGCCGCGAAGCCAGCCATCACAGCGCCCTGGTCCAGGAGCTGGATGGTCCTGTCGAGGAGCACGCCCTCCACAGCCTCGCACACATCCCGCACGATGCAGGCGACCGTGCTGAGCCCCACCCCGAAGTGCTGGGACACGGAGCGGCAGGAGTCGGGCGTTGCGAGGGCCCAGACCCCTATGGCCACCCGCTGGACCATGGGGATGGGCTCCCGCATGGAGGTGTGCTGCCGCTCCAGCCAGGGCGTGAGGAGCTCCGCTAGGCGCAGCAGGGTGGCCTTGCCCATCCGGAAGTGGGACCCCCACTCGGCCTCCCCCCAGTGGGCCTGGGCCCGCTCCCACCAGGCCTGGGGCCGCTCCGTGACCCATAGGCTCCGCGCTATGGGCATAGCCAGCAGCGCTGCCCGGCGGAGGGTCTGCGTTGCCCAGCGGAACCGCCTCGCGGCCCCTCGGAGCGCAGCGGGCCGGGTGAGGCTCCGGCAGGCGGCCAGCCACGCCCCCCAGGCCCGGCGCCGAGCCCTGAGCCGGGCACGGACTCTCCTGCGGGCCTGCTGGCCCCGGAGGCGCACGCCAGCCCGCAGGGCCAGGACATAGCGCAGGCGGACGGCCAGGTGCACCCTCTCGGTCAGGAGGCACAGCTGCTCAGTGTGGTCACGGTGCCACTCAGCCGCGAGCGCGAGGAACATCCAGTTCCCACCTGCCCTATCGCGCTCCATGGTGCTGGGGCCCCGGTGGGGGCTGGGAGCGCTTATGGCGGCCCGGTGCTGGTGGCTCCGCCCGGGGGTCGGCCTCGCGGGCCTGCGCGCGCCCTGTGCCGGTGCGTTCCGGCTGCTCCCGCCCCCAGCACCCCGGGCCCCCTCCCCTCGCTGTTTGTAGCGGGATGGCCTTGAAGGTGCGATTAGGCAGACAGAGAGCTCGCTGTTGTTCTCTGCAGCTGTGCCGGGCCCGCACCCCACGCCTCGCTCTGTTGTGCTACAATGTTGCGGTGCGGGCCCGTGTTCCCTGTCCCGGGGGCCGGGCCGAGCCTCTCCCGGCCCTGGGCAGTCTGTGTGCCCTCCGGGCTCCGTGTCCCATTCCCTGTTGTGCTGGACCATGGCTGGCTGCCCATCCATGGGGCTCCCGCTGTCCGGCCCCCAAGGGGCCCCCCATATCTGGGCCTTCCGCGAGACCATGTCTCTGTGCGACCTGTGGCACACCCCTGCCGTGCAGCTGCTCCTGGCCGGGCCGGGGAGCCGTGCAGGTGCCTACGAGAGCCTGAGCTCCGGGCTCCGTTACTTTGGCCATGTGGTGAGCGCCCGTGATTGCCGGCTGCATGCGGAGGCCCTGGGGCTGGCTCGTTTCCCCGAGGGGCGCATCCCGGAGGTGCTGTGCGCCCATGTGCCCTGGAGCGCCTCGGAGACCGTGTCAGCGCTGGTGGTGTGTGGTCTGGGCGCCTACTCGGAGTGCCTGGCCGAGGGTGGCCCTGCCTTGGCCGTGAGCTACTTCTCCTGTGTTCACGGGGCCCGTGGGTACCAGCGCACCCGTGGGGCGGCGTTCCAGCGGCTTCTGGAGCTGGGGCATCTTCCGTGGCCCCCTTCTGCTGCCTGCTGTGTGCCGGAGCCCTCCGCGGTGGAGATGTCATCCCTGTTGGCGGTGTGGGCGCGTGTGGATGTGCAGCTGGCCCTCACCATGCCCGATCCCTTCGAGGCCTACTACCTGATCGCCCACTACATGTCCTTGCAGGGGTACCGCCGGGGCATGCTGCACTGGCCCCACCTGGTCCACCGGGCGGGCCACCCGGGCCCTCGGGCCAGCGGGGCCCCCGGCAGCGGCCCGTGAGCCCCGCGTCGCTGGCCTGCCCCCCCCGGCGTGGTGCCCCCGTGTGGGCTCCCGCCCCGGCCCGGGGGGGGGCCCTGGTCCCCGCTGGCCGCTCCCGACCTGCGGACCCCACCTCGGTGAGCTCCCGCCCGCCTCGCTGCTTGCTGCTGCCCCTGGCCGTGGTCCTGGGCCCCCTCCATCCCCGTGACTCCGTGGGTGCTGCCTGAGCGTCGCTGGTGCTGCGGAGGAGCACCGCTGGACCCGGCTGCCCTGCCTGTGCCAGCCTTTGACTGTGGGGCCCCCTTCCTCCTCCTCCTGGCGCCCCTCCGCCGGCCTCGCTGTGCTTTGGGGGCCCCCAACGTGCCTTGCTCCGGGGGTCCGCCCCCCCCCCCCGAGACTGCCTCTGTTCCTGTGGGGGCACCTCCTTGGACTGGACTGGACTGGGGTGGTGTGGGGGTGGGGGTTGCTGCTGTCTGTGCCTTGCCCCGTGGTGGTGCCCCCCCCTCCCTGCCGGTGTTCCGGGTGGGGTTTTCCGGGCGCCCCTTCCCCCCTTCCCGGCCTTTCCCTGGTGTGTGTGTGTGTGTGTGTGTGTGTGTGCCCGGGCGTGTGGCCGTGCATTGTGCCCCGCTGCGGGACCGCTGTGTGAGCCGGCTGTCAGCCTGTTCTCGCTCTTCCCCCCTCCCTTCCCGTTTCCCTTGTGTGGGCGTTCCCTTGTGTGCCTTGTGGCTTCGTTTGCCCTCAGTCGGCCATGTCTGTGTCCCGCCCCTGCCCGGTGCCTTGTGGGGGTTTAGCGCCCGCCGGGGGTTCGGCTGCACGTCTGTTGTGCTGCCACGGGCCGCGATGGTGCGGCCCGGTTCCGGGCCGTGGTCCCGTTCCCGGCACGTCTGTTTGGGTCGTTTTCCAACCCCCGGGCGTGGTTGCGCTGTTCGCCCCCCCGGTGGTTCGCTGTGGTGAACCGGCCGCCCGTAACGTCTGAAAGTACCCTAATGGGACATTAGCCCACTGCAATCTGGGTTTGGCCCATGCAGTGCCCCCGCCCCCTTACATGTTTAGCGTGCCCAGCCTAATAAATGCGACGCTCCTAGTGTGTCTTTCATGTGCTTTCAGACAGCCTGTACTTGCAGCACTGGTGAGAGCAAGAGTGGGAAGGAAGGTGCTGCTCCTTGGATGCTCTAGGATTTCCACCTGCGATTCTATGGTGCTGGTGGTCCTGCACGTGCTGAGGTGCTGCCTGCAACCTAATTGATGGGACGCAGATACGTGGGCACACATTAGCCCGCGTTCACCCACACAGTGGGCTCCACATTCTCCGAGACCCCGCTGCGTGTTCGGCGGGTGGTGGCCACGTGGCCAGTAGGGGTGAACACCTAATAAACAGGCAGCTGGACACCCCACCGGGTACGGGCCAACGTGGGCTAATCTCTCATTTGTTAACACCCAGAGTGATGGGAGAACTCATGTAGACAAACTGTTGGTATTTTCATGACTGTGTCATCTAGCTTTATTTGGGCCTGGTCTAGACAACATAGTAGTTAAGATGCGAGAGGCCTAGCAAGACTAGCACTCTCAGAGCTCAAGCTGAACTGGTGCCACGTTGTGGGGGAAGGAAATCTGAAAAAAGGCCGCGTGGACGAGGGACGAGGATAGGATTGTTATCCGCAGCCTCACGCAACCTCCTGATTTTGTGCAAATCATGCAGCTTGTGCCTCCACGCGTTTCTCTCTTTCTGCTCAGCTTTCCAACTCTGATATTTGGTTTTCCTACATGCCCCGATTTCCTTGGAGCAAGCAATGAGAAGTTTGTATATATTTGGGACAACAAAAGAGCTGTGTCTGCGCTCAATTCTCTCTAAACATAATATTAAAGACACAGCAAAATGCTTTGGAAAGAACAAAGTGAATTCGCAAGGAGCTGTCTGGGATCCCAGTGCATTAAATCGATGGCATGGAAAGAATTTACAAGTTCAAGCAAATAGGTTTTAAAGGTGAACTGAAAGGCCTTTTACCTTTTAGGAATGCAGCCCGAGATACCAGGGTTCTGTGTTTTCCATAGCTACTTGGCATCATTAATACATCAGTCAGGCTGGGCGCAGCATCCTTCATCCTGCTTTAGGTGTTGGTGACATTATCAACCGTAGGAAGAGAGACAGAGAACCCTGAGGGCCTGATCTCAGCTCTTGGCAGGTAAAAGCATTCTGAACAATGTATTTATTTGTCATTTTAAAGTCAGTGCTTGTCTCCCATTGAGGGATCTTGTGCAGCATTGTGCACGCAGTTATTTTTTAAACAGGGTTTCAGTTCACCTTGCAGGCTTCTCCCTTTGCAGAATCGCTCAGGAAAACAGAGACAGAAGAAGGAGCAGAGCGAGCAGATCGTACAATTAATTAATGAAAAATTAATTGTAACTGTGAGTTGGCGTGATGAGCGCCAGGAGAGGGGTGGAATAACAGCCAGTCAAGAACGATACCATATGGAGATGCAGAAAGGTGAAAGTGGGAGCCAAATTTGCTAGGTTGAGCAGCTAAAAGTAGGCGCCTGAACATAAGTCGCTCGACTTCTCAGTGGCGCCGCTGCCAAATGCGTCTCTGCTCACACAAAGTCAGAGAGAGCCGCAGGTGCCATCGGCTTTCGATGGCAGCGACTGACATGCCAGTGGCCAGACTTCGCTCATGCTCCCACCGAGCTGGACTGTGGATCGCACAACGGTGAGGGAACTGCAAAATGTTGCCGCTGCAAAGGCAGCCCTGGTTTCCTTGGTAGCGTAGGTGTCACCTCTGCAAGCCCCACGGCACTTGGAACTAACTTTCCATGGGGAGAAGGTTAATATTCATCTTCCATTCATTTTCTTGGCGATGGTTACGGAGAAGCTCTGTAGACCAAGGGTGGGGGAACCTCGCGCCCACTGGTCCTTTTTATTGGGCCCCTTTCCAGCTCCTGCATCTAGCTGCTAAGATCCAGTTCCTGCTTCCAAGCACTGAAAGACTGAGCTCAGTGTGAGCGAGCAGAGAGGAGGGCAAGCGCACAAGATCTTGCACTATGAACCCACTTCTTCCTGAGGGCACCCCCACCCCACCTGTCTGGTCCTATGAGCTTGTTTAATTATCAAAGTGGTCCACAGGAATGCAGACCCATAGATCCCTAAGTGATTTATTGAACAAACCTGATCACTTTCTTTATGAAATGCTCCCTGCTGCTATCAGTGTCTGCTTCTATTTCAGTGGAGTCAGGAACCTCTCTTGGTTCGGATATTATTTATATTGTCCTGTCTCAGGGGTTCTGAACCTTTTCTGTCCCGCAAACATAATCCCCTTTCCCACAATGGCACCACTTAACGATGCTCTCTCTTCCAAGGTACTCTCCTTCGTTTAGTACGGTAGAGTTCTGACGCGGACATCTTTTTGTCACCTCTCTGAGAGTCGCAACTTGCAGGACGAGAGGCATTGTGGAAAAATGCCACATTTCATGGTCACAGAACCAGCTCCTTTTTGAGGTTCATGCTGCTTAGGGCTGTAGTTTTGGCTGCCTAGAGATTTCAGCAGTAGGTTCAGTTTAGGGCTAAAATGGCGAGCCTTGACTGGTGGCTAACCCGATAGGTATTGCATAGCTCTGTGGTTAAATACAGGCTGTCCAATACCAGTTGGATTAGAGGATGGCTAGCAAAGTGGCTAGAGACCCTGGGGAGGAGAAGGGCAGCATGGGGGATGGACTGGGGAGGGCCTTAACTGAGTATTTGTGGCAGTGGAGGGCAGCAGCGGTGGAGGCTTTCCCGGGGCTGGCCTGGGCCCTTTACCTGTTGAGGCCCAAGCCAGCATACACTGACTTCAGGTGGAGGGAGAGGCGAGTGGCTCTGTTCTTGTGTGCAGTCTCCCCTACACCCAGAAGCCAGGACATGTGCCCAGAGTGATTTTGGGTTCACTTCTGGAGCCTGCATGCATGCACCCCGGAAGCCAGCTGACTAGTCTAGGCCCAACAGGCCCAGACCAAGCCCAGGAAAACTACCTGACACTGCTGCCAGCGGGAGTAGCAAACTAACATAAGGATCCTCTGCCATGCCACCCCAACTCCCTTTGGGAGTTCAGATTAGGGCTAAAACTCAACCTGGATTTTTTTTCTAGATTCTCACCGAGAATCATGGTTCTTGACTTGTTTTTAGTGAGAATCGAGAAAACTCCAGTTTGCGACACTCAGTCGAGGATTTTTCTCCTTATCACTTACCATGATTTACTGTTTACTGTGATTTACTGAGTACTGTATACCGATTTACCATGTACCACTTACCATGTACTGCACATAGACATTACCAGAACGAATGTGGTATGAGGTACATGGTAAATCATGGTAAACAGTAAATCACGGCAAACCAAGAAAAGTTTTTGACTGAGATCTCAAACCGTTATGGAGATCATTCCAAGATCTCGGTAACGATTCTCACGAGCTTTTAGCGGGAAACAAACTGATTCTCATTTCAGCCCTAGTTCAGATACTGCAAATCTGTTGGACAGTGGTATCTGTATAGATATCCCTTTCAGCTCACATATTCAAATGTATCCCCAGAACCGTAAGTGCTGGAAACATGAAAGGGAACTTATTTCATTCTGGAATCTATTTGCGACTCTACTGGTTTAGATCTCCAGAGCAAGGCAATTTACATACAAGTCAGAGCCAAGGCTTTTGTCTCAATGAGTTGTGATTCCCAACCTTTTTGCTTGTGTGACCCTGTTTTGAGAATTAATCCTAATCCTGTGATCTCAGACAACAAAGACGTGCAATGTATTTCAAATATCAATTAGATCCATCTGAGGCGAGACCCCCCTCACTTGGGATCCTGACCCACCATCTGGGAATCTCCGGTTTGCTGTCTAAATAGATATCGCCCAGATGAAAGCTGAGGGAATGAAGCCTCAAAACCGAGATGCATCTTATCGATTTCACTTTTTTTTTTTAGGGGGGCAGAATTCTGTGTTTCTATTTTCCTAACGATTTTTTTTTCTTTATCCTGCCTAGCAAACCCTAATCTGTTCCTGCTCCTCAAACAGAGCTGAAAGTTCACATGGCTGCTTTGGCACAATACTATTATTCCCTTGTGAGTGCACCGGGATGACTGATGCCATCAGAACAGATGTGGGGAACGTGTTGATCAGTTAAATCTTTCTTCTTCAGGAGCCAAAACAAAGTCGTTATTTTTAAGTGCTTCAATGAGAGAGGAGTGGAATCATTTAAAAGGGTATATCACCAGCAATCAGAATTAGCCATGTCGGGAATCTCAATTACAAATCGGCAATATAAGATTCCAGTTTAGACCAGACACCTTTATGAAAAGGTAGAGGCGTACATTGGGGGAATATACACTGAAAGTAATACTAAAATACATGCCTCAAATTTCATAATAAATCCTTGTGCAATCGGTGGAAGGGACAGTGCAGATACAACTGCTTCTGTTAGGATATTATGGATCAGGCAGGTAATACCGCCACTCGGGCGACCTCTAGCCTTATATGACACTGCTGGAAGTGAAGAAGAACGGTAGCCCTCCAATTCAAGGGGGGATTTTGTCCACGTTTCTTGCAGAAGAATTATGGAAAATGATTTAATATATTCAATAAACCGGGGGTCCCCTTTACGTGAGGCCCAACCGGCAATATTCCATGAACAAATAGTAATGGTGTCAGGGTCATGGTACTCTACCCCTCAGACTGAATCCAAAATAAGCTCATCCTTCTGTATATTATTATTTACTATCTGCTGGGCGGCAGTTACTACCGGGGAGCTGAACCCACCCCCGATTATTTACCAAAACACTAAAATCTAGCACGTCATGGGCGAGACTATTGGAGCCCAAAGACAGAGTAGGAAAAGAAATCAAATCAGTCTGGGTAAAAGCGATCCCTTCGGTCCACCGGGGGCGCCTTTCTGGAGGTCCCCCGTGTAAGATAGGGGGCCACAATGGAGAGGGCATTCTCAGTGGCCGGGCCGCGGTTGTGGAACTCCCTCCCGGAGGAGGCTCGCCTGGCCCCAGGCCTGTTGGCCTTTCGACGTATTTGTAAGACTTGGCTGTTCGCCCAGGCCTTCGAGGGTGGGGGGGTGGGTTAATTTTTGTGGGGGGTGTTTTAAATTTGTTTTTAATTATGATATTGTAGATTTTTTATGTTTAAAAATTGTTTTATATTGTGCTGGAAGCCGCCCCGAGATGCTGTAGGCATGCGGGGCGGCATATAAATACAATGAAATAAATAAATGAAATATAAAAGTGCCAGTATCCTGGTTAATAAGCGGGGGGATCGAAATTGAAACAATACCCCCTTCGCTTTCAGTTTGAACGGTGCCCATTTTATCCGGAGCTGTAGGTTGAACTTCCATTGCCACTAGTTCAGGTATGGCAATATCTAATAGGCGGGAATTAATTGGCTTCATAGGGCTCTTTGTATCCATAGAAGCCAGTGATAATAACTCTTTCACCCCAGCCCCCAGATGCACCTGAGCCTGCACCATGGGGGCCAACTTAGCCCTACAAACCCCTGTCTCCATACCCCGAGACCCTTCAGCCATAGATATTAAAGGTTTAACCACCGAGTTTACAAAAACGTCCCCCAGACTTACTCCCCAGGATTGAAAGAATTCATAGTATTTAAAAATCTCGTCAGCCATATGCTGGCTCCAAAAATGAATTACCAATCTCTGTACACAATTTGCAGATGGAAGTACCTGAAAGTAGACTATCTGACATAAAGGCACCGGCATTCTAAGTATATCTTAAAGAGGATTCAGGATATTAATTTTAGTAGACCAAGTTGGTGCGAAACCATTCAGGAGCAGGGAAATATGAAAGGAGATGGCTTTATGGTCAATAACCAAGGTAGACTTGGTACTAGCCATTACACCAGGTGAGCCTGGGGTGGCCACACTTTTATCACCCGTACGGCGAGTTTGTGTGGCAATTGATTGTACTGATCTTGCTAATTTGTCAAGAATTCCACCCCAGGGGGTATGTTGGGGCTGAGACACATTACCCACCTTACCCCCTCTAAAATTGGTCACAAATTCTGTTAAAATCTGAGATTGGGCCTTCTGACAAAACTCCAGAAAGCTGATTAATTAGCTTTTAAACTAAATTCCCAATTAAAAAACATTGTTTCCCAGAATATCATAGAGCTCCAATCCAGGTTTATCAAAGGTTGGGCTCTCAATAATAGACTCATCAGTAGGATAGGAATTTAAAGAGTCTGGGTAACTTATATTAGCTCCCTTAGGAGCAGGTTTATCCATTACCCGCTTTGGTATGGCTCCCAAAGATGGAGATAAATTAATCTGACAGCCCTCATGGGATCCTAACTTATTCGGCAAGGCAGTCATATAAGAATCTAATTTGGGTTGCTTAGATTGAGATGAATCACCCTGCAGGGCTATTCCTGGTCTACGCCTTTTACGCATCATAGCAAAAAATAATCTTATACCCACAATACCACTTGTACTTATAAATCAGGACTAGCCCACACAGGCAACCAGAATATCAGAGGAGCACTACCAATAACCGGAGAAATACCGGGTCTATCAAAATAGTCTGGAGACCAATTACCCGGTCATAGTCACTAAGGGCAGATCTAACCAACTGACCTTCCCATACTATGTTAAGACCAATCCGAAATTGTTCCTGTATCCAAGTATCACAGTGGAGCAGACCAGGGCGCCCCACGCCCCGCTGGCGCCTAAGGTTGTGCGCACAAGGGCGCGCCCTTACGCACGCAGCCCTTGGGTGCACCGCCCATGGCGCCTGCCTACAGCGCTGCTGCCGGCGTACATTCCTTTATGGGGCTGACCTGGAAGTTGTGTTGGCGCCCAGGACTTCAACTCGGGACCTGCCCACTCCCCTCGGCTGCGCCCCTGGACCTTTCAGTAGGTGGCTAGGACTCCCTCTGTGCCTCATGGCGCTGCCGGCAGCATACATTCCTTTATGGGGCTGACCTGGAAGTTGCATTGGCGCCCAGGACTTCGACTCGGGACCTGCCCACTCCCCTCAGTTGCACCCCCAGACCTTTCAGTAGGTGGCTAGGACTTCCTCTGTGCCTCACAGTTCTGCCGCCGGTGTACATTCCTTTATGGGGCTGACCCGAAAGTTGCGTAATGATGAGGTGCTGATTCAATATGGTCCTGCTAGAGTTTTTTATGTTGATTTTGATGGCTATAATCCTAAATTTAGGACTAGATGCTCTAAGGATCGGGGGATAAATAATTCTGGTCTCAAACTTAGGGGGTTGGTGTCTGCCTTAAATTTGGTAATCTTAAATGGTTTATGATATAGGGATTGTCCGGCTGAATGTACATATCTTAGTTCACTTGGTAATAGCGTTATAGATTATGCCATTATAAATCATTTGGCTCTGCCATATTTAGCAGACTTAACATAGAGTCATATATTCTGAGTGACCATTGCCCCTTGCAGATGCACTTAAATGTAAAGTTCGGCGGTCTGGGGGTAAGAAAGGACTTGGTTCCAGCTCTTGGCAATTCCGAGTTGGGTGGGACTTATAATCCAAAACGATGGTCTGAGGTCTTGCATCAGCAACTCCAGTTGTTACTAAATTCTGAACAGTGCCTTGCTACTAGGTCCATTGCTATGGCATTGGGTCTTAGAGATCAGATTTTAGAGGATTATGCAAGGTTGATATCCCTTTTACAACCTCTCTTGAAAGAATCACCTAGGAAACTAGGGAGAAGGGGCTCCAGGTATCAGGGCTGGTTTGCCGCAGAGTGTAGAAGGGCTAGGAGGTCGTTAAGGGCTATATATAATACTTATCGTAAGGAGTCTCTAAATGATTTACCAGCCCAATTATATCAAGGGCAGAGTGGCTCTGATTCCCGACCTATTGATTTGGAGGCTAGCCTGTGCTCTTGGTTACCAGTTACTGACCAGGAGGTGGTGGACATTATAGAGTCCTTTAAAAATAATAAAGCCCCGGGAGCAGATTTAATTAGACTGGAATTTATTAAAGAATCAAGGGATTGGTGGGTCCCCTATTTGGCTGCCTTATTTACGACTATAAATAGGTTGGGCATGGTGCCAGCTGAATGGGGTGAGGCAGTGGTTATCCCAGTATATAAAAAGGGCCTCAAATTAGACCCAGCGAATTATCGGCCAGTTAGTTTACTGGGAATAACTGGCAAACTTAATGCCAAGTATTTACTGATAAGATTGACAACTTGGTTAACAGATTCTAGGATACTCCACCCTGAACAGGTGGGGTTTCAGAAAGGGAGGGGTACCATAGATCAATGTTTAATCTTACATCATCTCATTTCTAAATACATGCATGTAAATAAGAGGCTTTTTTGTGGCTTTTTATATCTTCACCAGGCCTTTGTTTCAGTAAATAGGGATATTTTGTGGGGTAAATTGAGGGCTTTAGCTGTGGATCCGTGCCTGCTTTGTCTGATTCAATCTTTATATGAACAGGCATCGATAAGTATTAAACTGGATGGGGAGGGTCACCTGTCAAGCCGGATAGAGACTAGGAAAGGGGTAAGACAGGGTTGCCTTTTGGCCCCCATCTTGTTTAATATATACATAAATGTTTGGGTTCCACTGATGGAGAGTGATGTTTTCCACCCTCCTAAATTGTCATCTCCCATAATAGGTTGCCTGCTTTATGCAGACGACCTTGTCCTACTTTCACAGACTAGAGTCAGTCTAAAGAGGCAGCTGGATGCTTTTCTCCAGTATTGCCATGGGAATGATCTTTTACTAAACTACGATAAATCTAAGATAATTATTTTCACTAAGAAAAGGAGGGTATATTCCTGGGTTGTTGACAATCATCAGCTGCAACAAGTGAAAGTTTTTAAATATCTGGGGGTCGTTTTTCAACAAGACGGTAAATGGAGCACTCATTTCCGATTGGCATGGGCGGCAATAGGGGGTGCACTGGCTGCGATAGCTAATTTCCTTGCTGGTACTCAACATTCGAAATTGGGTTGGGCCATTCAGGTGTTCAATGTTAAAGTAAGGGCTAAATTTCTTTATGGATCTGGTTTATGGGCGGTCCCTACTCCAAAGGGTCTTAATGGTCCTCTAAACAAATTCCTTCGTTTACTGCTAAGGGTGCCTCAGGGAATTCCAACAGAAGCTATCCGTCTGGAAATGGGACAAACAAATTGGGAAATGCTGGTATTTAGGAATGCCTTTCTCCTAGGGTTGAAAATAAATTATGCGGGGAATCCTTTACTGATAGCCCTTAGGGAGGACACATTTAAGTCACCATGGGCTAGAGTAATTGATAGCTTCATAGACCGTCTTGGATTTTCAGGGGCACACTTGCTATCAAAAAATCTGGCCGTTGTCAGGGCTGAGGTTTTACAAAGAGCCCGAGACAGTTATGCTCAACAGGCCCATGCAACAATAAGGGACGCCTCATTCCTTCATGATTACATACATTTATACCCGAAGCAGGGCTGTATGGCCCCTTATTTGTCTCTGAAACTAGGCTTTAGAGCCAGATATTTGTTTTTCTGTGCCAGATTAAACTCACTCCCTAATAGAATGATGGAGGGGCGTATTTTAAATATCAAGTTTGACCAGCGTTTGTGCCCATTTGATGAATTAGCTGTGGAAACAACTAAGCATGTTTGATTGGAATGTCATTTATATGATGACATTAGATTGTTATATTTGAACAACTATTTCATTAAATATAAGGGGTGCTCTGGCTCATGTTTAACCGAGATTATGCTGGAGGGTATTGACATAAATTTGACACAAAAGGTAGCCCTGTTTATCGAGAAAGCATTTGTTATTAGGAAGAATTTCCTGGCTTATAAGAATGGTGTAGAAGCGATTCATGGTACATAAAATTGCTGGGCTGACTAAGTTTAAGGTCTATCGGTTTAACGAAAGTTTGAATATGTGGGAGTGGTTTGTTATTTATTAATTGTATTGATCTATTGTTTCTTGATAAAATTGTATTGATTGTTGTTCTGATGTAGGATATTATAACTTTTATTATAAATCTTATTGTAGTTTAAGTTGAACTGGAGCAATAACCAAAGGGTTGCGCTCTTAATAAAATTTTGATTTTGATTTGATTTAAAAGGGTAGAGCATATTCCCCAGTCACACTGAAGCTATTTAAGTTGATCACATTTGGCATGGGGGTATGGCTTGGTTGAAATGGTTTCCTACCTCCAAGCACTGAAAGACTGAGCTCAGGGGGAAGGGGAAGATAGGGGGCAGATCCATGATTTGGACCCTCCTCTTCCTGAGCTCACCCCTTAGGGCATCCTCCCCCCCTCCCCCCGGGGAAGGGAAAACGTTCCCCACTCATGCTTTACATATTCCACTTCAAACGGCCAGAAACAATACGGTTAGTTAGCAAAGCGTCATTTCACTCTCAAACACTTTGGCAGAATCACCCTCCCATTCAGAGAACAGATTTTTATTTGCAAAGCTATTAACCAGCTAGATGTTTGCTTATGCAGAGTAATATCACCTTGTGACCTAAAGCGGAATAATCTCATGGTCGTTTGCCAGTTTCCTCGAAGAGGTTTCCCAAGAAGTCTGACTGCCGCTAGAGGGAGCTAAAATAGCTAGAAACTGCCAGCTTGTGCTGGGACGTTCAGTGGAGAAGTCCCAAGATCAATTTACCAGATAAAGCAAATACAAGTAATCACAGGGAAACCTGGGAGCCCTCGCCTGCGCGCACCATATTTATGAACCCAAACCCAAGTTGTTAAAACATCCACTTGGATCACATCCAGATCCCAACCACAAATAATACCTGGATATTAATGTACCTTGTCAAAGGGCTAGTACAACTATATCTTAATACACAGAGACCTACTGATCCACGGGAACTGAGCAGGAGAAAGAGAGACCACACACAGCAGAGGAGGGCATTTAAGAGTCAAAGTTGGGTGTAAATTGCTGAAGAAACCATGACTATAGTCATAACCCCCTGGTCTGCAACCCAGTGAGTGAGTCCTTTGTATTCTGCACTAAGTGCAACATATGGCAATATACATTTGTGTGCTTTTCTAATGCATCTACTAGTATGCATAAAGTGTTGGGGACACACACACACACACACACACACTGAAGCCAAAGAGGTCTGAATTAATAAGTACACACAGTATTCCCAACTTGCTTTCTACTCCAGCAATGACCTGAGTTAAAACACAGCATGCTCCGGAGACTCAAGCAGAGAGGCCTATAGATCATGTATATTGCACTGTAAGTTTATATTAGAGAACTACTGAATAACAGAGGAAACAGGGATCGGGTGTAGGATTTAATTCCCGGAACCTCGGGCACAGGGGGTTAAACTTACTGCCCACTGGGGTAACGTTTTCGAGCCATTCAAGTGGCGCTGCCGTCTTGCCTCTTTTAAATGCACGCTGATCTTTCAAAGTGGGTTTAATATTCTTCACTGGGCCCAGTGCAATCACGCGTCTTCAGGGCCCAGGTATTGCCAAGAGCATGAAAACAAATGAGCATGGTTATAATACTACGATGCCCATAGCCAGGGGTTGTCATTCAAATACTATTATTTATTTTGATTTCTATCCTGCCCTTTCCTGTAGGCTCAGGGCAGTTTACAAAACAAAAATGAAAAATCCAGTTAAAACCAAATCTAAAAACATTCACATCCCAGCCCTCCACCTGCTAAAAGTCTGGCCAAATAACAGGCTCTTACATTGCCCTTGTCTCTCCCTCTGTTCACCTTTCCCTTGTCCCTCTTAGATTGTAAGCCCCTGGGGTTGGGGACCCTGTCTATAACGATGGATTGTACAGAATCAGGTACACTGCTTGCGCTATATAAACAATACAAATAAATACTAGTGCTGGGTGCAAACGTAACACATTGTATATAGGCAGGTGAACAGGAAATTACTTTTGCCAGCAAGAAGGGGTACAAAATTAGAGCTGAAATCAATATCGGAAGTGAATACCAAATTTGATTAATTTGGTCGCACCAAAGTGGATACCAAGCACAATTTGCTTCCTACTTCATTTCGGTTATTTTGTCTTCAGTATTCCATTAACTCTGGTTCCTGGTTTACTTTACCTTGGTAGTTTGGTTACATCAGTTTTCGGTACTTCGTATGCTTTGGCATTACTAGTTAGCACGCTAGTGGGTGCAACCAGAAATACTGAAACTGAGTACACACAGGGCCAAATAAAGAAAGATTCTAAAATGAAACGTCTGAATTGACAAAGATGCAAGTATTGCATTACTGATGAAAATTTATTTGGATAATTGTTTGTTGGCCCAAACATGCTAATAAATCTTTGTGAATATAAAATGGAGCTTTTGTTTCAGCCTTGGGGGAAATTCTTCTGATGCTGAGTGAATCCCATGTTCAGAGAGCCATGCTGCCAGGAGAGAGAGAGATGGTGGTTGCTGTGTTGGCTCCAAATGTAAGTGAGGGGGACAAAGTAGTTCAAAGTAGCCCTCCTAACCCCCCTGTCTGTAGTTCGGATTTGTTACATGCCTGAGGGAAGGGCCCTGTGTGGCCTCAAAGTGTGCACACCCTCACGTCACCAACTACAGTAGGTCCAATAAGAGAGATCACCTGCTGCTGACAGAACACACAGTCATGCCCGTATGTGACCAGACCGAGGAACCGAGTCAGGTCTACCATGGTCAGGTGTATCTGTAGCCTATGGGAGTAGAGTCATACCTGTAAATGGCCAGGCGTGCCTGCAGGTATCAAAAATAAAGCCTAGCTCAGGTAGGTGGGTCTGTTGGCAGCAGAGGTGTAGCTACGTGTGAGAAGGAAGCACAATAGTTTAACAAACATCAGGTGGACACAAATGAATTGATAGGTTCAACCCAAGGCCCAATATCCGCAATCAGTTACAGCAATGTAAGTCAGAGTTAGCAACGTTGAAGTTGATGGGGCCGATCCCATGTCCACGGACCACCGCATGGAGTGCACACGACGTGTGCGCACCTACACAAGCTGTGTGCACCCCTGACATGGGGCCTATGGTGTGCATGCAAACCACATGGCGGTGCGTGCGTGTAGCAGCATGCATGGGGCATGGGATTGGCCCCAGTGAAGTTAAACCAGTGTGAACTACGTGCAACGGAGAGCAAAGCCAGCTCCACTAAGCACAGAACTGAATGTTCAGCCCCATGGCTATCAGAAGGGTGTGCAAATGTGCAAAGCTATATGGCAGGAATGGGCAAAGTTCCCAAACCCTAAGAGCCGCCACATGCCAAAATCTTCCTATGTCTGAAAGCGGCATGGACGTGCCCCTTTGAAACATCTCCCACCCCGAGTCGCTCCAGCTTTGTCACCACCGGCAGCTAGTTCTCAGCTGTGACTCAGCAGCTGTGACTTGGGTGCAGTGAACTAGATACAGGACCCATAAAGCACTGGGGGTGGCCAAGATCTGATCATTAACTGCTCAGGAACCACAGTATGCCCCCCCACTCCGCTCAATGGCAAGGATACTACTGGGTGTGGGACATTGTGTGAATGTACAGACTGGATCCTCCTCTTGGTTGCACCAAGATAAATGAGCAACAAATCCACTTGAAGGTGTCTTTCACACACGACCTGGTTAAAGCAAAATCCACACACTGTATACTCAGAACTCAACTACTTTCTGTGGTTGGGGGTTTATTACAGGGGATTTGTTAGGGGCTGCCTAAAAGATGGTCCGGTGTCTGGAAACCAAGTCCTATGAGGGAAGGCTGAAGGAACTGGGTATATTTAGCCTAGAGAAGACTAAAAGGAGACGCGATAGCAGTCTACAAATACCCGAAGGGCTGCCTCACATAGAAGATGGCAAAGACTTGTTCTTGGTTGCCCCGAGGGCAAGACTAGAAATAACGGGCTCAAATGACAAGAAAGCAGATTTCGGTTAAACATTAGGAAGAACTTTGTACGGGTAAGAGCTGTTTGACAGCGGAACAGACCGCCTAGGGCGGTGGTGGGCTCTCCTTCACTGGCGGTTTTCAGACAGAGGCTGGACGGCCACCTGTTGGGGGTGCTGTAGGTGCGGATTTCCTGCACTGAGTAGGAGGTTGGGCTCCCATCCAACTCTAGGATTCTAAAACGCAATTGTGCAGTGTTTTGTGTAACATTAACGCTGCCCCCACAAGCAGTGCTCAGAGGATAAGGCTATCAGTCACTGTCAATGGGACACTCACACGATTGGGACCCCAAGTCCTTGCAGTCAGGTCAGAGATAAAGCCAAGGGTGAAAGCCAGGGCCCAAGGACAGAGGTCAGGCCAATGAGTCTATGTTGGAAAACTGGTATGGGTTGGAGCAAGGATCAGTTAGGGACACAGGATGAGGCTAGAAGTAGGATGGGACAGGCAAAACTGGAGAGTAGGAAGACAGACTGAAAAGAGGTCAGTGGGAGTTTGGCTCAAGAAGTCTTCCTGCAACAGGCATCAGACAACTTGCTCAGACAAGGGGGTGTGTCAGGAAAGGAAAATACCTCCTGGAGGAGGTCCAATGAGTAGTGACCCTGGCTCACCTGACCTCCTTGAGCGTAGCAGATCTGGTTCTGTCAGAAATACTTCTCTGATCTAGTCTTGGTAGTGCAGTCAGTAATGTGGGGTGGGGAACCTCTTTTCCTCACAGGGGCCACTTTGAAAATTAGTACAAGCTCCAAGGGCCGCGCAGGAGTTGTGGGAGGGGAAGTGTAAGGGGTGCAACTTAAGAAAAGATCCAGATCATGGATCTGGTCCCTATCCTTGTGTGTGTGCCCTCATCTCTGGTCCCTTGCTGTGAACTCAGTTTTTCATTGTTTGAGGGTAGGGAACTGGATCCAGGAGCCAGATTCAGCAACTAGAAGGGGCCACATAAAAACCAGCCGTAGGCTGCCTTTGGACCCGGGGCTGGACGTTCCCCCACCTTGTGGTAAGGTATCAAAACAGGCGCCTAGGGTCTAGAGCTGAACTGAAATCAGCCGTTCCCGACTACGGGAAATCTCATTGTGTTGGGAACCCTGCTGAATGCTGGGTAGAGTTTTTCAACCTAGGAAACATTTAGCAATTCCATTGCTTTTGGGACTGCAGGTTGCAGTTTTCCACTGGTTTTTTGTTTTGTTTTTTGCAACCTCCATAATCTTCGGGCACTTTCTGTCTATTTCTGTGACTTTTTGGTACTTACTATGACTTTTCAATAACTTGCATGACTGTTTAGTACTCTGTGACTTTTGGGTACTTTTACACCATGGTGTACTGGCTTTCCCCGCTCCTGGCCCCATGCCCTTTTCACCTCCAAATCCTCTTTGCGCCTGCTGTGTCTGGTCTGTACCATACCTGCCCCCGTCTTTTGCCAACATGCCAGCATGTATAAGTACCGGATAGAACCAGCTGAAAAGCATTCCTGGACAGGAAGAAAACAATGGTACGTTTCCGCATGGTGGGGGCAGGGGAGGTGATGAATCCGCTGTTTTTGATGAAAACAGTGCTCACCGCGAATTGTCATTCCAGCTCTTTTGGGGCTTACACCCTTAGTCCCTGACAATTAGCCAAGATGTTCAGGGGATGCAGCTTCATGCTCCTGAATTCCTGATTGCCAGAAGCTGGGAGTGAATGATAAGGGATGAATCACTGCCCACCCGCTGCTTAAACAAGGTAATGGTTCAAGCCCTTTAGTAGGAGAGCTTTTCAGGTAGGATAGGGACTGCGGGGATTTGAGAGATGGCATTCATTTTATGTTGCATCCTCCTCATTTTGGTTGGTATAGACTACGAAAAGGCTCTCAGTTTCCCAGTCCTGACCGGCTTTATCTTGTAAATCAGTAGATGGGCTTCTCTGCTGAGAAATGTCCCCCTGAAAACAGGCTATACCGAGCCTACTCTCTCTACGGAGCATTTAAAGCCCCTCAAAGATCCCCTTAGAGAAACTGGAGCAGCAAGAATTTCAACATGTAGCAATGTTCCTAATAATATTATATTCTCATTAAATGAGTGTTAACTACAGGCCTAAGTTTAAAAATCATGTGGCTCTTGATCCCTGCTAATTTCCTTTGATGGGGATTCAGCTCAGCTCAAAGTGTCACTAGGGGGAGCTAAAACAGCTGTAGTTTTTACATGCCAGCGCTTCCTCCTCTCAAAATCAGTGGGAAATTAGAATATGCGTATCCTATTAAATCACAACAGAACATGCATTTTAAAACGATCTCCCTCTGCAAGTTCCACCCTTGCCCTCCTCGATGAAAGGCTCTCTCTGTCACCTCATCAACTCTGGCCAACTTATGGCAAGAGCTAGGGCGGTGGGATAAAACAACCACACTAAAGCAAGCGTATAAGTTTAAAACTGCACATTACAGCTTAAACTGGATTGGTATAAAACTCCTCATGCTGGGGCAGGGTGGAATCAATGAGTTTCATGGCTCCCCTCAATTTCATCCCTGACCCTCAATGTCCTGCGCCATGATGGCTTGTACTGCCTGCCATGGAGAACAAATTTGGGCGCTCTCATAGTCAGTCAGCATGACGATTAGAGCTGAAAAAGATCAGCTAGTTTATTTCTTTCAGAAGGGAGGACCGTGCAGTACAGTCTTCTGAAAGAATGACTTTGAAGCATGAGTAGGGAGTCCCTGGCTCATACTGCTTTTTATCTGGCCCTGTGACAAAACGGGTCACCGGCCCTGTAAGGGAACCCACGTTGCCATTGGGGACCCGCCCCTCCAGGGATATAAAGTTCAGCAAGCTTCAGGCAGTCTGCGTCTGGGAGCGGAGCAGAGAAGAGCAAAACAGATAGGACCAGGAGCTCAGCACTCAATGCTGGCCAGGGTGCTGAAACCAGGCAGTGGAAAACCAAGGAGGCCATACTGGCCAGGGAGCCTGTGTGGCAGCAGAGCCTAAACTGGGGAGACAGGACGTGGCCTGGAACTGGATGGAGATGTCTGCACATAAAGGAAGCACGTGAGTCCAGAAGGGGCAATAAGGGCTATTTGGGAGTGGCTAGGCTAAGGGGTTTGCAGACCTGTGAGGAGATGAATAAAGTCCACAACTTGATGACAAAACACTCTTTTTTAGCCCCTGATTCACATATTTCAGGATCCTGCAAGTACCTACCCCACCAGGGGAAGGAACTTTGTTACAGGCCTTTCCAGTTTCAGATCTGGTCCATAGCTGCATCTCCAAGTCCCTGATTGCTGAAGGAATGCACTCTGGGCAAAGAGAGGAGAGACAAGTGTGCACTTGAGTATGGGCTGGTCACCAGGCAGGAGGCATGATCTGGATCTTCCACTCCCTTCTCTTGAGCACTTTCCTTCATCCCTGACCCAGCAAGTCCCCATAGCTCCTATCCAGTCTCTGGGGCTACCTACCTGTGCCATAAAGGAACAGAATGACACACCCTTTCCCCATGAGGAGCTGCCAATTTTGGATCAAGGGCCAAGTCTGAGTCTCAAAGATGGTGCTACCATCAGAATACAGACCCGGCCAGCTATTAATATTTTGTTTCATGCATTGCAAAAGGAATAATCATGGACTTTTAAGCCTTGAAAAGATCAAATGAATGCATTATTCAACAGTGCTGAATGCTACAGAGTCATCTGCTCTCCACTCTCATGTACACACTTGTTATGTCCTGTATTAACATCAAGGTGACAAGATGTCCTCGCATGTTTGGAACAGAGTGTTATGATTTTGATCTCACAACTCCTGGTTAACGTAACTGAGAGGAGGTAGTATCGTCATAGTAGACGATGAAATTTCTATTGAAACCAGAGGGATTCAAACGTCCCTGTGTTACACAGCAAGTGCAGCCTCTTCTAACCTTAGCCCTGAAGCACGGCCATGACAGAGTCCAACAGCCTCTCCACTGGTCAGGCTGCAATTGAATTCCATTTGAAACCAATTTTGTAACTCTCCCCCTGAGTTTATAGCAGCCTCAAAACTAGTAGGCAAGATCTGGAGTGTAATAGAGATTTTCCTGCAGAATTTTGAAATGAATTCTGTCCCCCAGATTTTGCTGGCTTAAAGTCTGCTCACCTGATGCAGAAGAACCCAACTGTAGGTTTAAGGCTGACTGGAAGGGCTCTCAGGTTCTAATTTGAGAGAGACGAAGATTGGGGCTTTCAGTGTTTGAGTTTTATGAGGTTTTATAGCCCTAACATAGTTGGAAAGGGAGCTTATACTCAAACTACTCAAGACTTCACTTTTCTCCAGTGAAGATTTATTTTTCTTGGAAAAGGAAACTCTAGCTTGCCCCAGCTTGTGACCACATTACTGGAAGGAGATGCTAGTTCATATTTTTTATGGGAAATATGATTTTTTGGCTTGCTATCCATGATGACTAAGAATGATTTCAGTTCCGTGCTGACAGTGGATGGAGTGCTGAAGTTTCCACGGCGAAAACACACAAAGTTCGCAGTTCACAGCCCAGTCAGCCAGGAAGAAGTGGGGGATGGCAAAACCCCAGGAAGTTGAGGTCTGCAAGGAAACGTCGCAGTATCTTGCTCATGTATCTCTGGATGAGTAGTACACAGGCAAAGCAAAAGAGGAGGGTGCTAGGGGAACGAGAAACTGACCACAACTGTAACCATCCAGCAAGCCAAACACCAGTTTGTCTCATCTAATGTGATTAATGACTACCTGGTGTCTAGCAGGGGGTCTTCCCAGGGCCATACAGGGGCGCTAGGGTCTCACTGGGGAATTAGCATACCCCACTGCCACGCTCCTTCAACCCTGAACCAGGCTGTCTCTCACCTCTGGAATCAACACTCCATAGGGGAAATCAAGTCAACAGTCTCTATCCGGTTCCTTAATATCCCTGGGCTGCCGGCTCATCCACCTCCACCCTGCAGGCCCAGCACAATCTCTCCAACCACTTCCCCAATACAAGTCACCTCAGTCCATGGGCTCCAGGCTAGCAAGGCCCTGGCTCTTTGCAAGCCTTCCCAGGCACGAGGAACCTTCCCTGGGCATAGCCCTCAGTACCTGGGTCCCAGTCCTTCCTCGTGGTTCTCCTTCTCTTCAGCACCCTGGAGAGCGTAGAGTGGGAAAGATCAGCTTTAGGCTTTTCCTCAGCAAAGGGCTAGCAGACGTTGCCTCCTTGGCTTCCAGGCAGAGACTGCCTTGCTCTCTGTCTTGCAGCCTCTTATGTACCCAGAGTGGGCGTGGCCAGCTCCCCTGGCTGTTTGCCCTTACCAGTGTCCTGCACACTCTGTCCCTTTTTCTCCCAACCTCTTTACAACTCAGATTGGTCCCTTGCTATGGGCTAGCTCTACCATGCCCATACACATGTGTACAGCCCTCTGGCTGGCCCACTCAGTCCCCTCTTAAAGGGGCAGCAGCTCTGCAGGACTGTTCCCTGCTATATAGTGGGTTCCTCATTCTGCTAAGTTTATTGGTGCAATGAGTCACCCATTTTATTTTAATAAGCGATTGTTCAGAATTTTTTTTTAAAGGAAACTTACTTTCTTTCACTGGTGGATTGATACCATTTTATTCACTAAGACTTTGCGTACATCAGGACCTTCCCAACAACTGACCTTGTACTGAGGCAGCTCTACTAGGCACATGTATTTTTAGTACTGTCATCAGTCCTTCCACTTATGCTTACCAAGTCTAGAAAACGCAATGTTGAATATGCCAAAGGGTGTTTTCAGATGGGCAGCAGCCCTGGTTCTTCCCACTTCACCCCCGGGTGGCATGTCTGTCTAAAGGCAGCCCCTACCAGATGTGCAAGCGGAGCAGGCTGCACCTGCTCTGGGGTAGTCCTGCCACCTGTGCTCTAGAACCTCCCAGAGTGCTGCCAGCAAAGTGGGCCAGCCAAACCCAAGGCACTGGTCTGAAGTGGAGCAACTGTCCGACTGATGCATGGACCCATGCTCTACCTCAGGCCAGTCGTTGCCCCGGGCAACACCATAGAGTTGCAGGTGCCAGCCTAGAGCATCGGGCAATTGCCCGCAACTCTATGGTGTGTGTGAGGAGGGGGGCTCCGCTCAGGCCAGGGAACCCACTGGGTCCATCTCAACCCAACCCAGGTGGGGGCTCGGAGTGGGCGGATGCAGGGGTGCACCCCTGGAGCAGCTTTGGGGGCAGGCAGCCCCATGTCTGTCTAAAAACATCCAATGTGGCTGAGTGGATAAGGGGTTGGACTTGCATGTGGGAGACCAGGATTCAAATCCTGTCTTGGCCATGAACTTGCTGGGTGGTCTTGGACAAGTTGCTATCTCTCAGCCTCAGTTCCCCCTCTGTAAAATGGGAATAATAATGACCTACCTCACAGCGCTGTTGTTTGGGGAAACTAGTTAAGGATTGTAAAGCAGTGTGAACCCTGAAAATGCTATATAAATCAGTGGTTCTCAAACTGAGGATTGACCCACCCACCCCACCCACCCCGGGGGCGCGGGGAGAGGGCATAGAAGATATTTGGGGAATGGGGATGAGAAGGACCATAACAGATAGAAAACCTATCCCCACTCTGATAGAACTAGGGGATGATAAAGGGAAAAGAGAGTCGAAGAGAGAGGGGAAGAAACAGGAGGGTGGGAAGAGGGAAAAGCAGAGAGGGAGCAATGTGTCTGAGGAGGAAAAGGCCTCAACTACCACAGATGAGCGGGAAGGGGGCATGGTTCCCAAAAATCTGAGAACTACTCAGATAAATTGTAAATAACAATGCGGGTGGTTGAATACACCAGCGCTTGCACATTGTTTTCCCTGGTGACGATGTAATAGAGACAGCTTTTCTGAAAAATCCTAGTCTAGACAAAGGGGCCGACCTAAGTCCCATGGATCACATGCATGTGTGTGGCTTCTGCGTGGCAGTGTCCCGGCAATGGTGGTCCACGCGGTTTCCATGCGTGTGCATGCAGCTATATGCGAGATCTGCAGGGCTTGGGATCGGCCCCACAGGCCGTTTTACATGGACCGTGGGGGGGGGGGGGGGAGGTCTGTGTGCGCGCTGCAGTGGGGACCGTGTGTGGGGGGAGGCGTCAGACGGGCACACGTCCATCTCCACCCACAGAACAACCCGGCTTTTTGCCAGTTGGGCCACGTGTGGAGATGGGTGGGTTGCGGGAGCATGTGGCCACCCACCGCCACTTTTACACAGGCACGTGTCCACTGGGTAGACATGCGGGGGAGCGTCTCGTGTAAAAATGGCCCTAGTCTGTGTCTTCTGGAGGGACAATGGGGCCAATCCCATGCGTTGCGCACAACCTAAGTGCATGCATGTCCATTGAAGGCGGCACATTGTGCCACGTGGAACCTGTGCGGATCCCACTTGGGATTGTGGCCAATGTTGGGTGTTGCTGAGCAAAGATATGGTTTGCTGGGAAAACATGTTGTCCTGGCATATGCAGAACAAAAGGATATAAATACAGGGAGGGGAATCGAGATCTGACCAAAGTGTGTCCTCCTCTTTAAGCTGGGCTACAAACATTTTTCCTGAACCTCAACATGATAAAATGGGGCAATTAGCTCCGAGTTAAGCAAGAAGTAGCTGCACTGTATAAAGCATTGTGTTGCACTGAGGGCTCCTTATGACCAATATTAACAACTTAATGAGATGTTAATGAGGCATGCCTTCAGCTGCTTTTAACTTGCAGTAACGAAAATGGAGCAAATTATTCCAGTGCACTTCTGTCCCGCAAATGGGGAATTAAGGGTTTCAGATAAACCTATACTATCAGCATCTCAATCTGAACAGGATTTCTCGCTGCTTTGTTCTAAAATTCTTTCCCTACATGGGAAAATAACGTGCACTGGCAGCAGAATAATTCTTCCTTGCTGTCTTGACACTGGATTGCAGTCTCCAGAGACCTGAAGGGATGTCTTGTTGAGAAGCTGAGTTTAGGGCATTCTTCCACAGGCTCATTCTGGTGCCGCCCCATGCCATCCTACCACTGCAGCCTTATCGACAGCCGGAGTTTCCAATGTTGCATGCGAATCTGGGTGCTTAAAAAGAGCAGATCTCTTCTCCCTCTTAACAAGAAGCAAGAAACTGAAAAGTCACCCATAGCAGAACAGGGTTAGGAAAGTGGAGAAATTAAATTAAGAAAGGAGCCTTTTCTACTCTAGAGAAATGCATTATGCCTTCTCCCAATTTGGTGCCAGTGCTGCTCCACCAATGGCCGCCTACAATAGGGTGCAGGCCACTGTGTCAGGCTTTGTTGGAATGCGTCATGGAGCAGAAATTGGAATGAAACCCTCCTGCTGCCCTCCCTTCCCAGGACTGCCCTCCCTTCCCAGGCTCATGGGCCTTGGTGCAACTGCCCCGTCTGCCCCTATTAGAGCTATGCCCTTTCATCATGTCCCTTGCAGGGTAAGAGGACATGCTGAGTCCTGGAGTGGCCAGCAAACTGCTCTGGACTGGAGGAGTTACACGTCCAATTTTTGTGTACTGCAGACAAACCTAGAATGCAGCCCATATGTAAACAGCTCTAAAGGAGCTTAAACTCCATAGGAACTGGTGGGGCCGTGAGAAAAGTGATGTTAACTCAATCTGGTGTTGAAGCACCTCGCCACTGGGGCACGGAGACTATTGTTCTATTGCCTTGTAAGCAATGTAGAGTCACGTAGCAAGAGACTTCTTTTCTTTCTGTAACAGGGTGCCTGGGATGGGACCCTGTCCCCTTGAAGAGTCTGTGGGGCCATGAAAGCATGACTCCTTTAAGAGATCAGGGCCACACGAGAGAGGGGCAACTGGAAGCAGCGTGTGAGGGTACAGGTGTACCTACCTGACCCCTGTGGGGTGGTAGGCAGGTACTCACCTTGGCCAGAGGGCCGGAGATCCAGGAGGCAGCTGGGGAAAGAGGCAGCAGAGAGGAGTGGAGGCTCTGAGCGGCCCAAGCTGCTGGAAATCAGCATGAAATGGCTGGGGAGAAGTGGCTGAGCAGCGGGAAGAGTTGGAGACTAGGGCTGTAGCGGAATATCGCAGCGGTAGCTATTTCCGGCGGAAACAGTGTTTCCGCAATTAGTGGAACGGCATGGCAGAGGCTTTCATTCCGCGGTTTCATTCTGCGGTTCCGCGGTTCCGCTTATTTAATTCCGCAACTTAGTGGAATCGTGGAAACATGACATTTTCGCTATTTCCGCAATTCCGCCAGCGCCAAAAAATAGCGGAATAGCGGTTTTCCGCGATTTCCGCAATTTTTCCACGATTTTTCCGCAATTCCGCGATTTGCAGAATTCCGGCGGAATTAGCGGAATATCCGCAGAAAAGTCGCGGTGTGGCGCGGGCAGTTCCGAAATGGCGGAACGGAATCGCGGCGCGGTAAAAGCTGCTGCCGCATCAGCCCTACTGGAGACAGCTCCAGGAGGCTCAGTCATGGACCAGAGGTTGAAGTGTGGCCAGGGGAGGCCCGGTGTCGTGAAGGACATGGTGAGAACACTGCAGCAAACTGGGCTGGAAGCTGAACGTTCGTCTGAGAAGGTACTCTGAGATCAAAGAGGGGGTTGTTAAATGGGACAGCGAGCTCGTGGGGCTGGGGTGTGTTCCCTGTGACATTTTCCTTTTTGATTTTCAACGTTCCTGTGTTTTCTCCTTGCTGTCCTGCTCCAACTTCACACTGTCCTGCTAGCAGCGTAATGGGGACAGGAGCAGACATTCCCATTTCTGAATCCCCAGCCCAGGGCACGTCAGAGAAAATAATGTTATTCATTTTCACTGGCAGGCTGCTGCTGTGTCTAGGTGCTAAGGAGGGCTAAATTTCAAGCAGCTAAATTGCTGCTTGCGAGAAATTATGCCATGTTGGGAACCGGGCTTGATTTCCCGACTGTTTCCCAATACCGATGGGATTTCTCCATTCTTGCAATACCGCAAGATCTGTGTACTGCTTACCGCTTTGAGGATACCATTTACTTCCAGGGTTGTTGTTTCCGCATTTCTGAGCAAATCACTGTGCAAATAGCCCATTTCTTAACCCCCCTCCACCCCATGCCCCTTAAACTCCATTTCAATGCCTCCAATCAGGATTATTGTTCTATGTTGTTCCCTTTGCTTTGACCAATCTGCAACTGGATTTTGCAGATTAGTAAAGGAATCTGCATCCCAGCTAATGAGTGACAAGGAAGCACAAGGGGAAATGAAGTGCAAGAAATGCGGTATTGCGTCAGTATTACCTCTTGGGAGTTGAAATGGACGGCAAAGTGGAAAACGGGATGCCAGTAAGTGGAAAGTCAGCAAACTGAGAAACAAAAAGTTGGTTGAGATATTTCCTGAGTACCGAAAAGTTCTTGATTCGACCGAGATGGTATCAGGAGAAGGGATTTCAACATGATTTTCCGTTTTGGCAAAATCTTGTTTCAACCCTACTGCTAAGCCAAGCAGAGAGGAACTGTGTAGCTGGCAATCTAGGAAGCTTGATGGTAGGACTCAACTGAAAACCTGTCCCTGCTCAAAGAGACGGAAACTAGAGGTAAGGGAAATTGCATTGTAATACCTTTCCTCCTGTTCACAGATAGGCAATGTCACAAGAAACATTGTGAAATATCTATAGCAGAGTCCCAAATTATGGGTCAGCACCCCAAGTAGGGTGCCCCATCTGTCACCTCCCCATAGATTTTCCCTTGAAGTGGGCAGAGTCATGGTGGAAAGGGCGGCGCAAAATGACTTTCCTGACGTGTTTTGACATGGTCATGCCCCCTTGGGAGCATCATGACATCACAATGCTCCCTGGGAACAGGGCTATATCAGAATGGGGAGTCTCTCCACCCCGCCTCTTTCTCCCTCTGGAAAAAGTGGGGCTTCACCCTGAGACTGAGGAGTTTGGCATAAAATCTAAAGGGATAGCAATCCTAGCTGCTACCCCAACTGGTGTCTGATATTGTTGTTTGTCTGGGATCATGGGATTATATTTCAGTCTCAAAATAGGGTCACACCCCTGCTTATGGTGAAATGGCCAGATACTTGTCCTCTTCCTTTTCAAGACGGGGCAAATATTTAATTGTGTGCGTCTGCTTGAATGCCCTCCCTACTGCTGTATTGGAGGGGCGGTTTAGTGGGGTCCCCTTTGGGAACTGGCTTTGCCCCTTTGACCATAATATGGGTGCTGAATCTACGCAGCATATATTACTGTATTGCCAACTTTATGTTGATTTGAGGACTAAATATTTGACCCCATATTTTACAAAATATCCTGGCAGATCTGACCCTGATTTGCTTGCTCTTGTTCTGTCTGGTCCATCCCTGGGTATTAGAATCCATTTAGCGAATTTTTTTGACTCAATCTTTTAATTTGCGTAAATCTTTTTTGGAATTTAAATCTTCCATGAATATTTGATTTTTAGACTTGGCTTACGGCACTTGTGGTTGGTTTCTGTTTGCTGTAAGCTCTTGTAGATGTTATTTTATGATGTTGACCATGGTTGATTTTGCTTTATATTCTTTATGTTTTATATGTCATTGCCCTTGTTGTATTCCTAAAATTTTACAATTTTGATGCAATGACCTTTGGTCACGCTAATAAATAAATAAATAAATAAATATAGGGTCACACGGGGAAAAATCTGGGAAGCCTCTGCTCTACAGCCAAGTCAGAAACCAATTTTCCCTCTCCCTGGAGGTTCTTCTGAGCCCAAGCCTGCTCCTCTTCTGGAGACAATGTAAGACTTTTTTATTTGGCCGTGCATGTGTGCGTGTGTGTGTATTTTTATGATTTTGGCATTGTAACCCACCCTGAACCCTTGGTATAAGAGTGGGATAATACATTTAAATAAATAAAGTCAGAAATCGGCATCTTTCACTCATTCCTAAGCCTCACAAAGCAAAAGTGGCAGTTTGCCTGTATTCAAAAGCCAATTTGGACTCCACCTAAGTAAACGAAAATACCTCCTATACTTCACAAGGTTGGTACTTCCACCTGCCAAGAGTGGGATTTAGCTCAATTCCAGCCAGGTGGAGTGTTTATAGCCAGGACATGTTTTGGATCGTTTAAAGGAAGCTGCGTTTTGTTTCCAAGTTGGCCAAAATAATATATTTTTCGTCACTGCCCTCTCCCCTTCTTCACCAATTTAACCAAGAAAAATATTGCATCTAGGAGTCTGACAGCCAGGCAGGATCCTGAGCGTTGGACTGATGCACTTTGAAATGGACAAGAACGTAACCCGCCCCCAATGCCAAACAAGGGAGCAAGGGAGGGAGGGAGGCCTGGAACAAAACTGTCCAAACAACTCTTGCAGCAGTACTGGCAGCACTGCACTTGCTATCTGCATACACACAGCCATTCACACACACACAGACACAACACATGTGCCCCACACAGATAGGCAGGAAGAAGCAAAACAGCTGATGGAGCCAAATCAGAAAGACTGAAGTTGCCAGATCTAATGTGTTGAAACATTGTTTTTTCCTCTTTTCTGGCCCTTTAACAATAAAGGGCCGGGGTCCTCACTCCGCAGGTGTCCTGGTGCATGCTGGGAAGGGGCAAGGGGAAGGAAATTGGAGGAAGAGATTCCCCTTACACTACAGAAAGACAATGTGGTGGGGAATGACAGCAGCTGGTGGTCTGAGGAAGGAAATTTGAAAGAAAGAGTCCATCAAAGAGCGGGGAGGGTTGTGAAAGGTATTTGGGGGAGTGGGGAGAAGGGACTCAGCTGGGAAACCCTTAGCTCCACTCTGACTGAGCATGGGGGGGATTTTCAAAATGACGGGATAACAATAGGGAGAGAGCACGGCTGAATCAAAACAGCCATTCCATCTTCATGGAGATTATCTGCATTTGCAGAACGTCAGACGAAATTTGACCACAGTGGAACTCTATGCAAAGTTCTGATTGCAGGGTGCCACCCTGGTGCACCCTCCACAGCTCTTGCGGAAAAGGGTGGAATGGAACCCTGT
Organism: Sphenodon punctatus; assembly: GCA_003113815.1. Taxonomy (NCBI): domain Eukaryota; kingdom Metazoa; phylum Chordata; class Lepidosauria; order Sphenodontia; family Sphenodontidae; genus Sphenodon; species Sphenodon punctatus. Next base: position 10,790,812 of record QEPC01010859.1, on the reverse strand, counting down.
ACTGTGTTGCCATTTTGTGCCTGTGCAGTATGCAGTGGGGTGGGGGTGGGAAACTATCTGGCTCTTGTGAAAACGTGGACTGGAACACAATTCTATTCATGCAGTCCATGCCAGAATTTCATTTCAACCCTAGGAGCTAGGTTCAGAGAACAAGGAGTGAGATTGTGAGAGAGAGGAGAGAGGGAGCAAGGTGTCTGTGTGTGTAGGGGGCGGGGCGGGGCGTGGGGGCTCTCAACCACCACAGACCAGAGGAAGTGGCAGGTGTGATTTAAGAAGTTTGAGAACCACTGACCTAGAAGGGCGTGAGAGGGAATGGAAACAGCCTATGAGGAACAGCCACAGCATCTGGAACCTCCTCCCGCACCATAGTGTGAACGGGGTGGGATTTTTGACAAAATTATGCATTTGGATCCATTACGGATTCAGATCTGTAATTTCCAGTTTTAATTCTGGGGTCGGATTTACAGATTTGAATTTTTCCACTGAAGTCAATGAGAAATTTTTCTGCTGACGTCAATGGGAAACTGATCCATAACTCCGTATCTGTAACGGGGAGGGCTTTTTATGGGTTGCTACGGATTAATCCGAATCCGTAATTCCCATCCCTAGTGAAAACCAAGAGGTGAAAGCTCCCTGCCAGAAAGTGAACCAGTGGTCAGTGATTTAGTTCTCACCTCCCCAGCCCTCCAATGGTGCTCTCAGCCCCTTCACTGCCTCTCTCCTCCCTACCCCGCAGTCCAGATCACCTATTCATGGCCTTCACAGCTTCCCCAGCCTGTGACAGCTCAGACACAACCCAGCAGAGTTGGACTGTGTCTCCTGGAGTGGAGGCACTGCCGGAGCTCCAGGTGCAGGTGGGGAAGCAGCTGTTGGAAAATAGGCAGGGGTGGGAGCTCCGAGGGACATAGATGGTGCTGCAGGCAGGGAGGCAGTAGAAAGTAGTTGCAGTTAACAATGGCATTTGCATTGGTTTTGTAAACACTGCCGTTGGGGGGTGGGGGGGAAAGGAAGCAAATTCATTTGGGGCAGGGGTGCGGTAAAGAACCATCTCTGCACTGATGCCTCTACATTCCTGCCTCTCCCGTTCAACCTTCAGCTTCCACTTTGCTTAATGGAGGGAACAGAGGCAGGAAAGTGACTTTTCCAATAGCGGATGGGACTGACGACAGCAGTCAATCAGCATTTAAATGCAGGACTTGAGAGAAGGGGTCTGCCCTCCCCTGTTTTTTGCTCTGTTTCCCCCTTTCCCTTCCCGTGCAGAGGCTAGGATCAGAGCTCATCATTAAAAAAACAAAAACAAAACCGCCCCCCTCCCAGCCCAGTCACATCATTTCCTATGAAGTGTGAAGGTCGTCAATGTCACCATCAGTTATAATGACAGATGTCACTCTCTCCTTCTCCTTCACACAAGTGGATTTATTACCTGTTTCAAGGGAAGTATCTCTCTGCGTATTTCACCTCCCTCCTTTCCCTCACCGCGCACACCTCCAAGGCAGCTGCTGGAAAAAAATTAAGCATCTCATTATATTTCATCCAAATCAGCCCTGCTGGATGAGGGGGAATCACCAAAGTGAGAGAGTGCTTGTTAGTCCAGGATTTGTACTGCTGCCATCCATTTTATTCCCCTTCCTAAATTATGGGGAGCACAAGTGTCCCAAACCTGCGATTCCTCTTTGATTATTATGCCGGTCCTGGAACCCGCCTGAACTCCAGGGTCCTCCTCAAAGATAATGACAACAAGCCAGTTCTCCTGGTAAAGAAGTGGCTCTTGTATTTCAGTATGGATAGAAACCACCTCCGGCAGCAGCGCTGGATCCTCCAAGGAAGACGGGGCCCTTCAAAATGACGGCGTCGGTCCCTTGCTAACACAGGAATATTTGATGCACACGGGCACTGACTCATCCATTTGAAAAAGGAAAATGTGACCCTAGTTAATTTTTAATGTTCCGTTAAATATAACATTTTAGGGTCTGGGGGTCTCTGTGTTGCTGGCGTTGTGGGTCTGCATGTTAACACATATATTATTATTTTTAATTTACTCATGTGTTAGGGAGCCCCTCCTGAGTCACTGGGTGCCCTCTGCGGGACGGGACTTCCTGCATTTGATGCTTCCATATATCCATAGAATCACAGAGTGTCAGAGTTGGAAGGGATATCAAGGGTCATCTAGTCCAACCCCCTGCTCGGATACAGGATGACTACAGCTACAACATGCTCAACAGATAGCTGAAAACCGGAAATAACAGAGAGTCTATGATTGTACTAGGCAACTTGTTCCATTGCTGAACAGCTCCTACTGTTAGGAGCTTTTTCCTGCTATCTAGCGGAAATCTACCTTCTTGTAGAACAAGGATGGGGAACTCAGGGCCTGGGGACCAAACGCCGTCCCCAGTTAGTTTTTAAGTGACTCCTTTCCAGTTCCTGGGTCTGGCCCCTGGATCCAGTTCCTACCCCCAAGCACTGAAAAACCGAGCTCAAGGGAAGGAAGCAGAGATGAGGGCATGAACACAAAGATAGGGGACAGATCATAAGAACATAAGAAGTGCCATACTGGGTCAGATCAACGGTCCATTGAGCCCAGCATCCTGTCTCGGAGAGTGGCCAATCACAGGGGCCTGGGAGAAGCACCCAACAGGTCACCATGCTATCCATTCCCTGTGGGTCATCCCCAGGCTCCCGACAGTAAAGGGTTTTGTTCCCCAATCCTGTCTGGCTAATAGCTGCTAATGGACCGATCTTCCAGAAACTTGTCCAAACCTCTTTTAAACTCAGCTATAGCACTGGCCCTTACCACAGCCTCTGGCAGTAAATTCCACAACCTAATTGTAGCTGAGTGAAAAAATACTTTCTTTTGTTTGTTTTTACTCTGCCACCTGTGAGTTTCATGGAGTGTCTCCTAGCTTTAGTACTAGTTGAAAGGGTAAATAATCGATCCATGTTCTGAGCCCTCCTCTTTCCAACCTCACTCCTTAAGACACACACACACACCCCAACTTCTATATGGCCCTTGGAGCTTGTACTAGGGATAAGCTTCCTCATCTCTGTTGTAGAAGGTATTGTGTATCAGTGCTTCTCACACTCATCTTGTCATTTAAAGTTTATTCCGGGACCCCGTGCATTGGGAACCCTTGTCAGCCCCCCAACAAAGGGGGTCCTGCACGGTCAGGCAGTCTGCACTTGTCTGGAGGCAGCTGTATTTCAGACTATCAATACCTAGGTTCCGGCTGAGCAGTCACTGAAAGCTGGAGCCTTGACAGTCGAACTGTTAAATGAATTAACAAGGCGAGAAGGGGGCTTTGCTGAAGGGGATGCGACTCCCTTCCTAATTTCCGTAAGTAGAAACTTTCCATTTTTCTGTCATTTGTCAACAGCCGCATGTGGCTCGGTAATGAGGAGGGCAGAGCTGCAGCCAGATCTCAATGGCAACGTTAGCATCATCTTCTGTTCCTTCGAGAAAAGGAGTTTGGAATGGCCTGGCTGAGAACATGATCTCAACGTATGGCAACCACACTCTCTCTGGATCAGACACATGGTGCTGCACACCACAATCAGAGGCCCAGTCCTGCAACCCTGCATCTGGCTAATTGCCACTGAAATCAACAGGAGTTTTGTTCGGGCTAGGACAGCAGGTCCGCATCCAAGGTGAAAGCCTATCCTATACAGTACACTGTGGCCTGCGACCCGTGTTCACTGCGTCTCCCCCCATTGGCGGCAATGGAAAAACCCACAGCGAACATAGGTCCCTGACTGCAGCTCATCACTGGCCTTTAAGACTTCACTCTTTTGGCAAGCACTGTATTGAGAAAGAGCAAGGCTCTATCTTTATGCTTGTGCCTGAAGAAAAAGCAACTTGCATATGGCCCAGCACCACCACTCTAGTAATGGACCAAATCCTCTCCCTTCCCTAAGTACTTCTGAACGCGGACAATCTTCCCCTCCAGGCAGAAGGCAAAGCACTACCAATCTTAGCTTAGGCCAGGTTCAAATGAACAGAGGTGCACCCAAGTAACTACTACGGTCTAATTAAATTGAAGTAACTACTCCACTTCAGTAGCGTTCAGACGAACAGTGTAAACCGAAGCAACTACTTTGATTTAATTCAATCAAAGTAACTGCTCCTCTTTGGTAGTGATCAGATGAACAGTTAGATGCAGGAGTGGTGCTGCATCAATTTGCCTCCTAGCTGAGACAAAGGCCGCTTTTATACGAGGCGCTGAAAAGCGCCTCCTGAGTCCCGTGTTGAGAGAAAAACCGCGCGTGGAGTGTTTACATGCTCCCTGCGCTGCCGGAAGTGACGTGCTTCTAGTTGTCAGCGGTGGTGCTGCCGCTGCCAACAACAGGAAGCACATCACTTCCAGCAGTGCATGGAGCATGTAAACACTCCCTGCATGGCTTTTCTTTCAATGCGGGACTCAGGAGGTGCTTTTCAACGCCGCTTTTCAGCCCATCGTATAAAAGCGGTCTTAGCCTTAGGCCGCTTTCCCACGTTACCGGGAGGAGCAGGGAAGCTTCCATGGTTGGAATCATGGCTCTATTCTCAGGGGAATTAGCGTACATGGTGATGCGCTATTCTGCTTTTATCCCGCGAGAACACTTCCAATGTAGCTTTACAATGGCAGGTGTCCTTGCGGGATAAAAGCAGAATAGCTCACTCTCATGTGCACCGATTCCCATGAGAAGAGAGCCGCAATTGCATTCACGGAAATTTCCCTGCTTCCCCCAGTAATGTGGGAAAGTGGCCTCTATGATAACTGAACCAAGGTCACTGCCTTCATATTGATAAATGATCACATGAACGGATATATCGAAATACAAACTGAAGAGGAGTATGTACACCTGATTTTTCAGGAGTACATGCTGTTGGAGGGGACTAAGGGCTCATTCAGATGTGTGTTTAAATCGCACGATGCCGCTGCCACTACTGTGCGATTCAAACGCACGTCTGAGTGAGCCCCAAGGCCTAGAGCTTGGGATGGCCTGTCACGTGGTATAAACATGAGCATGATGGAACACGTAGCATACACACACGCATGTAGAATGTCTAGAGGAGCACTTTCACAAGTTGGCCTAAGTATACAGCTAGCCGAAGTTTGTAACTAGACCTGGTAGGGTTAAAAGCAAAAATTGACAGAAAGACAGACAGAAAGTCAGAAGGCGCAGGGTCTAGATGGGACCAAACATGCATCTCTTGCTTCTTCTGAATAACTTCGGTTTAGCACTTCTTTCATGTGAACGCTTCAGGAATAAAAGAGAAGTAAGGCCTAACTACACTGAATTAACAGTTTATTGGAACATGGCCCTTGTAATGAAAGAAGGGCTTCCAGACATCTCAGAGCTACTAAATTCCTTCCCATTTTCCATCTGCTCACCCCCTAATTTAGATCACTGATCTGGGTCAAGGAGCATGAAAATGCAACTTCCCTTTGTTTCCTTGCTTCTTACTGGTGTGTGTGTGTGTGTGTGTGTGTGTGTGTGAGAGAGAGAGAGAGAGAGAGAGAGAGAGAGAGAGAGAGAGAGAGAGATAGAGAGATGAAGAGATACTAGGATACATGTAGACCACGTGTATAACAAATATGTAAAGGAAAATAGTAAGACAACATGTATTTTATCTAAGCCGAGAACTGAAAACTTGCTTCACGTAACCAATGTAAACTGAGAACTGCTCAGTCATGACAGGAATGAAACTGCAACCAGAAACTGCCTGGCACCTTCTAGGAAGCAGCCATTGACTTGCTAATGGACTTGATCCTGATCTATGTGCAGGAAGCCACAACTCACTTAGGTAGGAAAAGGAGACAAGGAACTCCGACAAAGTACTTAAGGGCCGTCCCAGAGCCATCAAGAGAGACGTCACATCTTACCAGTCAGAGTAGGGCTGCACCAAACAAGCTATGAAGTAAGGACTGATCTACTGGAAACTCTAAGACTTGTACCCAGCCAAGCTTTCCACCGTTGGCTGTGAAATGAACTGAAATATCCTTGGACTTTGACTAGGGTAACCCTAAGTTAGGAGAATTCAAGTACAGATAGGAATGCGCTATAGCTTCTGTTATTTTGATTTCTGCACTCTTGAGTATAATCTTGTACTACTGCATGCTTATTCATTAAACTTCTTTTAACTGATCCTAGTGTGGTGCAGTGGAATTCCTAACATTGAACGGACACGGTTTGGGTTATTTTTGTGTTTATAAACACAGGCGACTCCAGAGAGAAAGTGTCTGTGCTGGGAAATTCCAAGGTTAAAAAGGTGACAAGGTTCACCCACTGGGTGATTTCAGACGTTACGGGCACCCGATTCACCACAGTGGATTCCCAGCGGTGGCGAGCCGGCTAACCACCCCCCCGTGGACAAGAAAGGCCCCAAACAGACGTGACGGGAGCAGGACCACGGCAGGGAATCGGACTGGCAGACCACGGCCCGGGGCAGCGCAACAGATGTTATGCCGATCCCAGGTCATGGTCAAAACACCCATAAGGCACCGGGGTGGCCCGTCCCGGCTGCTGCTGCTGCTACTGTCCCCCCACCGCCTCCATGTTCAGCATGACCACTGCTTCCTCCGCCTGCACCTCCACCACCTCCTCCCATGCTCACTCGCCCTCTGCTCTCCTCTCCCTTCCGCCTCGCTCCATCCTGCCACGTCCCCCTGCTGCTGGGTGCACTTTAAATCTCCTTCCTCGGCCCGTGTTGTTGCTCGTTGCCTGGCAGCAACGCTGCGTACTTTGTCCCCGGCTGGGAATCGTTCTGCTTGATTCCGGCCGGTGGTTGCCGTTCAGACGTTACTTTTTTTTGTTTCCCGGTGGGAATCGCTTTGACCATGCTTTCGGAGATGGTCCGGGGTCAGACCTCTGGAAGCGTGGTTATTTTTGACCCCTGCTGGGGATTGACTGTGGTGAACATCTGGCACCCGCAAAACAGATGTTCAGGGCACTTTGGCCCCGCTGCGGGATTGACCATGGTTCACTGTGATTGACTGTGATCTCGTAATGTCTGAAAATACCCATTGTAGGCTGAATCAGTTCTAGAGAGAGCTGGTCCAGTGGGAGCTGCAAGCCAGGGAAACTGAGTCACAACAGCCTAGAGTGGGGTACTGAAACCCCAATCCCATGACAGAGTGTGTGTGTGTGTGTGTGTGTGTATGCACATGTGTGCATTTAAGTGAGTTATTTAGCTCTGAAAGAAAAATCTATCATGGAGCAAGAGATTCTTGGCATCACCTGGAGTTTCCTTTGCCATTTAGGCAGGAAGAAGTAAGGGCACCAGCAAAATACTAACAGCTCAATAATGTTATTATCCTGAACTGCAGAGCTGCTCTGATTAATTTATGAAGTTTTAGAAAAAAAGGTAGCTGAATACTACGGCAGTGCTTGAAATATAAAGGCCAAGCAGAGTTAATAACTTGTTTCTTTTAACTGCCAAGGAAGCTAGTATTTAATGAAATTGTAATTTTAAAAAACTGCCTCTATAATTAGAGATTAATCCTTTTAAATGTTATACTTAAAACAGGGCAGAGTGGTTCACGCTAACTGCTTGGGCAAACTGACCCTGCATGTGGCAAAACCTCCTACCTGTGACTTGAATGGGCGTGGCGCCGATGCACGCCTGCAGAGGAAGCTCCCAGTTACTGTAATAGCAGAACGAAGCTGTTATTAGGGACCTGTGTTCACTGCATTTCCCCCATTGGTGGCAATGGAGAAAACACAGTGGACACGGGTCCCAATGGAACAGTGGGTGATTTCAGACATGATGGGGCGGCTTTTGCCCCGGCACGGAATCACCCTTCTGATTCCCCACCGGAACCAGCCTGTCACGGCCAGCAAATGTGCTGGCCGATTCCGGTGGGAAATCGGGGTGGGGGTCGGGTGGTGCAACGTGCGGCCACACGGCCCCGCCCCCCCAGCCGCCCACCCTCTGGGAGACGGTGGGTGCAGCTGCGTCTGATTCCTGCCCATGGTCCGGGCCACGGCCTAGAATCGGCGCCGGTAACAGATGTTACCGGCCACTGATTCTGGGCCGTGGTTCAGCTAACCACACTTCCGGAGATGGTCCCCGGACCATCCTCTAACCATGGTTATTTTGATTCCCGCCGATGGTTCACTGTGGTGAACATCTGGCGGGAATCAAACAGACGTTACGGGACCATTCCCCACCACAGGGTATTGACTGTGGTTGAGCGTGATCGCGTAACGTCTGAAAATACTCAGTAGCACTGGCTGGGTGTGTGTGTGTGTGTGTGTGTGGAGATATGTAGCAGCTACTATAGTGTCAGTCTCTTCCACCCACGGCTGGAGTAGGGCACAACATCAGCTTCGGATTTTGTGGGACATTTTCTTGTGATTCATGAAGCATTGGCTCCAGTTTGTGTATTGTACTGCCAAGCCCCTTTAGAGCTGTGCAATTCCTTTAGGAAAGGACCTGTAGACCGTCAAATGTACATTCTGTAAAGCAGCGGCAATTTAGGTGCGATGTACATCATCAGAAATACAAACATGGAGGGCCTCAGACAGATAGCCAATTTTGGGGGAGGTTTTTACAGCTTGTTTTCTTATTCTGAGCCAGGTGGATGTTTTGGTTTCCAGAGACAGCAACGCTATGAGACTCGGAATGTCAGTCAGTCGGAGGGACTGAGGGACATGGTGATTGGCGGAACACGCCCAAATGCGTCAGGACCAGTCTCAATGGCCTGGAGGTTGTGCAAACATTCAATGAGTTCCTTTGTTTCCCATTTTGCTTACCTGCTTCTCCGACAAAGACCTCAACAGGCACACTGGTAGGGCTCTCCCCAATGATGTTATAGGCTGTCATTATAACTTCATATTTCTTGTATTTCTTCAGCTCTGGAAATTAAAATTAAATTAAATTATCTCTCACTTGATATTACATATAATATATTTGAAGCAATATCATTAACTGAACACTTTCCTGTTAACAGAATATGCCCCCATCTCTACTTCACTGAAGAAGGGGCTAAAGCTAGTCAGGATCCACCCCTTCTTTCTTTGCTGCTGCCCTTAGTTGGGATAGTTCCTGTCAGTGTTTTGAAGTAGAGCCACCACCGATGCACATTTTTAAAGAACACTTATGAAAAGTGCAGGGCCTGCATGCAACATGTATTTTTGACAAGTGTTCCTTAAAATGTGCACAGGTGGCAATGCTATTCTGGAGGAGGAACAGTACAAGGATGTTCCACAGCTGCTATTACTGATGTTAGGACATTGGTCTTGAACCTTCACATCTGGGGTTCCTTGAGTTGTTGCTGGGCCTACAGAGCCACAGCTTCAACTTGACTAAGGTCTAGCCGCTCCCTGAGGAGGCCTCTCTGCTGTCCTGGCCACACACCTCCTCCTGACTGTCTCCACTCCCAGCTTCCTGGCTGGCTGGCTGCCAGTTGGGATATAAGCCTGGTTTGTCAGCAGCTGGAAGCTAGTCAGGAGATGGGTGGTGGCCAGGGCAGCAGAGAGGCCCCCTGAGGGAGTTGGGCCTGAGGCAAGGTGGAGTAGTAGCATTTTAGGCCCAGCTAGCACTCTGAGGTGAGGGTTTGGACAACGGAGAGGCTTGTGCAGAGAGACAGTGGGCATTTTTACACACACCTTAAAGTGCTGGTCTTTCAATCTTCTGGGTTTACAAGTCCACAAGTAAGTTGTGGATGCATTTGTCACACACACACTGTCCCTGAGGCAGCCTAAAGTAGCCGTGAGGGGCTGCCATGGAAACCAAGTGACCACAGCTGCCTGGAGCAAAGCAGTTTACCAGGAGAACCTTTTACACACAAAAGTTCTGGGAGAAGTTCTATGTAGAAGTTCAAAGAGCCAGATGTTTAAGATCTGGGTGAGTGATTTAGACGCACGGAAAGTTCAGGATGTAACAGCAAACATGTAGGAGAAATGTGTGTGTAAAAACACCCAATGCTACACTGTTTATTTTTGGAAGTTGCCTTCTTGTATCAAGGACTGTTACAGATGGTTTTGGATCCTGTTTCTAAGTACTTTTATTGATTTTTCTCCTTTTTCTTCATAATCTTTTAAATATATATATATATATATATATATATATATATATATATATATATATATTTGTATTATTACTTTTCAGTTTATAATCTTTTTGGTCCTATTTTGAGGACTTTTTTGATTGACACATTTTTGATTGATATTTTGTACAGATAAGCTAGGTTTTTTCCCCCCCTTCTTTTTATATGTCACTGCAAGTTTATTATGGGGTTTCTATGCAATTTGCATCCATTTTTTACTATTCTGCATGAGTTGATAGAGAAAAAAGAGATTCATAGAGTCAGTGCTTTTAATAATGTATGTAATATTAATAATGAGGACAAGTGCAAAGTGATGCACATAGGGAAAAATAACCCAAACTATGCATACACAATGCTGGGTATTAAGCTAGGAGTTACCACTCAGGAAAAGGAACTGGAAGTGATTGTGGACAATACACTGAAATCCTTAGCCCAATGTGCAGCAGCAGTCAAAAAGCAAACAGAATGTTAGGAATTATTCGCAAAGGGATAGAGAATAAAACTGAGGATGGCATAATGCCTCTATACAAATCAATGGTGCGACTGCACCTGGAATATTCTGTGCAGTTCTGGTCGTTCCATCTCAAAAAAGACGCTGAACTAGAAAAGGTACGGAGAAGGGCAACGAGAATGATAAAGGGTATGGAACGGCTTCCATACAAAGAGAGGCTTGACAAGCTGGGTCTCTTCAACTTACAGAAGAGAAGACTGAGAGGGGACATGATAGAGGTTTATAAAATCTTGAGTGGTGTGGAACGAGTAGATAGGGAACGGTTATTTACCCTCTCAAATAG
>QEPC01010859.1:10723516-10768862 GCA_003113815.1 Sphenodon punctatus | reverse complement strand
GGCCTGTTCGGACGACTGAACCGAACAGCCGAACCCAAACTTGGCGAACGAACTGAACGAATGAACCAAACGCATCCGAACCGAATGGCCGAACCGACCGACCGAAACGAACGCAGCCGAACCGAACGGCCGAACCCGAACAGCGATCTGTTCGCCCATCCCTATCCATCTGGGGTTTTCTCATTTTCTTGCTTGTCTGGACATTTGGCTCTTCGGTTATTTCATTTTGGATATTTGAGCATACGCAGTAACCGAAAACGAAGCCCTCCAACAACCAGATAACCAAATATTTAAATTTCCAGACAACTGAATAACAGAAAAGCCAAATAACCAAACAACCCAAAGCGGGAAAACCCAGATCACTGAATAGCTGGTTCCTTTGTGAACGCCATTCTGATACTAGGTGGGTTATTTGAAAATAAGAATACTATTCACCAATACAAAATCCACTAATCTTTTTAGCACTAGTCAGGATTCATTGGGAGGCAAGGCAGGGAAAGGGAAACCAATCTGCACTGAAGCTGAACTTATTTCAACTTGTTTCCAACATGAAAAATCACCTTTAAAGGTTAAACTTCTTTTCCCATTTCACTCTTTAATTAGTGGGATGTGTTAAAATAGCAGCTGGAGAAAATAGAAAAGACACTTTTTTTGTAGACAAAAACTTTGCTGTTCCATTTTTTTTTTAAAAAAGGGACAATGCTACTAAATGTAAGTGCGTAAGAGGGGTTCTTGCTTTCGCCACGCTCTTTCACAGACAGCCAATTAGCGGGTGTTTATTTAAGTCCTGGTGGCAGCCCTGTTGATCTGTTGAGTAACATGTTGTTATGCTTTCGTGCGTCACCCTCCCTCTAACCCTTCCCTCCTTTAAAATTTGGCACAAGGAGCCTGATAAGATAAATGACCCAGGATGCTCCTTCCTCTTTGCCAGGATAATCATGATTCTTCCCTGAAAAGGGTACTTTGCTGAAAGGTCAGGTCTTTCCAGCTCTTATCTGTCTTTCATGGACAAAACTCTGCTTTTGATGTAATGGATTATTTAGGATTTTGTATCGATCTGGGGAAAGGCCCAAGGGATCAGCTGAGGTAGGTAAAGTGATTGTAGCAGGGGGGTCTTCCCAGGGCCACACGGGGCACTGGGGTCTCACTCAGGGGAATTAGCTCTACCCTGTTATGGCTATTCAGTCCGAGCCTCGGCTGAATGCCCCTCTGAGGAAGGGGGTACCCTCCTATCGGACCCAACACAGGCAGTACAGAGGGGATCACGTCCACAGTCCTTTATTAGTACAATCAGTGTACACAACCCCTGGGGTTGCTGGTTCAGTCGCCTCCACCCTGCAGGCCCAGGTCAGTCTCTCACAGGCTCAGGAGCAACCCAACATCAACCCCCAAAGTCCAGTCAGCCAGGCCACAAAGCCCCAGGCTCTGGAAAAGCCTTCCCCAGGCACGAGGCTCCCTCCTGGGCACAGCCTCTTCCAGTACCTGGTTCTCCTCTTCAGCACCCTGGAGAGCACAGAGTGGGAAGGCTTTGTTGGGGAGATGTGGTCCCTTCAGCTCCCAGGCAGAGATTGCCTTTCTCGCTGCCTTCCAACCCCTTATGTAGTCAGAGTGGGCGTGGCCTACTGTCCTTAAAAGGCCAGTGTCCTGCCTACTCTGGCACCTTAGGAACAAGCCTGTTTTCTCTCAGGCTGGCTCCTTGGCATGGGCTAGCTTCCCAAAGACCCATCCAGCCCACTGGCTGGCGCCCTCAGCCCCCTCTTAAAGGGGCAGCAGCCTCACAGGACTGCTCCCTGCTACAGTGATGATGAGTGGCAGCCTGTATGGTCTACCGAAGTAAAAAAGACCTATTTGTTTACATCGTGATTTAGAGTAACTCCCAGAAAAAAAGAATAGAACGTGATCCTGAAGTTAACATTAATATCGCAGTGAAGTTTGACAATCCAGCTTGGATTATTGATAGTGCTAGCTGGTCCAGCAAGGCCATGTTTTGCTGCTAGTGATGTTTCAAATGATGGACTTAGTGGACCAAGCAGCTTAAAACTACAAAAGGGTGCGTTTCATTTTGTTTTGTGGTGAGCTACTAGCAAGGCTCACTGTTCAAATGTTTGGGTTTTCCAGGGAAATCTACAATGTAGTTTCTCTTTCTTCTGGAGTATTTTGGCAGAGGTTGGGCTTTCTATTTATTTGAAAAATATAGTGTGGCTGAATTACTGAGTATAGAAGAAGTATAGTGATGGTAAGTAATTGCCTACAACTCCCTTGAGACAGCCCTGGCCCAACCATCCCATTTCATTTTCATGAAATATAAAACATCCAATTACCTAAGCAACCCTCTCTTTCATATTAATTACCCAGCCCAAATCTGCCAATCGGACACGCATTTATTCCTACATGTTACACTTAATATTCCCTGCTTGTCCTCTTTTGCATTCATTTCACCCCAGAGTATGTTTGCTTTGTAGGTGGGGAACCTAATTGATACCTATACATAATCCCTCTGGTAAAAATGTTCAGCATGCCTCATATTTTATATCTCATAAACACGCTGTAATTGAGAGTGTTACGCTGTTTGAATGCGGGCCCGCTGCAGACTTGCAGAGTACAGACAAATCTTCCAAGGTGCAGCCATGCAGAGACCCATGCCTAGAAATGATTGTTCTTCCCACCGGCAGGCAGACTGGGCTGTACCGAGAGTGTGTACATTTTCTGCTAGAATGCAGCCTATTCAAAACTGTATTTCTTTTTAGGCAGAGCTCTGTCTCAGGAGTGGGGGAGACAGGAGGCTACAGATAACTTATCTTTTTGCCACAGAAAGAATTCTGGTAGATCTCAGGATGTTAAGAGTCAGGAAACAGAAACTGACACCTGTCAAGGCAGGATATAATAAATGAATGGGAGAGCAGCGGGGAATTGGGCCACTGTCTTTTACGTGTACTTGAATGGCCACAATGTAGGGTAGACCACCCAGTTTAACCAAGTTTAGATCATTCTGGAAGTCTTCGAGTAACTTTGGTATCTGACCTACCTGCCACTGAATGAGGACAGAAGATGTCGTGTGGGGAGTCACTGTCACAGAACTCGGTGGCTCGCCTGGTACTAAACAAAAAAAAAAAGGAAAGAAAAAAGAAATAAATGTAAGAAAGAATAATTGTAGTAAGAGAAACAACTGAAAATTTACTCTGGCAAATCCCTTCCTTCCTTGATGACTGTCCCTCCTGTTCTAGACTCACTGATGTGTTGTTCGATGGCATAGCTATGAAAAACAAACAGGGCTGGATTAACCATTATGCTGACTACACTGCAGCATTACGGGGTGGCTACACTCTGAGTCAGTCAGCATGCGTGTACCGGTGCATCTGCCTAGCCAGAGCCCCACCACTGTGGGACACCAGAGCTCACACTGTGTCAGTCTCTCAGGCACAAATCAGCAAGGCGCTTAACAGTATCATCAGCAACCCCTACATACCAACCCTGCTCCTCCTGCCCATTTCCCTTGCTGGCCGGCTCCTCTACGTGCTGCGTTAGGGTCAGGGTCAAGCTGAAGAGATTCTCTTTCTGCTTATTGAATTTATTTATTTAGTGTTTTTTATGCCGCCCCCTCCTGCATAGCATCTCGGGGCGGCTAACAACATTTAAAAACAAATAATATCATAATCTCAGCATTTAAAATAACCCAACAATAAACCCCCACCCTAATCCAACCCACCCATCCCGTCTCCCTCAGCAAAAGCCCAGCGGAACAGCCAGGTCTTACACTGTCTACGGAAAGAGGGGAGGTCTACGGCCAAGCGGATCTCCAGTGGGAGGGAGTTCCACAGCCGCGGAGCGGGCACCGAGAATGCCCACCTCATGGTCGACACCTGGGAAACCCAGGGAACCTCCAGGAGGGCGCCCCCAGACAACCGCAGAGGCTGATTCAGGATCCAGAGGGTGAGGCGGCCCTGCAGATAAGTGGAGTCCAGGCCGTTTAGGGCTTTAAAGGTCAAAACCAACACCTTGAATTCGGCCCGGAAGACTATTGGCAGCCTGTTGAAGGCATTGTGGAGACTGCTGGTGGGGAGGGGAGGCTGTGTACCAGCACTGGGTGACTAGGCCAGGTCAGGGACTGTTGTGCACAGATAACCTAGGCACGGAGGTGGCCTGGATTGAGAGGCCACAAAGAATGTCTTAGCCTGCATTCACACGAAACGCTTAGTACATGAAAAACTCTCTCTCCTTCCCGCTTTATTTTTTAACATGTGAAAGAGTCACAGGATACACAGGTCACATTAACTCCCAAAAACTGAAGCCAGAAAGCAAGGCTTCACAATCGTTCTAAATCCACCACAAGCATTTCTCGTAATGCGTGAAGGGATTAATTCACGTATCAGTCTGCCTTAATTGCTACAGGATGGGATAGAGGTGATTTCCTCTTCAGGGGATCAAATCCCCCACTGCCTGCCTGCTCAGGTCAATGCACTGTTGACAAGAGAAACAAAAAAATGCCGCATACTGGGAGATATAATCTTCCGGGTCCGATTCAAGGTGTTGGTTCTCACCTCTAAAGCCCTTTATGGTCTGGGCCCCGCCTACCTGCGGGACCACCTCACTCCCCAGGTTCTTGATTGGCCCTTGCGATCGACCGGGGGTGCCCTCCTCCAAGTCCCCCGTGTGCGCCAGGTGGCAACAATGGGGAGGGCGTTCTCGGTGGCTGCTCCGCAGCTGAGGAACTCCCTCCCGGCAGATTTCCGCCTTTCCCTGGGTCTTCTCTCCTCCTGGAGATAATGTAAAGCCTGGGTGTTTCGGCAGGCGTTTGGTGAGGGAGCAGGGCGAGGGGTGGGTGAGTTGGACAGAGAGGGATGGGGATGATTATTCTTGGTCTGCTCTGTGTTTTAATGATTTTGATGATTTTTTAAATTGTTGTTTTTGTGTTTTATCTATTTACGTAAGCCGCCCTAAGCTGCCTTTGTCGGGAGGCGGCGGGATATCAAGTGTTTTTAAATACATACATATCTATGGCCCTTTTCAAATGAGCTGGCAGTGCGGGGGGGATGGGTAGAGGCCACAGTGTGTGAGGGAGGGAGCAGCCATTACACAGACGCCCACCCATTTCTATGCACGGAGGCACCTCCATTTTCTCCAATACTTCCGTGCGTGGGGGATCGGTGGAGATGGGTGGAGCATGGCAGCACGCACGCAACCCCTACCCACCAGCCACGGCGGTCAGATGGACGCCCCCACCCCCCGCTCATGCAGTTGCACATGTGTGTGTGGGGGGGTGCATCTGTATAAAAAGGGCCTATTAGTGGTAATGGCACTTTATGCACGGTAACCTTTGAAGCGAGGGAAGAGAATGTGGGAACAATTCAAATGCATGAATGCAAACTCCCACAACAAAGATTACAGGTGGGAGAAGAGTCTCGTGTGAATGCAGCTTTATTGTGGGTCCCCAACATCCTTTAATCCTGCCCCTGGGTGAAACCGCTCCTGTACGGAGGCAGGCAGTTACTAAGTGTCCCTCCCCTCTCTGTCCTACCTCCGCAGCACACACAGAATGTCTCAGCCTGGGAACAAAGCAGGGAATGCTTATCAGGAACTCGCAGGCAGCTCCGCACAGTGTAATGCTCTAGTGGCAGCACTAGGTTTGCTCAGCAAAATAAATCTTGGTAGTTTGCTAAGGAGGTGAGTAGTTTTTGCAGGTTTAACGCATTCTATTGTAAGCAGGCCAAGCTGATTTCTGGAGTCTCTCTAACTAAACTCACTGCGAATTAAAAACAAAATCGTTAGAGCTGGCATGGCCTCATTAGCACCCAAAGTTCTCATTTAAAATTGTCACAGCCTGCAACAATAAGGCATCTTTTGTTTGGGAAAAAAATGGAGATTTCTTTAAAACGCTGTTAAGAAACAATAGATTTCACATCCTCAACATTAAGGGACTTATACAACTGTGCTAATTAGCTCGTATTTACATAATTAACAGAGGTTAGTTAACCCATATTGAACCCCTACGTCAACAATCTTTTAGTGAATATGTGGACAATTTTTTCATGAATCAAGAGTGATGTTCCCTCTGGTAACTTATCCTAGTATGGAAACATGGTTGCGCTAACTCAAGAAAAAAACAACACTCTTTACCAACGAAAAGAGTGCCCACAAGGGTCTTGAGTCTTGACATGGATTGATTAGCTCGCACTGACAAAGTTAGCAGTTAATTAGTTCTGACTTCTTATGTGCCCAAGGAAGAGCCCTGTGGGGCCCAAAAGCTTGCAACAAGAGTTGGCCCAATAAAAGAGTTCATCTGAACTATTTTGAGACCGACATGCCAACGACACCTTCTCTTTAACAGACAAGCCCCGACTCTCAGGGACCCTTGCTCTGAACTTCTTTCCTCACTGCACATTTGATTTGATGGGGGCCTGCTGTACAATATATTAAGGATATGTTTGTTTTTTTACTCTCTTGATGACTCCATGTGTTATCTGATTATCCTGGGGGGGGAGGGAAGCTGCAGTGAACACGGATCCCTGGTCATGACAGATCATGCATGCAGTACTGCTTAATGCGCCATACGACAGTGTCGCAATACAATGATGGCAAGGCTCCTGGTTTAGGACCAGACTTTGATACCTTTCCTCACTTTGAACTGTCTCTTTCTCCATGTGCTCTCCCATTCAAGCCAACAATGAAGTAAAGGACTGCTCAGCTGGGCAATGTCACCAGTCTGAACACTTATATTCACAGACATAGGCCCTATTCAAACAAGAAACACCCACGCATGCCCATGCAAGCCCACTGTATGGGCATGCATGGGTGTCTAGTTTGCACAGCCATGGCCCGTGGGAGGGTGAGAGTGCTCCTGCGTACCATGCATCCCCACCCACCTCCACCCATCACTCTTGCACGGAGCAACAGGCAACAATGCTGGTTGCTCCGTACGGGGGCATGCGTGGGGGCACCCACCACCCTGCACAGCCACCCCCAGCTGCGGCCTGTTTGAAAAGGGCCATAGTTTGTGTTTTGTTATCCCCACAATATGCAGGATATACTGCTTGTGTTTACAGGGGTTCCTCACTCCCTGTCCTCATATCTCCACCGTTAACTCTACCGCAGTCTAGCATGGACCACAAGTGAAAACAGTTAAAGAAACTTCTTTGAACGTATGCACTGTTCTGCATTTATTTTTAATGATCTCTTGTAAATTATTCAATTTCTGGGATGATAATGGTTAGCACAGCGTTTAGAAGCCAATCAAACAGAGTTTAATTCCATTTGGAGGCTCCGGAAAGCATGATTCACTGTCAGAGGGCACATCAGGACATTTGAAGCTGGCTGTTATTAATTCTGCTAAACCTTGCTAGCACCCCCTGCCAATCCTCTGTGAACAGAATTGTGTTTTGGGTCCCTTATGCTTCAGGCTCAAAATGGAACAACTCAGCTCATTGGAGAACGCGTCCCCAAGGTTAGAGTTAAGCAGGTGAACACTGCCTGTGCTGAGTTCTGGATCATGCCGTTGCCATATCTCTTACCATCCTGCAGAGTGGTGACGGCGTCTGTCTCAAAACTGAAGTCACTATCTCCAATATCATTGGTTGCCTTCAGTCGCAGCTTATAAGAGGTAAACGGGTTCAGCCTGTAAAATGGAACAGAGAGAACAAGGGATGAATTCACTCAGAATTTTCACAAGCTGCTCGAGACCGAACCTCTCACAAAGAACCAGCCCAACAGCAAGTGAAATGATTAGAGTTATCTCTCTCCGCACAGGACTCCCAGTTTTTCTATGGAGCTTTGTCCTTTCCCCCAGAAACACTGGGACTGCTCTATCTAACATTATCCTCACACTCTCAAATATCCTCCAGCCAGACTACTCAAACACAAACACGCTCGGTAAAAACTGATTTGATGGTGGGCTGCTTTGGCCTGGGACTCACCAACACATCTGGTTTAGGTGCCACCAGATGTTAGCCTGGGACTGCCCCAGGGAGGGTAGGTGGCTAACCCAGGCTGTGTCCTTGGAAAATCTCAGAGGACACAGCCCAGGCTAAGGGCTGCCCATGCAGCGCATCACAGGCTAGCGTGTTTGTTCTGCCCCACCAGACCCGCCTCGGGGCAGGGGCCACCATGGCCAAGTGCCATGGCTGGTTGGCATGGCTGTCCGTCGTGGTGGGGTGATGGGGGCAGGGTGTGGGCGAGGCCACCTGCCCACGTGTTTGTTTGAATGAATGAATACAATTTATCCAATAGGCCATTACAAAGTACATCCAATACCAAACCTGCATGTTTGTTTAGCTCCTGACCCTATAAGGGTCATGCGGGTGGCAGGGATGGCTCTCTGGCTGCGAGCACATTTATTTCGTGCCCCTCCGACTCGGGCCATGTAAACTGTGGTTTCCCACCACTGTGGAGATAAGAAGTCAGGATACCAGTTTGTCAATGAATCCACTAGACTGTGCTGAAGGATTGGTATGTTTCAGTCCTAGAGCCTTTCCGACTAATACTATTCTGTGGATTATTTAACACAGACAGGGACAGCAGAGTTCGCCCGCAGCTCTTCTGCGTACTCAGTGGCTGTAAGATATGCAAAGAGTTGACTTCCAGCTGGGATGACCTTCACAAAACGTCTTCCGGCTTGGTCAGCAGGGGACTCTCTTTTGAGTCACTGGCAAGGGAGACAAGTTCAGAGTCAAACGTCATGGGGGGGTTTAGCTAATTAATTGGTTAAATCTATTGTACAGCTGGCCACCAACCGGCAAATGCAATGACTAGCTGTGCAGGTAAAACTACTGGGGAAGGATGATTAAGCACCATGGGATAATACGCTGTGATGGGCAGCTCATAAAATATTGCTTTTCTGTATCCCCACGGGAAAGCGCTATTAGCAAAAAGGAGAGGAAATGCTTTTCTTAGTTCTGCCCGATTAGGAAACTGACAGTCTCCACTTGCAACTACCATCGTCTCCCCTGACGTATTGTATGTCTTTTGTGTTCAGTAATGACAATGTCAAGTTCACAATACATAGCTGGTCTCCTTGATTCAGAGTCCTTGGCTACAAATACGTTGGGAATAATTCAAATCTGGTGTAAGTAAGTGGAACTTCACGGAGGCTCGTGAATTGGCTCTGAGTTTGCCGTACATATTTCAAGTTTTCTTTTCTCTCACCAGGAGAGTAGCAGTCTGTTTACAAATAAAACCCCTTCCTTGGCACAAGCTAAACCCCATTGCTACTCCCATTATTTTGTACTACGTGTTAAAAATCTCCATCCTATTCTGCAGAAGAGCATGTTGGCTTCCAGGAAGATAACTGTATTACGGCACTGCGTTCGTACCACCTAGGTTAAAATTTCTATTATATATTTCCACATTACACTGTTACAAATGATCTTAAATACTTTGCAGTAATAAGCACCATGCTTCTATAAATCAGTATCTGCAGTCTTTTAATTTTTTTTGTAATTTGGTAGTATTGGCTGAGTGTGTAGCCCTAGTGGGTCTTGATATTGTTTGATTTCTCAGCATTCCAACAGTCTTTTAGAAACAACCTTCTTTCCTCTGGGAGGAACAAGGTACAGTGACAGGAGCGCCTCCTCCTGGTCCCTCAGCATCTTCAGCTGATACTGCAAGAACTTTAATTCCAACACCATCTCTGAGAATCTAACGTAAGCTGGATAACACAATTTAAACACATTGGTGTTATCTATACATTTCACAGTACGGTAAAATACAGATAAAATTGCCCTCATTTCATCTGAAAACAAGATAAGAGCTCACATAGAGATAATCTCAGTGCACTGATGGAAATGAATTTTAGCATAAACCTCAGCAGAAAGACCTTGTATTTTAAGAGCACCACACTATAGGAGGACTGGGTAAGGTAATCTAAGAGGTGAGTCAGCAAACAGTCTAGTGCAGCAGTTTCCAACCACTGGTTTGTGGGACGGTGTCAGTCTACAGTCAAGTTTTTTCTGTTCCATTTCCTGGTTGGGGGCCTGGAACAGCTGCCTCAGAGACAGCCCTACTGTGGTCTCTTTCCTGCAGCCTTTGCAGGCCTTCTCTCCATTAAGAGGACAGCTGGAAATATGAAATCAGGAAAGGCTCCCTCCTTAGAGCACTTGTTGGGTTGACTGTATTGGTCTGACATTCAGGAGTCTTCTGGGTTTTGGGTGGAGACTTCACCCAGATTGACCCAAAAGGGATGGTTTTGGTCAGGTCCCATTGGGCCTAGGTAGAGCCACATGCTTGACCTGCCTAATCCTCTGGACAATCAGGATCCATACCTGTCCATAATAACAGTCAATACTTAGTTTTTTCAAAGAAAGGTTTTGGCATTTCTGTGAGTGAAAGGTTAGAGCACTGGTCTTCGGAGCACTAGCCAAAGAGCCTGGAATTGATGAGCTTCAATAGCTACTCCAGCTTCAGTTCTCGGTATGTGTTTGGACAAGTTGCTTAGGGTGATATTTTCAATGATGTTTAAATGACCGTGGGTGTTTTTAAACGAACAAGGCGATGGGGGTGGGGAGAGCTGTGGCCACTGAGTGGCACTGCAGCGGAGCACCCACGCAAGCTTCCAGCATGGCTACCATAGCCACGGAGGCAAGCCATGATGAATTCCCCTGCCACGTACCATGGCGGGGAAGGGAAGCACGTCGGGCCGGCCTTTGCAATTGACAAGCCCCAGGCGGGAGCGCTGGGAAACCCGGGCTCCTCAGTACTCCCGGCCAGTTCCTGTGACTCACAAAGGCCGTGTCCCCCGCTCACAGTGCCAATGAATGGTGGACCTGTCTGCTGGCATGGGTGGCTGGTTCCATTTACATGGGCAAGGGCTCCAGGGTCACCTGTTGCCACGCAGCTATTTGGCTTGGCCCGTATAGAGAACTCCAGATACGTGGCCGTGAGTGGGTGCTCGGTGACTCACGGGAGAGCACATCCTCCCCGCTCCAGCTTTAGCTGGGTGGTGGGCTCGGTGGCTCCTGGGTGGCCACGTCGGGTAGCATCTCATCTGAAAACACCCTGCATCTGAGAGTTGGTTTCCTAAGTTCCTTATTGGAAAATATGATCTTGGCAAATAACTCACTTAGGGCTTTTCCAAATTTTACCTTTAGCCTCTCATGTCTCTAACACAGGGAGAGTGATGATAAGGAGTTAACTGCTGTCATTTCTGTGGTTCTCTGATGCTATCTGTTGCCGTACCTCTCAATCACACACAATGTGGACTCATGGCTGACAGAAGAGGAGTAAGTTTGCCATTCTCCATCTGGTAGCTCCTTCACTTGCACCGTAAAATACCGTATTGGGGAAGAACCATCACTCCCAGGAACCCAGTGCAGCTTCAGACTCCGGGATGACACTTCAGATTGCGGGGTCAACAGTTTCATGGGAGGTGCTGGCCGTTCTGAAATTAAACATTCAACAGATACTATCATAGGAGGAAACTCAAGTTTACACAAAGCTAGAGGTGCTCATGGACATTCCAAATCCGCACAGCCAGAGATTCTGCGTGCAGTGCCTGGTGATGGAGCATTTGCATTTACTGCAGGACACATGTACCAGACAGACAGACCGTACTATGCTTCAGGTTCAGCTGCAGAGAAAGATGAGTGTTAGGAGCGATCCCAGATTCCCTAAGAATAAAGACACCTTTGAACAGATGCACTCAAACAGTCAAACACTGAGAAGCTGATATCTTATAATAGTTGCATTTTAAATCTCTTAGAGAGTGGACAGCACCTGCACCCCACACACTGAGATAAATCAGCAGCTACACACAGCAGAATCAATATAAGATGGAGAAAAGCAACAAAACAACTGCAGAGAGGTAGTTTCCTGTGTGACCCAGCAGTCAACCTGGCCTGAACTCTCTTGTAATTGCAACCACCTTCCAGTGGCTTTTCCACGTAAGCTTGGATCCTATTCGGGGTCTTGTACTGCAACCTCTCTCTGTTCGCCCCTTCTGCTCATCCCTGATGGCTGGATTCTTCATTCTGCCTGGTTCACTTGGTGTCACATACGCATCGCAATGTGAACTGAAACTATCTAGAACAGGAGATGGCAGAGGATTTCTTTTATTTTTTAATTTCAATTTATTGCGTAGCCATATGGCCATTGCAAAAACATACAAATGGTCCAAACCACAAACAAAACATGTAATACAATCATATAATAAAATACTACTACTACTACTAATAATAATAATAATACAACCTATAAATAAAATAAAATAGAGCTCCAACAAGGGATAAAATTAATATAAAGATTCAACCTAAAATAATCAGTCCCCAAGGGCTTCACAGCTCATCTCAGTCCTTAGAGCGCTTATTTGCCTCTAATTTAAAGGCGAAGATGGCCGGTCTCCATACTGTTGTCGGATTGAGCTGTTGGAGCAGCCAAATTACTTTTTTTTTTGGAAGAAAAATGACAAGGGAAGTCCTTCTCACAGGGGCTGTATTGGTCCCTAATCTTCTGTGTCAGAGGACACGCAAGAGAGCAGGAGATAGAGAACTGTGGCAGGGGAACTGGAGCCTCTGAGCTGCAGCTGTCTCAAGAGGTCTCCTCTGGCCCTGACTGCCTGGCTCCCAGGAGCTCAGGACAAGGGCTTCAGCAGCCCAGGGGGAGCTGTTAGAGCTATTTGGGTTCAGGATTGGTGAGGCTGGCCAGGCGACCAGAAGCCCTCAGCACTGAACACTGGGCTGAGAGAGAGCCTAGCAGTGAGAGACTAGAGAGAGGGCTGGAAGAAGGCTCTAACTCCAGGCATGGATGATGATATGCCTGGGAGGTAATCCCTGGAGTAATGGGTAGGGATTTATTCTATGTTGGTGTTTTAAGTTTGTGAATGAAATGCACTGCCAGGCAAGAGCCCTGGGTGAAGGAGCCCTAAACAGGGGGAATGTGAGAGGAGTGAAGAACCGGAATAAAGCTGTTCATCAAAGAAACTTTGTGTTGGGTGCTTGTTTCCTGGGAAACTGAAGCAAAAGCTGGAGACATTAGATGCCTGTGCAGATAGGGTGGCCACCTTCGGTCCTTTTTAACCTGACACTTCCATTTCGGCCTACGGGAGTGTCAAGTAAAAAAACATGATGGGTGGCAGCCCTATGTGCACAGCGCACGTTGGGGGCAAACCTGTCGCAGGAGCCTTGTGGGCCTCTTTGAAAATTAATACAAGCTCCATGGGCTGGATAGCAACTGGGGGGGGGCAGGAGTGCTTAAGAGGGTGTGCTCAGGGTGGGAGAAACTAGGTAGGGGAGAGTCCACATCATGGATCTATACCGTGGATCCATCCTCTGCCCTCATCGCTGCTCCCTTCCCCTGGGGTCACTCTTTCACTGCTTGTGAGCAGAGACTGCATCTGTGAGTCGCCATTGGTAAGGGATTGGAGTCGCATTGGAAAGGGATTGGACTGGCTCTGTGAGTCGCAATTGGAAAGGGGCCAAATAAAGCTGTAGGCTGCATTTGGCCCCCAGGCTTAGGGTGGCCATCCCTCCCCCTTTAAAAGAGGATGCTTGTGAAAAATACATGTTGCAGGGCTGCACTGGAACCAATGCAGCCCTTCAAAATGTATTTTTCATAAGTGTCCTCTTTTAAAAGGGAGGCATGGCCACCCTACTCAGGCCAGATGTTCCTCACCACTGAGGCTAGAGGTCTGGGCTGGAGACATTTTGTCTGTGGAGGGGGACTGTCTGAAATGGCAATGTTGCATGTCTCGCCAATTGTCCCCACCACCCCTGGAGCCATGTTGAAGGCATGCTGGCGGCACAGCAAGAATCACGTTGGATGAAGGAGAGCCCTTCTATGCCAGACTGGGTCAGATGTTGTAGCTGGCTCCTGCTGCTCGGAGCTGCAGTTGACCCTCTGCATCTGCTGCTCTTTTATGTCGGAGAGTCTGCAGCTTAAATGCTTAATTGAGGCAATTATGAAGGCATGGTAAGGGCCTTCCTCCCTCACACTCAATGACCTTGAACCAGCAGAGTTTAAAACAGTCTGTCCCGAGTGCTGGTGGGACTCTCTCCAGGGCAATTAATAGTTACACCTTACTGGAAATGGGGTGTCTTTGGGGACACATTGCAGCAGATGCTGGTACCTAGCTGTCTGAATAACAATATAGATCTCCCCTCTTCTGTCATTGTCACCCCACACCCCATCGATTTCAATAGAGAAACTCAATAGAGTGAGGAATAATTGTTTAATTGTTTATCATGAAGATTATCGATTCTGATTAAAACGTGTGGCATGTAATAAAGCAGGAATTGATTGGCGACAGTGCTGCGACTTGCATTTGAGAAGCACTTGGATTCAACTTAATCAGCGCTCATTTCCATAAACACACACCTCTGACTGCACAATTTGGACCAAGAGCCCTTCAATTCTGCCCCCCTCCCTCCCCCCCATGTTTCTTCCTTCATGGCCTGGTATTTCTCACAGTCAGATCTTGCTGACACACAAGTGACAAAAGAATTATAAGTCGCTAGCTGGAAAGAGTCCTTGCTGCTGGAAAGATGGGTCACGGAGTGCAATACAAAGGTCAGCGCCTTGCACTGACATGACCAGACAGGCAGACAGGGTTATTCTATCGGAAGCAGTGAGTGTCTGGTGAGGTCTTGTGGGGATTCAGTACTCCATCTGATCAACTGTAACTAGCCTGCAGTTTGAGGCAGAACGCATCTCCTATGCACTCTCCCATGACCGTTTGCTGCTAAAGGGTCACTTTTAAAACCGCCCTTATTTTCACACAAACTCCCTGATGGATGGTAGGAAATTGCTATGATACAGTTATACCAGAGTTTCTTTGGACACAAGTCCCTTTAAAGGGTGGGTATTCCAATAGGCCCCTTCAGGAAAGCCCAGCCAGAGTTCACATGACTCAGTGGAGCCTTTCACCGGAGCAGAAATAGATAACGTAGCAGGGGTAGGCTGCTTAAGGGAGCCTTTAAATGTCACACTTCCCTCGTTTAAAACAAAAAAAGGGACAATGTAGGTATGCTGCTCCGAGGGAGTTTTTTGCTGTGAGTTTGTTATACAAGTAAGTAAGGCTTATTTCAGCCTCTTGGTAAGCAGTAGCACTCTCTTGTGCAATACACCATACCTCCCCTTTAAAAAGAGAACACTTATAAAAATACATGTTGCAGGACTGCACTGGAATCAATGCAGCCCTGCACCATGTATTTTTATAAACGTCCTCTTTTTAAAGGGGAGGTATGGTAACCCTAAAGGTTCACTTTCACCTATGTAAACCAAGTCGCAGATCCAACACGCAAACAGGAGTTTCTCGGGTAGCCTGGTCTTCCCCAAGGGACGAGACTAGGAAGGTCAGTTTCCTAACACAGACAGTTGCGGTTTTCTTGCAAAGACAGGGAAAGGAAGTGTGGAAACTCTTTATAAGCAGCTGAGGGAAGAGTGTTAGGTGCAACACATTTCAATCATTACAGTAGGTACAGACTGAGTCTCAAAGTGTTCTGTGTGGAGGAGCAAAGGCAGAGGTGGAGGATTGTGACATTAAGGTGTGTAGCACCGGACAAGAGCAGGCGCTAAAAAGGGGGCAGGTGCTGTAGCAGCAAGGAACAGCACCAGAAATCCCTGACAACTGGCTCTGGGTGTGGCCAGGCCAGCGGAAGCTCTAAAAAGGAGCCTGGAAGCTTAGTTGAGGGGAACGAGCAGGGCGGTAGGAGCTAAAAGGGAGCTCTGTCTCAGACTGGGTCTGGCCAGAGGGGCCTATTGGAAAGGCCGCCTAAGTCCTGGTTGTACGTACTATGGACATTGTATGATATTGGTGATGGGGAACATATTGTATAATAAAGGCACTTGGAGTTGAAGATCCTGTGTGGGTTCCTTGGGGTTGGAGCCTGGAAAACTCATCCCCTTTGGGATCCTACCTTGCTACAGATAGTCCATTATGCAGCACTGCTCAGTAACCAAAATTCTGGATAATGGTTAACTGACCGACTATCCAAAATACCAGTTACTATGGATTGGAATTTTGGTTTTGTAGAGAACTGAAACCACCTGAAAATGGCCGTTTTGGTTTTATCTGAAATTTCAGTTCTCATTTCGGTTTCAGTTGTTTCAGGTTTTTTGCATTGAAAAATTGTTCGGGTTTTTTTTTTTCAATACAAAACCCTGTCAAAAAATTCAATGCATAAAAACCCAAAACCGAAATAAGAACTGAAATTCTCAGAGAACTGAAACCCCCTGAAACCAAAATTGGTTCCGGAGTCCCATCCTTACTGCTTACTGAGTAACGAAAATACCGATGTATCGTTACTGTGCAACCAGTTTTACCGATTAACCACCTTAACGTTTTTCTACATTTTGCCATTTCCGGTTTATTTCCAGGTTCCCGCCTGTTGCTTGTTTAGTTTAAGCCAATCATTCATTTTTCTAGTGTCACACCCCTCTTTCAGACTATACAGGAACACTGTCCAAACTGAGCTACACCTGAAACCAGGGTCTGAGGTAAACAAATAAGGAATTATGGGCAAGTGGAACTGGCCGGTAACTGCGGAATGGACAGGGAAACGACAATGCGGCCACTCGGTAAATGGCACAATGGGGTAACAAGGTAACGTGGTAACTCAGTTAAAGTTTCAGTTAATAAATGGCTATGGCTCTGTAGCAGATCGTTAGTGTGATTCAGTTACCGTTATAGGTATCTACACAGATAACCACTTCAGCTCTACTAGTCATTTGTGCACATGTATGTAACATGTATGTTGGTTTCCTGATCGTTACCACACAAGGACAGCAGTTTCCTGTTCAAATTAGCAGTGGAGAGTCTTGTGACTCAGCTCTACCTCTGACCAGCATGCATCACTCCCATGAAGGTCAACACGGTCACATTTAAAGCCAAAGGATTACAGAAGTGCAATGCCGTTTCAGCATAGCTATTGCCACAGAGTACCTTGGGGTTACTGGAGAGAAGTATTACCAGTACCTATACACAACTGACACAGGGATTTTCAAAAGGACCTTGAAGGACAGAGTTGCCCAATTCCCAACAAATTTCAATAGAATTTCAGGTGCCTGTCCACTTAGGATTTCTTGAAGTTCCTATATTTATTTGACACTATATTCTATTTTTATTACTGGAGCAGGGAATGGTTACCCATTTACAAACCCACATGATATGACGGCTTCAAAATTCTAATTTCTTTCCAGCCATATACACATTTCCTGCTATCTGACTGCTCTGAGCTTGACACTCACTCGCTCCCACCCCGTACTGCAGAACTGGGAGCCTTTGGGCTCAGCAGGACATGACAGATGTGGAACATGTAGCCAACCATTAGAAAGAAAGGTTTTGTTTTAGATAACGACTCTTGTAATCAAACTCTCCCTAAGTGCTTAACAATAATGGGAGCTATAATCCACTGTTATTGCAGAAATGTTGGAATTATGCAATTCAGCTATTATGTTATGTGCTCAGACACAGCCTAGATAACTGGCTTCACTGAGGTGGGGGGGGGAATTGTCAAGAATTCACACCTATAATTTGTAGAAATGTTTCATGTGGTGTTTTTTAAACAAAACAAAACAAAACAAAACAAAACAAACAAAAAAACACTTCCACATGGAAGTGAACAAAGAAGACCTTGGTTGGCACTTTTAACAAACACACAATATATACATCCAGACATATACATCCTACTACACATTTGAATTATATACGCAGCTTCCTCACCAGATTGAGTTGGTGAAAAGTAGTCCTGACCACCACTGCAACTTATGGAGAACAGCCGCAGCTTGATATATTTGTTTGTGTGTGTGTATATATTTATTTGTATTAGGGCTAAAACTCAATTCCTGATTTCTCACCTCTTTCTTTCAGCTTTCCCCCGCTCTCATCTGGAAGTCCTTTCCCAGATAGGAGAGGTGAGAGCAGGAGGGAGGGGGGCAGACTCGGCAGACATCTTCAGCATTCTATTGGCTAGCAGGAGTCAGCAGCCAATAGAATTGTGAAGAGCTGTGCTGAGCCCGCCTCTCCCCTTCAGCTCCCCCTCCCATATGGGAAGGACTTCCACACGGAAGGGGGGAGAGCTGATGGAAAGGGCTGGGCTGAACACAGCTTTTCAGCATTCCATTGGCTGCTGACTCCTGCTAGCCAACAGAATGCTGAAGATGTCTGCTGAGTCTGCCCCCTCCCTCATGCTCTCCCCTCTCCCATTTCTGATAATTCTCTATCGGGGCTTTCTCAGCAGCTTCCCAAAGAGACAACTTATCAGCCCCAGACAAGGTAAGAGAGTTGGGGAGGGGACAGCTCTCTCCCCCTTTTAATTTCTCCAGCCTGGGAGATCAGCCTGGTGTTGGGGGTGGGGTGGGGTGTGGGAGTGAGAAATCTCAAGGAGATCTGAATCAGGGTCGAGATTTCTCCTAGCTCTCGACTCTGATTCTTGATTCCCACGAGATTTTCAGCAAGATGATTTCTGATTCTCGTTTCAGCCCTAATTTGTATATATATTTATGAACTGAAAATCACACAGGAAAGCGAATGTCCCTAGTGCTGCACGGTAGTGTAGAGGTGTGAAGACAGATCTATTCTACAGTGGTTTAGCCTGCTGGCTTGAGTGCTAGAATGCTGCTTATTTTGAGGCCATTATTGCCCCCTTTCAAAGTGCTGTTCTACTCTGAAGTGTGACTACTCTGTGTGTAAACCATGGCATCGCAGGGTTGGATCAAACTTCCTCAGTTTACAACTAAAAAGATGAGCCGGCCTCCCCTCCCTAAATACTTCCTCCACAGACCCAGCCTGAGATCTGAGTACCAGTCTGGACTCTACCCTGTGTTTGCATCGAGTCCATTAACAAAGATTAAGCAGACCAGATTCTGTTATTTCTTATTGAGCTCTAGGTTTTCTTGAGGCAGCCCTTAGGCATTCTGGCATGAATGCCTACTGATCGAGGAGCACTTCCACACATCTCTGTTCCTCAAGTGACAAGCTCTTAGAGTGCTTCTCAACAAGACACTCTCCACCCATTATACACGGTGTGGGGCAGCCCTGCAACATGTAGAGTGGGTGGCTAGTGGTTAGGTAGTGGGTGGGTAGCTGCTTGTTTAAAAGCACCCTTACTCTTGGGCCGGCCCACCAGTCAGCCACACTGCATTCTGGGATACAGTGTTTCAGAAGGATGCAATGACTGGAGTCCTTATCTCATAAACTCACTGGTCGTTTATGGACTGGAAGTTGTTCCTTGTTACTAGGGCTGTAGCGGAATATCGCAGCGGTAGCTGTTTCCGCAATTAGTGGAACGGCATGGCAGAGGCTTTCATTCCGCTAGTTTCATTCCGCGGTTCCGCTTATTTAATTCCGCTACTTAGTGGAATCGTGGAAACATGACTTTTTCGCTACTTCCGCAATTCCGCCAGCGTCACAAAATAGCAGAATAGCGGTTTTCCGCAATTTATACGCAATTCAGCGATTTGCAGAATTCCGGCGGAATTAGTGGAATGTCCGCAGAAAGGTCGCGGTGTGGCGCGGGCAATTCCGAAATGGCAGAACGGAATCGCGGCGCGGTAATAGCTGCTGCCGCATCAGCCCTACTTGTTACTCAGTTCTTCTACATGAAACAGCGGCTAGGGAACTGTGATGGAGCAGGTGATCACCCCTTTAAGAGGGCCTGTGTGTCACGTAAGCTCCAGTATCAGTAATAGCCACTTGCCACCTGACTAGTGATCATTTGCCAGGAAGCAGAGGCTACAAATGAATGATTATTATTTGACCACTACTGTGTGTAGGAATGGGCTCTATGCACCTTACTGTTGTGCTCTCAGTTTTCTGTGGAAGCTCCCACCATCTTCATCAGCTAGATCAGGGGTAGGAAAGCTTTTTCCTCCCAAGGACCACTTTGAAAATTAGTAAAGTTCTGAGGGCCACAGAGACACTGGGGGTGGGGTGCTTAAGGGGTGTTCTCAAGAAGAGAAGGGTCCAGACCATGGATCTATGCCCTACCCTTGGGTGCGTGCCCTCATCTCTGCTCCCTTACCTTAAGCCCAGTCTTTCAGTGCTTTGGGGTAGGAACTGGATCCAGGGGCCAGATCCAAGAAACTGGAAAAGGGCCAAATAAAAACTAGCCATGGGCCACATTTGGATCCTGGGGCCTGAGGTTCCCCATCCCTAAGTTAGATTCAGTTTCACCAACATCTGTGCCACCAGACCTATGTCTTTGTTCAGGAAGTCCCTTTCCAGAGATATAACTAAAGGCAGAATTTGTCTCTGGATATGGAACATTGTTAACATTTTTGCTGATACACATTCCAGAAAAGAATCTGGTGGGTCAGGAACGAGGTGTCCTGGCAGAGCTGGACAAGAACCAAGAAATGGAACAACAGGAGCATTGCAGGTAAGAAATGAAGCACAAGAGCAGCGCTATGTGGAGGAAAAGGTGTTGAACTTTTCAATGTCTGCTCACACTTGACTTTCCTTAGATTGTATTATTATCACTTTGCTTCCTTTCTGCCACTAAAAAAATGTTTAAAAGAATAGCAGGAATGTGGAGGAAGGGAAAACAAAAAATCTGACTGCAAAAGGGAATTGCGCATGGCTGATCTGTTTGCTAAGAAAAGCTCAGGCTCCGACAATCAAACCAACTTCAAGACTCTTTCTCTACTCCTGAACCAGACTTTACCTCGCTTTTCCGTAGTGATGACTGTGGCTTCCAGAGGCTCCCCCCAGCCTTGTCTGGTCTTGGCAGATGTCCGAAAGATATATGCTGACTCCGGGATGAGGTCTGTTGCTGTGAACTGCCTGACCGTTGAGCCAACTTCTACCGTGGTGAACTTGTTGGGGCTGCTGGTTGCCAAGCGGTACGCAATTTGATAGCCTGAATTTATAGCAACAAAAGCAGAAGAGCGAAGAGAAGGTTAGGTTTGTTTTTTCCAATCTTTTGAAATGGGGGAAATATGTCAAAACTATTAGTGCATCGTAATTAGTTATTTATTTGAAGGCAAAACAAAGCAATTTGCTTCTTTTCGTGTTTACTAGCTGAGCCTTATAACTGTTCTCTCCCAGCCAGATGCAGCACATTATCAGGAAAATTACATAAATTGTGATGAATGGAAGGGCCTTCTGAGTGCTAATCCAGCATGAAACTTGTTTCACATTTCATCCTTCATGAGGACAATCTTCCCAGTGCATATTGGTACGCTGATGATCCCACAGGAACCAGTAGAGTTTACAATTCATTCTGACAGGCCGAGTCAGTTCAGAGAAAATAATCCCCCTTTCTCTCCATATCAAATTCACACCCACCCACACACCCACGTGCGCACACCCACCCACACGCACTCACGCTGACTGAGAATTCTTTACAGCATGGTGGATTTAGACTGACTCACAGGTGCAACATTCATGGTCATAGCTATCCTGGATCCCAGGGGCTCCATCAAGTCCAAGCTCTGCACTCAGAGGAAGCCCTTTGCAAGCAGCCTGAATGCTTGTCTGGCTGGCAAAAAAGTGCCTCCCCCCACCCCGGGTAGTCTGAAAATTTCAAAGGGTGCTCTGGCCACTTGCAGAGGCCCAGCCCTGCCAAGAATTTTTTTTAATACTTGGCGGGGTTGGAGTGCAGTCCCCACCCACTCTCAAAACTTCCTTTCTTCCTTCATAATCCTCCAGGAGACCTGCTGAAAGCTCAGTTAGTACTGGCTTCATGGGTAAGCCCAGCCCCCACTCCAAAGGCCCCCCCGGGTTGAAGGTTCCCCGGGGGGGGGCGGGCACCCAGGATAGGGCGTTCTTGGTGGCCGCACCGCGTCTCTGGAATTCCCTCCCGGTGGGGGCCCGTCTGGCCCCGGACCTCCCAACCTTTCGTAGGAACTGTAAGACCTGGCTGTTCCTTCAGGCGTTTGGCGAGGGAGAAGGGTGATGGAGTGGTAGGGGGTGGGGAAGAGTGTTATGGTGGGAGGGGTTTGTTCTTTTATTATTATTACTATATATATTGTGGGATGATGCTTTTAATGTGTTATTATATTATTGTTTATCCATATTATTAGCTGCACCGAGCTGCCTGTGGCAGGAGGTGGCGGGGTATAATTTTTTAAAATAAATAAAATAAAATAAAATAAATAAATAAATAAAGGCCCCACCCCCTGGAGACCCTGCCCCATGACGTTAGGAGGGCCCATCACAGTCTTGCTATGCCCCTTATACTCATGTCACATGAATGGTCAACTCCGGACTCTGTATGGCTTTATACCCATGGCCGGCCTTAGAATTGGCAGGGCTCAGGGCAAAGATAAAATGTGGAGCTCCTGGTGGTCCCTTCCCCATAGCAGCGTTCACCCTAACCCCCGGAAAGGGCGGGGCTGGGGGTGGTCGTTCCAGGTCACCCAGTGGTAAGGCCAGCCCTGTTATACCACCCCCCATCCATCCCCAATGGATCCAGACAGTCAACATTACAGTTTAGGAGATAAGCATCTAGCTTTAATCTAATTTTATTTATTAGTTTATTTATTTCAATTTATATGCCGCTCTCCCCAAAGGCTCACAGACAATAAAAATATATAAAACGTACAAAAATAGCTTAAAACCCCTCAACACCTTCCACAACCCCCACCAAAACTACCCAAATAACATCTCTCTGATTTCCCAACCCTACCCCTAAAAACCACCCATCAAAACCCACCCCAATCCCTTATTCCTGTCTGCCAAATGCTTTTTCAAACAAAGTCTTACACTGGTGCCTCTGGAAGACACTCAGGCCTGGGCTCAACCGAAGGGAAGGGAGTTCCATAACATCGGAACAGCAGCAACTGAGAACATTCCCCTGGAAGCCCCGGTCACACGAACCAGGCTTACAGGCGGTACTCACAGGAAGGTGCTCCCGGTCGATCACAGGGGCCGCAATGGGGCATGGACGGAGAGGCGGTCTCTCAGATAGGTGGAGCCCAGACCATTTAGGACTTTAAAGGTCAAAACCAGCACCTTGAATCGTGCTTGGAAAGCTAGAGGCAGCCAGGCGTAAATGCCCACTCTTCTCCTGCACCACTGTGAATTGCGGAATCTGCCTTGAATAATGACTCTCATGCCACAGGACGATACCCCATTTATTAATAAGATGAACAAGTTAATTGTGTAAACCCTACGTTCATTTCAAAGCTTTCTAATGACTATATTGCATATTCCTATTGATAACCCAACTGGGCCAACTAATGTGTCCACAATTCTCACACTAACTGTCCCCCAAAGAGGAAATGCCAACTGTTCAAAACCATTCGGGAAATATTAGAACTGCACCAGTCTCTGCTTTCTTCTTCTGGAGCTCACTGGCAACTTCCAGTCCAGCTGCTAAGTTCCAAAATCAATTTATCCCAGAAATGATATGGTTTGCTGTCCAAGCTGAATACAGTTAGGAGGACTGTGAAATGTTTCATCAAGTTACCTGGGGCGAAAGACCTCAAAACCAAACAAACCTTCTCCCAAATCAAAACAGCTAAACTCAATCACGGTTCATTCTGCAGCCCCATGTCCCTCCTTTGAATGACAAAGAGCTTTGCAGAGATACGAGAATAATTTTTTACCCCTGGACTTTATATCCCAGCTAGTTTTTGGACACTCACCAAATTTCAATTGCAACAAGAACAAAGAGAGTCAAATGTGGAGTGCTTGCTAAGCAAAGTTACATGAATAACTGAGGACAGTGAATAATCTACAGACCATTCAATGAAATTGATGGCTTTCTTCTCCTACTGGGGAACTGCATTGGTTGTCATATAGACTATCAAAAACAAACACAGATACAGAGAGTAGTTCAATTGGGTTTTGTTGAGTAAACTCTCTCTGTGTGTGTGTGTGTGTGTGTGTGTATTCTCATATGAACATTTGAATTTAATTGGGATACAGATGGTGCTAATCGTGTGGTGATGGTGTTACTGATGGCCTATCCTTTCACTATATTTCATTGCATTTTTCCTCTGGTGGCCATAGGAAAATCTGTGGCAGCTGACAGGGAGAGCGAATGCTAGTGCAGCACAATGTTGTGAGTCAAGTCTCGTATACTTTGATGCTACTGAAATGCCAGGGTATGAGAGCCTGTTTCACTGATATACAAATTACAACAGACAAGATTTGAGAGGAAGCCAATGATCTCAGCCCATTTTGGAATTACAAAGTATACAGACGATAGACTGGCAGGCTGCATTTCCATACGTGGCTATAGGAAGTCAGGAATGTAAATAAGTGGCTTTGGCAGAGCACCCAAGTTCTAATCGAAGCCATGAGGAGCTTCAGGTTCACAGGAACCTTGCGAATGAAGTTACTTATTTTGGCAGTTAGCTGTGGTTTCAGGTACTTCCCTTTAGGCATCAAAATCTGAAAAATTTGGCCTTGGAAAATAAGCAGCAGCTGTTTCCTCCATAAGTGAAAAATGAGGGATTCGCCTAATTGTGAATGACGGCCTGTGTTTCACCACAATCGCATTATTAATCCCTGCCCAATACAGGTGGATGCTGGAGGTATTTCCGGACTTCGCTTGGTGACTGTGGAGGCCCTTGAGCAGATATTGAATCTCAGGATAAATATGTGAAATTAAACCCAATGCTATTCAGTTGCTGCATGAAAGGGAGCAAAAGATGAAGATCAGACGCTCAGTTGTAGCTTTCTCAATAACTCTGTAGACACCTGCTCTGCAATAGATTAGAAACTTGAATGTATGGTTGAAAATGCTGTTTTGGCTCTGAACAATAGCATTGTGGGGCTCCATGCCGATTGTAATTCAAGGACCTTCAGGTCAAATGCATTTATTTTATGAACATAAAGATGGGTTTTCAAACTTACAGGCTTGAAACTCACCCTGGGATTGTAGAGTCAAGCTGTGCACACTCTGGCTTTTGCATTAATAATGGAGATCACACAATCCAAACTTAGCTAACAAGTTTGTCGATGGCCCACGAGGCTGGAAAGGATCAGCCTACTCTGCTATATTGACTCTGTGGTGCAAACAACAATTCTAGACTAATATTGGGTGAGTACGTTAAGCATCCAAATAAGAAGGGGCTTTCATTTTCAAAGGTCAGGGGGACCCACAGCTTCTACTGATGCCTAGAGGTGACCAAATTTAGAACACTTTTTGCCTTACTTATTTCTAATCCACTTCTCCCAGAGAGGCCACTCCATTTCTGATCCCCTCAGTCCTTGCCCTGAAGGAAACCTGTGACATAACTTTAAAAGACGGGCCTGGGAACTAAAATGTATAATATTTATTGGATATTAAGAACAATGGACTTAATTTAGACCTGAGCTTTTCAAACCATTACAGAAATATGCAACTAACTGACAGTCTGAAGTTTATACTCGCCTGCTGCGATTCCTACATTGGAGTCAGTTCCTTGGATATTCGGATTTTCTCTCCCTGTAAAATTGTTTTCTACCCATCCATCCCTTGCATAGTTCTTACTCTGCATTTGTTATCAGTTGATTCTTTCTTTTAACACCATAATCAATGGTTTTAAACTTGATTGTTTTCAATGAACACACACACACCCGCCCCCATTTTCTCTCATGGGTTTTTTTGTCTTCTTATTTTGATTGTTATTATTATTATTATTATTATTATTATTATTATATGATGTTTTAATATGTTTTATTGTATTTTATTGATGGACTTTGTTAGCCGCCCCAGGCTGCCTGTGGCAGGAGGGGCGAGGTATAAAACTTTTAATTAATTAAATAAATAAATAAAAAATAGCATCTTCCCAAGTTATTAATTTCATATATATACCTATAGTGCTTTTGCTCAGTTTATAGAAGGGCCCTGTGTGCCCCCAAAACTTGCATACTCTCACCAACAGACATTGGTCTAGTAAAAGAGATCATCTGGACTACTTTGGGTGAAAACAGACATGACGCTAACTACCTTTTAACCACCCTTGGTGGTTATTTATGCATGTTGCAGGGCTGTATTGGTGCCCAATGCAGCCCTGCAACATGGATAAATAACCACCAAGGGTGGTTAAAGGGTGGTTAGGGTCATGTCTGTTTTCACCCTTTGTCTCCATTTCCTCTGAAGACCAACTTCGGACCAACATGATGATCACCCTCTCTCTTTAGATTCTAGTCATGCATCTCACACAGCATACATGGGCATAAATATAGTGGAGGACATAGCCCCCACAAATATTCCCCATCTCCCCTGCAGTTCCAAGATCTAGGGGGAGGGACTTATGTGGGTCAAGGAGATCGGACGTGATCCTTCACAAAATGTTAGCCCTAAGTTACTCCACTGCTCCACACCCAGGAATTCAAGCTTCTTTAGTAAGTACTACTAATCTTTAAAATCTGGGCAATGAGGGAGCAGCAGAGTGAAATCCAAAGGGATGCACTGTGTGTGCAGAAAGCAGAACCGAGAGAACAGCTAAAAGTGACGTGGAAAAAAACCGTAGGAGAAACACACTGGGGGAACAAAACACTCTACAGGAAAAACACTCTACGGGAACAAAACAGATGAAGGCAACTAAGACAGCTAGAATTAACAAAGGTGCAATCGGAACAAGGAATGAACCTGAAAGAATAAGGCCTGGAGGGGGTGGTTAAGAGAAAAGCCAGCTTGGCGTAGCTAGCTGGTAAAGGCAAAGTATGTTATCAAGGACAAGTCATTGTTGGGCCAGTTCCCTTGTTGTCTGTATCCCCACGTAATGCAATAAAAAGTATAAGTGATGAATGAGAGGATACAATTATATTTATTTATTTGCTAAATGCCAGCATTTAAGCCTTCAGGCTGATGATAAAGAGCTGTAGGCATCAAGGGCACATTTTATACGACTCTATATAGCTATGACCACAGATTCTATGAGGATGCGTGCCTACTGTTCTTGAAGCTAGATAAACTATTAAGACTCACTACTAGACTCTCTCTGCACAAACTCATCCAGAGGCAAGCTGAAGAAAAGATACCATCCTACTCTCCCTATTGTCTCGCTGCCTGGAAGTCTAAGAGAGCAACCCCCATATGGGGTGCGTGTGTGGTCTTCAGAGCAATTTATGCAACCAACATTTTGAATGTCCTTCCCTTAGATCAGTGATTCCCAAATGGGGCAGTATGCCACTTGGGGTGGCACTAATTAGTTCAGGACGGCGTAAGGCTGGGTAAAAGTAGAAGTGGGAGAGATCAGGCAGCAGAGCACAAGTGTCCGTGCCCAGAGGAACGTGCGCACTCCTCCCAGCTCTGTTCTCCATTTTCCTCTTTCCCTCTCCCTTAGAGGAGCCCGTACTGCATTAGCAGCTGCTACTTGATGGAGCAAAGGAATTCCTGAGTCCTGCTGCTGCTGCTGCTGTATTCGTGCTGGGAATATTAGCCAGTACCGAGCAGCTCAGCAGGTGGTGTAGGAGTGGCACAATGGTTCAGTATAAACTGTAAGGGGTCGGCTTTGGACAACTTTGGATATGTGGAATGTGGCGCCATTGGATAAAGTTTGGGGTCACTGACCTTGATGTTGTCTTGGAAAATCCAATGGTCTACTTTGGATGTATGACTTTGATTCAGTCTTCGTGAAAGCCTGAATCAAAGTCATATATCCTACAGGAATGTCCAAATCCCAATTCACTTCTGCTGTTATTGGCAGAACATCTGAAAGATACTTGGACTCTGTATCTTTGGAGTCTTTGGCCTCTCCCTTTTATGTCGCCCTCCTGGATGCTCCTAAGCACGTAGGAGCCATTCTGTCACAAGGAAGAATCCTTGCTTTGTTTGTAACACATAGAGGTGTCTGTGGCCGGGAAGGTTAGTTAATGTTTTCTGCCACACTTTACGCTTGGTTAGTAATTATGGTTTGACATGAGATCAAAACATGGTCAAATATTAGGATGCTGATTTTCAGCTGGAGGAATGAAGGAATTGCTGGATGCAATTAAACAAGGCAAATCAATAGAGGTAAAGGGAAAGTGTTCAAAGAGAAATTAATTTATGCTCCAGGGCTATGGGAGTAACGCAGCAATAAATGTGGTAGGAGTTCTAGACGCCATTGTGGATGAACAAGAAATAGGCATCAAAATCTGGTAGAAAAGGAGCTGGAGGGATTACTGAATAAAATCAAAAGGGTACAAGGAGAAGAAATTCCTCAGTGAAGGATGAACACTGTTTATGAGGTTATGGCGGTAAGACTTTTTTCAGGCACAGTACATAAAATACTAGAGGGTTGGGAAGGAAAGAGTAACAGATATAAGGATGAGTGTTGTAATTTTCGGGGAAGGAAAGACATTAAAAGGCTGTAATCTTCAAGCCACTTACTCCAGAGTAGTCCTGTTCACTTTAGTGGGACTATTTCAGATTAAGGGGCTTGAGGATTGTGGCTTTAAAAACTAATAATCTGGATGAGCAACCAGAAGAATTTAAAGTGTTTCAGACCTTTCCCTGATGTTCGCGGATAAAATTGCTTGTCTTTGGTATGACTTGGGAACTGCCACTTTGGGTGCAGAGTCAGAGTTCAGGGCTGGGGAGGTTTGGTCTTGTCCAGTCTGAATGGATCAGCTTCCATTAGTCTCACCCACCAATGCAGAGGCTGTGCTTGGAGTTGTGCAGGTATGTAGTTGTGAATTAGATCCATGCCTGTCCTGGCTGGCGAAAGCTAGCCGGGTGACTTTGAGGCCATTGCTGGCTGCGGTTGTAAGTGCCTCCCTTTGGGAGGACAGGGTCCTGACGGTCTCAAAACTGCCGTCATCTGACCCTTGCTCAAGAAACCATCTCTTGATGTTGACTCCCCTGACAGTTATCACCGCGTCTCTAAACTTCCCTTTTTAGGGAAGGTTATTGAACGAGCGCTTGCCTCGCAGGTTCAGGCACTCCTCGAGGTTATTGGATTCCTGGACCCATGTCAGTCAGGATTTTGTCCTGGACTTAGCAATGGGTTTGATTGACGTCGCGATCTCCACGTAGAAATCAACAAGGATAATTGCACCGTTGATTTTGTTAGATCTTTCAGCAGCCTTTGATACAGTTGATCATGGAGTGTTGTTGACACGGCTGCGTGACCTGGCAGAGGTTTGTGGAACTGCTCTTGAGTGGTTGGGAATGGTTGCACTCATTCTTGGCTGGGAGAACCCAGAAGGTGGTGGTGGGTGGTGGTTCATCAATGTGTATCTAAGGCCCCTGGGTGAGATTGTTCATAGATTTGGAGTGAAGTGCCATCAATATGTTGATGAAACCCAACTCTATCTCTCTTTTTCACCTGACCCAGGTCCTACAGTTATTGTGCTTACCCAGAGCCTGGCTGCTGTTGGGACTGGATTCGGGAGAGCCAATTGAAGCTGATTCCAGACAAGACTGAGGTGATGATGGTTGGCCGGCTTGTGAACTAGGGAATATATAAACCCCTGTTATTGGCGGGGTCTGGCCTCCTTTGGTCACTCAGGTTCGCAGCCTTGTGGTGCTTTTGGATCCATTGCTTTGCCTTAATTGCCAGGTTGTGACAGGGGCCAGGAGTGCTTTTCACCAACTTCATCTGGTGAGAAGGCTGCAACCCTTTTCCCCCCAGATTCAGATTTGGCCACCATCATCTATACCTTCGTAACTTCGAGGCTAGACTATGGCGAAACGCTGTATATGGGGCTGACCTTGCTGACTGTTCAGAAGCTGCAGCTGGTGCAGAATGTGGCAGCCTGCCTTCTGTCGGGAGCAGGTAACTGGGAGCACATTACACCAGTGCTCCAGAGTCCGCACTGGCTGCCAAGTGTTTCTGGACACAATTCAAGTTGCTGGTTTTGACCTATAAAGCCCTAAATTTTGGACCTCAACAGCTTTTCGCTCAGTGACCTCGTAGCTCTTTGGAACACCTTGCTGACTGAGACCATTGACCTCATAGCTCCCAGACATCTGCTCCTTGGGCGTTGGCATCACAGGTCCCCATGGTTTATGGAAGACCTGCGGAGGCTGAAGCAGGAACGAAGGCGGTCAGAGCAGAGGTGGTGTCGTACTCATGCTGAAGACAACAGATTGTGGCATAGTTTGAGAGCCTATGCCATGGCTGTGCTGCCAAAGGGTTTCTTTGCTGCCATCATAGCATCTGCAAAGTCACGTCCAGTTGAGCTTTTCCAGGTGGTGAGAGGTTTGGTCAGTCCAGACTGTCTCTGCCTGGAAATTGAGTCATTCAGTGTTTGTTGTAACAGGTTTGTTGACTATTTCGAAGTTAAATTTGCTCACATTC
Source organism: Sphenodon punctatus (assembly GCA_003113815.1). Classification (NCBI taxonomy): domain Eukaryota; kingdom Metazoa; phylum Chordata; class Lepidosauria; order Sphenodontia; family Sphenodontidae; genus Sphenodon; species Sphenodon punctatus. Next base: position 10,738,778 of record QEPC01010859.1, on the reverse strand, counting down.
ACCATGACTTTGACGCTGCATTTGATAAAGTAGGAGAACCAGAGGTTATGGATTCTCCACCTTGTTCAGTTTTGTGGGATCGCTTTCCATCAGTTTTTCCCACTGTTGCGAGGGATGCTCTTGGGGCTGTTTGGGCCACAGCTTGTGAACTGTACCCATGCCCGTCCTGGCTGGTTAAGGCCAGCCGCGAAACGCTAGGGCTGTTGGTGGCCAGGGTGGTCAATGCCTCCCTTTGGGAGGGCAGAGTACTGGAATGCCTAAAGGAGGCTGTGGTGCGACCTCTGCTCAAGAAGCCATCTCTTGACATTGACTCCCCTATTAGCTGTTGACTAGCCTCTATGGGTGGTGGCACTTCAGGAGCATCTGGACTGCATTGATTTTCTGGATCCCTCACAGTCCAGCTTTCATCCGGGATACGGCACTGAGACTATGCTTGTGGCCTTGGTCGACAACCTCTGCTAAGAGTTGGACTAGGGGCGTTCAACTCTATTGGTTCTATTAGATCTGTCGGCTGTTTTTGACACTGTTGACCACAAGATGTTGGTGACTCACTTGCGGGATCGAGCTGGGGTGGGCGGCACTGTTCTTGAATGGTTCCGCTCATTCCTCACTGGTTGAACTCAATGGGTGATTCTGGGGGATTTTTCTTTATCTCCCCAGGATCTCATGCGTGGTGTCCCACAAGGTTCTATTCTGTCCCCTCTCCTGTTCAACATGTGTATGCAGCCCTTAGGTGAGGTCATGAGAGGGTTTTGGTGTTTGGTGTCATCAATATGCTGATGACACTCAACTTTACCTCTAATTTTCAGCTGACACAGACCCTGCAGTCTCAGTGTTTACATGGTGTTTGGTGGCTGTAGGAGACTGGATGAGAATGAGCCATCTGAAGTTGAATCCTGAGAAGATGGAAGTAATGCTGGTGGGTAGGGTTGGGGGATTGGGGGTAGTAGAGACCCCCATCATTGATAGGGTTTGTCCTTCCTTGGTCCCTCAGGTTCGCAGTCTGGGGATGCTCCTTGATCCGCAGCTCTGCCTGGATGCCCAGGTGGCAGCTGTGGTGAGGAGCACATTCTGCGAATTACTTCTGATACGACGGTTACGGCCGTATAGCTCAGACTCTGACCTCACTCCCATCATCCATGCCTTCATCACCTCAAGACTGGACTACTGCAATGTGCTTTACATGGGGTACCCATGGGGATGGCTTGGAGACTGCAGCTGGTGCAGAATGAATGCAGCGGCCTGTCTCCTGACAGGGACGGGCCGCCATGAGCACATAACACCAGTGCTCTGCGCGCTGCACTGGCTGCCTGTAGTCTTCCAGGCCTGATTCAAGGTGTTGGTTCTTACCCATAAAGCCCTATATGGCCTGGGCCCCACCTACCTGCGGGATCGCCTCAGCGGCCCCAACGGTCAGCCAGGAGCACCCTTCTCAAAGTCCCCTGTGTACGTCAGGTGGCGACAATGGGGGAGGGTGTTCTCGGTGGCTGCTCTATGGCTGTGGAACTCCCTCCTGGCAGCTGTCCGCTTGTCCCCGGATCTCCCCTCCTTTTGGTAGAATTGTACGACCTGGCTGTTCCAGCTGGCGTTTGGTGAGGGGCTGGGATAGGTGAGGGGCTGGCGAGGGGGGGGATGATTCTTATCCTTGGTACTGTTGTGTTTTCCTATTGGATGTTGAACTTTATTGTTGTTTTTATGTTTTAAATTTTATATTGTAAGTCGCCCCGGGCTGCCAATAAATAAATAATAAATGGCTTGGGCCTCAGGTATCTGAAAGACTGCCTCTTCCGTCTTCCCTCATGTTCTGTTGTGGCCTCTGAAGTCTGCCAGGAGCGCCTATTTAGGAAGGGCGGAGTAAAGATTGGAATGAATTAATGAATTCATTAATTTGGGGTCTGATTCCAAGTCCAAATTGTTGGGAATCTTTCCTTCACAGCCCACAATCCTATAGTGTTTAACAAAGCCTGCAGATTAATTCTGGAGATGTTGAGTTTCTTTTTAAAGTTGCACTTGCACGTGCATTAGCACTGTTTAAAATATTTTTTGCACGAATGCAGTCCATTCTGTATGCCTGTGCTTTCTGAACTGAATAAAAGGCAACAGTTGAAACTGCCTGTTAAACGTTAGGTCACTGTAACACAACCACTTGATTCCCCAAAGCAAACAGGCAGGAGGATGGTGACACACTGTGAATGCTAAAGCAGCTTTCCTCCTCGACACCACACAAAGCCCTTCCGAACTGACAGCACCCGCTCGTGAGGGCTATGATGATGCAGCAGAGGCAGAAACGCTTATTAATTTGTCATAGAAAGTCAAAAAAGCTGAATGATATTGGGAGGGTGAAGCCTGTCTAGCACAGTAGCTATGGAGATTGTTGATTTTACCGCTTATCAGTTCAAGGGCCGGGGTGTGTGCTAATACAGCATAAGATCAAAATATGAATTTGCAAACATGCATTACATCCAATTCTCAGTGGAATTCTCATGCATACTCTTGCAAATAAGCTTCAGGTAAATGTTAGACACAAGGATACCATGAGGAATACTAACCAAGGAGCAGAAGGGTGCTGAATGAGCTCTCATTTCCAGCGAACACTCATGGATATGAGGAGCACGCATACCCATAGTAATGCATCACTTTGTTTTAATCACAGTTAAAGGAGCTGCACGCAGTGGAGGTGGATGGAATGCAGAAAAGAAGCTCCACTAGGGACTATGGTACTTACTGCTACACTCCCCCAAGGGGAGTTAGGGCGACCTAGCAGCTCTTCATTGTAAAATGGTTAAACAAACAAGTGGTTTTCCCACTAGGTGCCTGCCAGCGGTTCAAGCTGCTAATCTGGCTCGGCGATGCTAGAGCAGGTTTTGATATAGATTACAAAAACATGAGTCGCAAAGGTGCCTGTATGTATACACAGAGGGCCACACTAACAGAGCAGGAACGTTGAGCCAAAGGCTTTGAATCTAAAGATACTCTTGCCAAGGAGAGAGATTTCTCACCCCAACCTCACTGCGTCGGGCTTGAAGGGCACTCTTTAGCCAAGGGGTTCCCACTTCCCAAATAGTTTTGAACTGTGCTCCCCCGTTCAACCTGTCTGTTATAGCTGGGCCCCATACCCCATACCCCTTGCTCCCTCTCCCCTTCACATCCTCCCCTTGCTTTCCCCTCTCCCCTCCTTGTTCTCGGACTTTCTCCCCTCCTTGGCCACCCCATTATTTTTTATATTCCCCCTAACTCACTGAGAACATGGAGAGAGGCATTTGCCAGCTGGGGTCCTTCTTGCATACTTCCAGAACTCCTTTGCCCCCACCTCCCAATTTGAGAACCCAGGCTCCAGATTCGAACCAGCCTGGTTTTGCCAGCATTTCCAATTCAATATCTTTGGTATTGTAACATAGCTAGCTACATTTCCTTCAGGATGTTCATCCTCCACGATAATAGCATCCAGGAGATAATATAAAGGGAGAGAGAACATTTAACTTATAGTATGTCCTCGTTTGCCTCTGACATTATGGCGCTGGTGTTTTTCACATATCAGTTTGGAGATGCTCTGCTTGAGTCAGATGACTGTGATCCTCTCATTGTAATGTTGACAATGAACCACTTCCTTGCAATGGACTTCCTCCCAGGTGTGCATTATTTATTTATTCATTCATTCAATTTATATCCTGCCCCTCCTGCGAACAGCTAGGGGCGGCCGAACAGCTCGGGGCGGTTTCAATTATGAAACACACAATTTCTTTGGAGACTCCCATGCAGGCTGCTGTGTGCAGCAAATTCACCCAGAACCCTAGAAAGCAGGGTTGGCAAACCCCCCTCTCCCTGCTGGAGACCAAAAGCTCACTTCCACGAGTTACCTGCTCTGCTCTGCTCTGCAAGCAGCTATTCACAAGGTTACGCCTGAATGACAATGTCTCACCTGGCAGCACGGAGAGCCCTGCAGGCTTTCTGCCTCCCAACAGACTACTTTGTTCCTTCCCTCGCTACCTTGGCTTGAGAACGATGCCATGGATTTCTGCTGCTTTTACTCTACTGATTTAGGGGACCCGGTGCGTAATGCTTAGGCACTCAGAAAAGGGACTCGTGGGGGTCTGACAGAGTGTGGGCAAGGATCCCGAATGAGCCCGCTCCTCCCTGCTGTTGCTGCTGGGTTGCCAAATCAGGTGGAATGCCTCCCAGATGGTCAACAGGGGAGCCTAGTGAAACACATCATGCATATTATGAAGGGAAAATATTTCTGTCCTACGTTCCCAGCACTTCTGTTAGATGGGGTTTTCCCCGTAAATGCAGATCCTGTGTTTCAGACCCTTTTGGAATAAAGCACATAGAGCACAGAGCTCTGCTTTAAAAAAAACAACCCCAAATCCCCACACAATTCAGACTGTTGGAATGTACTGCAGGATTCTATCTTTGACAGCTAACTAGTGCCAAGTTTCATGCAAACACTTTTTGTCTTGTGTTGAGGAGATCCCAGAAGCAGCTGCCTTCAGATCACATCTGATGACTTTTCTGCTGTCTCGGGTGCCAGGATATCACCATCTGAATACATTTGGATATTGTGCACCTGAGCAAATATGTTCTGCAGCTATTGACTCAACATCTTAACACAGAGCAAAAAACCCCAACTAACCAACAGTTTGAGATTTAAAGGGACACCATTAACCTACCGAGGGCTACGATGTAATGTTAGCTTGAAATATCCTAAACGCTAGGGAAAATAGTCAGATTTATACATCCAACTCACAGCATCCCCAAGGAATACTAATGGAAGAACAGATGCATCAAGGGCTAAAAGAATGAGCCAAGGATGGGATGTTGGGTTTGCCATCTTTAAAAGGGAATAATTATCCTTCACTACCTCCTAACGATCAGCGTGATCCTCCACCTGCTTCACAACCGGCACTAACTCTCTGTGCCAGTACGAGTCCCATTCACTAAAATCGGACTTGTGTCAATGCTATGGGCTAATAACAGTGGAAAGCAGGTGGAAGATCTCGCATTGGGTGCTGCGAAGATTAATTATTTAACATTTGTGCAGAGATGTGAAGATGAAATTGAAGTGCTACGTTAAGTGCTACATGCTCTATTAACAGAAGCAAGGACGGACTAATGCACTGTAAATCTCTTTGTATGGACCCCATGGTTTCTGTTCTGATAGCTGCTGGTCTGTATAATGGGAAGTCATTTTGTGGGGCGCAAGTAGGAGGAAGATGCTAATGCTCTTCATAAATTTTTGTCACTGAGGATGCTGCTGCTTTTCCCATTGTCGAAAAGTCAAATGTGAGTTAACTCCTTGGGAACTGACAGATGGTATTCTCCTAAGAGAGGTGATTAAGCAAAAACACAAGAGCCCTTAAAGCTAAGAGCTTAGAAGAAGCTGCCGTCACAAGAAAAAATAACTCTCTTTCCCTTTCTATAGAGCAGCAGGCAACTTGCCAAAGCATTCAGTCCAAACTGGCTACAGACCCAGAACCTGATGGTTCCAGCACCGGGCCATGAGATGAAGCATGTAGCTAACTTGTGTAAATGAAGATGGGCATGGTGGGGGTTGCATCAGTTCTATAAAAATACCACATGATCCCACTAGCCCTTCCCAAGCCCGCCACGGGAAACCATGCTTCTGAGCCGGCAGCTGCGTCTGTTTTCAGTTGTTCAGCTGCCTGCTACCGAGAGCACAAGGAAGAAAGATGGTGAACGTTGCTCCTCCCATTCTCTTCGCTCCGCCCCCTTTCCAACTCTTGGTCTTTTCTTACCCAGAATAATTCCATTGGGTTCTTCCGGTGGCTGCCATACGATACGCACTGATGTCAGTCTCACCTCGGGGAAGACCAGCCTCACGGGTGGCCCTGGGGCTGAAGAGAGCAACAGAAATCACAAAACAAAGTGGGTATTATATGTCAAAGGCTACAGAGAGAGCTGCTTGTTTTCAGACACTTCTGCACACTTTGCACGAAAGGCAGCCCATAAGCTTTCTAACTAGTAATGAATAGATAGCTGGGAGCTTAGGATGCTGTACATGCATGCCTTGGGTTTACTGTGAAGAATTCTGTCCAAGGCTCAGTGCCTCCAGCATCCTAGAAGAGCAAATCTAATACTGCAGCTACACACCTTAGAATGTTTTACTGCGCCAGTAAAAACGTGTTTACAAGGATGTTTTGACAAATGAGTTCTGACCTCTGCAAGAATGATCTCATAACAGCATATCTGGGAATCCCTGCGAGCCAATCAGATTACTCCCTTAGCTTCAGTCTCTTTATAACTCTGCTTGTTGTATACTGGTAAAGTGATGTGCAGAACTACCTTTACAGAGAGAGATGAGGTGTCGGCTTAATCCACTTCATGCCTGTTGAAATTGAATAATATTCTCCAAGCACATCGCCAGCCCTAGCTCTGAACTACCGTCTGAGTTTGCATATGCCATTTGAACACCTGTGCTCAAGCAGGAGTACCCAAGTGAGGTTGGGTAACCCATTAGCACAGAAGGCTTCCAGCCAGGCTGACATCTCAGGTTCACAAGGTGGATTTATTCTAATGCGCAAGTACGCAGGCTTCGAAAATTTCCCCTGAGCACAAATCCCACCTGCACTCTTGCTGACGATACTTTTAATTAAACTGAACTGAGAGGGGAGACACACCATATTTTTGTCGGGAAAATGGAAGAACAATTTGTGTCATTTGCCAACGTGTACTTTAGGAAGGAGCTGCTATTACGGGGCTGGTCTTTCACAAATAGCCTTAAATATTTCTCATTATGTTCCAGCTTATGCCATTCAGTCTGTGTTTTTGCTCTCCTTACAGAGTTTTGTAATAACCTTGGTTCTGTCTCCCCTCCTAGAATAAGGCCAGGTCACTACAGAGTGGTTGTGTTGGGAGAATGACAGATGCCGTGTTTGGGAGTGTTGTAATTGTCCTCTTTGGCTGGGTCAGGAACAGCCTTAGTGCTTGGCTGTATGGAAAATATTAGTGTGTGTAAGAAGTTTTTAACATCTTCTGAAACCAATGTCATGACTTCAAGATTCACAGAATCGGAGGGCTAAGGAGGAACTTCAGCCAAGATACAATCCAAACCCTTGCTCCAAGGCAAGATGACGTATACCAGGGCTAGGTAAACTTCTCCCTCCTGTGGGCCACTATGAAAATTAGGACAAGCTCTGCATGTTGGATAGGAGTTGGGGGAGTGATGGGGTGGGGGGCTTAAGCAGTGTGTATCCAGGATGGGGAGAGACCAGACAATGGATCTATCCCCTGTCCTTGAGTGCAGGCCCTCATCTCTAGGGGTGGGACTCGAGGCGAATGATCGGTTACCAGTTTTATTGGTATCAGATTAATCCGATATCGGATTTATCGGTTTTTTAACATTGCTGATTTTCTTGGTTCTTTAACATTGCGGCCATTGTTCAATCCGATATCGGATTTATCCGATATTGACAATTATCGGTATTATCGGATTAATCTGATACTGATAGTCCCACCCCTACTCATCTCAACTCCCTTCCCCCGAGCCTCACTCTTTTAGGGCTTATGGGGAGGGATTGGATCCATGCACCAGAGCCAGAAACTGGGAAAGGGCCAATTAACAAAACAGCCATGGGCAAACTTTGGCCCCCGAGCCGGAGGTTCCCCACTCCTGCCCTATACCTGCAGCATCACAGACAGGTTTGTCCAGCTGGTTTTTGAAACCATCCAAGGAAGGAGATTCCACAGCTTCCCTAGGCCAGTGGGCAACACCTAATAATTTTTTAAGAAAAATCCAGGAACCACCTTAAAATCCAGGGCCAGGAATAGCCAGGTGGCAGCAACAGAGGAACGAGAGAATGGGGAGGGTTGCCGTATATGCAATTTTTTCCAGGGCACTTATGAAAAATACATGTTGCAGACCCTGCAACATATATTTTTCATAAGTGCCCTGGAAAGATTTGCATATACGGCAACCGCAGGGAGGGAGCATCGCAGCAGCAAGGGCAACAGGGAGTAGGCATCAGCCAACTGGAAGTAGCAGGAGGTGAGAGCCAGGAAGGCGAGGAAGCTCCTTCCCCACCCTCGTCCGCCTGGCCCTCACCCTCCACACCTTCAAGTCCCTCCTCAAAACCCACCTCTTCCACTCTGCCCTTCCGAACTCCTGCTAATCACCCCCACCCAGGATTATCCCCCACCTGTTATCTGTAAACTCCCAATTTATGTAACCAAGTCAAGAACGTGTACCTGAGTTACCGCACCCTTGTGAATGTCGCATCCCTTGTCTCTCCCTCTGTTCCCCCTTCCCTGTCTCCCCTCCCCCTGCCTTTAGATTGTAAGCGCTCGGGCAGGGACCGTGACTATCTTATTCTTTGCAAAGCGCCAGGTACATCGCTGGTGCTATATAAAATGCTTATAATAATAATAATAATAATAATAAATTAATAATGTCCCTCCTCTCCCACTCCCACCCCTCAGAGGCACAGTCAGCCAGACCCAGCAACAAAAGGATGTGGCTGGGGACGTGATACAGCTGCACCAGAGCTCGTGGGTGTCCCGGCCCCATTCCAGGAGCCGTCTAAGACACTACCGTGGCCTGCTAGCAAGTCCTGATCCACTGCTGCAGAAGCAAGCTATCCAATTGCCCGACTGCTCTCACAGTTAGGAGGTTTCCCACAATATTTAATGGTGTCTACCTTACTGCTATTTAAGCCTTTTCCCTCTTGCTCTAAACTAGGAGCCACTTTAAAAATGAGTACAAGTTCCAAGGGCCAGATAGAAGTTGGGGGTGCTTAAGGGGTGTGCCCAAGAAGGGGAGCCTCCAGATCATGGATCTGTACCATGGATCAATCCCCTCTCCTTGGGTGCATGTCCTCATCTCTGCTCCCTTACCCTGAGCTCAGTTTTTCAGTGCTCGGGAGTAGGAACTTACACCCAGGGGCCAGAACCAGGAACTGGAAAGGGGCCAAATAAAAACTAGCCAAGGGCCGGATTTACACCATCACCTCCGGCCTGAGATTCCACACCCCTGCTCTAAACAACAGAACTGCTTATGGGAACATATGAACATTTCATTTCTATTGCAATCATTTTGATCCAAAAGGTGCTTTTAAAAAGAATTATTAGAAATAAATTTACTCAGCGGTGCATTTATTCCAGACTACTTAACAAAAATGTAAACTAGCTTAAAAACTAACCTTTAAGCATTTGACATTAGCAAAGCAGAAAAACATTTTCACTGCTGATTTCAACTTCTGTAAAAATCCGACAGCAGGAACGCTCAACATTCAGACAAGTTGAAACCCCCCATGAGGAGTGGCTTGTGTCCTTCTGAACACATCAAACTGTAACTAACCTCTAACGATCATGGGAAGAATTGTGTAGAAGTACAAAAAGTACAAGTCAGAGCTCACTATCTTATTATTTTGGACAAGATTGGTATAAGTGCATGCACTGGAACAGAGAAATCCACAACTCCTTCAGGTCCAATCACGGCTAGATTTGTTAATTGCTTCCTATTATAGCTCTGCCTTTTTTAGCGCAATGATTGAAGTTCTGTAGGAGTTTGTAATTGGGCTGTAAAAATTCACTCCTGGCTGGAACTGGCTGTGTGAGGTTTCAGAACGAGAAACAGGGTTGGTTTTCTGTCAATTACGGGAGGGGGGGGGGGCGGGAATTCTGGGGCCAGATCTTTAGCTGTAAGACAGCGGTGCGCTGCCTTTTTTATGCCAGCTGAGGATCCAGTTCTGTAAGACTTAAACCTTAACTAAATTGACATATTATGCATTTTGTCATTAAATAAAAGTTCCAGCGATGAAAAAAGTGTTTGTTTTAAAAGGCAATGCTGCAGTACAACAGAGAAACAGCCAGACAACTTACCATCATCCTTGGTTCTCTCAGTGGCTGCAGGGGAGCTGGGAACCCCGTCCCCAATTCGTGTGAAGGCCAGCACCTGAATCTCATAAAGCAGGTACTTGCGTAGGCCGGCCAGGAGGAAAGACTGGGTGTGGTTACCCCTCACCGTCTGGCTGCTTGCTTCAGATTCCAGATCTTTGGCCCGGAACAGAATCTGCACCACAACAACAACAACACGTGGACATGAAAAGACAGCATTGTCATGACTGGCAAAGAGGCCTGCGAGGAAATTGGATGCATTTTGGAGTCTTTTTAAATTAAAAACATAAATAAACCAGTTTGGCTTCAAGCAGCACAGTCTCCTGCCATTAAAGTTGATGGGAGATTTGGCATGGACTTCGATGGGGAGAGGATTGTGCCCTGAGCAAGGCAACTAGCTAAGCCCACGGAGGTGAATGCTGGTTACGTGCAACAGCGGGTAAGTCAAATCCCCAAAGCATATCTGCAGGGAAATAAAAGAAATGGCATAGCCCGGACTGGAGAGATAGAGACTTAGAATACAGATGGTACCATCAATGCCACTGCAATGGGGCCGATCCTAAGCTCCATGTGGCACCGCTGTGTGGTTTGCACTGTAGGCCCCATGCTGCTGGGGGCGCGCACGCACCATGTGTGTTCTGTGCGCCTGTCCGCGCCACTTGGGATCGGCCCCATCCAGCGTTTGATCTACTCCTCTGAAATCTGCTTGCTGCTGATCGAACTGCAGTGGCTGTCTTGGGTGAGGAGTTAAGTCTGAGAAAGCTGTTCCATGGTCTTAACTGGTTATTCTCTCTAAGTCAATCTGCTCCCTTCTCTGGAGAAAGAGCCCATTTCTAGAAATACAACAGAACAACCTATTGTTCTGTTCAAGTCAGGACATGTCCACGCTGACAACACTACCACCAATGGGTTCAATCATTTTTCCTGCAGAGGATAATAGCAAATAGAAAAAAAAAAACACAAAACCATAATAAATGCATTAAAAATTAAGGGAGCCTAAACTGTATACCTTGTATCCCAGGATGAGTCCGTTCTGTTCTGGCTCAGGTACAGCTGCCCATGTTAACAAGATCTGGGTGGAACTCACAGCCACAGCAGACACATTCTCAGGAGGAGCAGAAGGAACTGCAATCAATATGAATGGTCAGATATCAGAGATGGAAAGGACCTTTTCTGTCATCTGCTCTGTTTCCTTGCTAACTCAGGGATGCTCCTTACAGAATGATTTCTACTTGTCTTGTCCAATCTAGTTTCAAATGTGTATTCAGAGACTATGAATGAAAACAAATGAGATGAGAGCCAGCTGGAAACTGGGTTTGGTCCATGCAGCCCGCACTCACACGTTTAGCATGTCCAGCCGAATAAACGGGCAGCCCCCTGCGTGTATTTAATGCGCTTGCAGGCAGGCCCCGCTGGCAGTACCAGTGAGAGCAGAGAGAGGGGCAGGAAGTGGTCACTCCTGAGATGCTCTAGGATTTTCACCCATGACTCTATGGTACTGATGGACCTGTACGTTCAGAGGCACTGCATGCAACCTAATTGACGGGATGCAGACACGTGGATGCACGTTAACCTGCATGGCGGGCTCTGCATTCTCCAAGACCCTGCCATGAGTGGAGACAATGGGTGAAAAAAGACATGACGCTAACTACCCTTTAACCAGCCTTGGTGGTCATTTACGCATGTTTCAGGGCTGCATAAGGCATCAATACAGCCCTGCAACATGCATAAATAACCACCAAGGGTGGTTAAAGGGTGGTTAGCGTCATGTCTGTTTTCACCCCATGTGTCCGGTGGGTGGTGGCCATGTGGCCGGTGAGGGTGAACACCTAATAAATGGGCAGGTAGACACCTACCGTCTTGTTTATTAACAGATGGGTGGGACAGGTGAAGGTGCTGGGTGCTGATTATTCTCCCCAGTTCTACTTGAATTTTAATGTAGTGTTTTAATCTGTTTTTACTAATGTATTTTTGTATTTTGTGTTTTTATTGTTAGCTGCCTCAAGCTGTTAAGAGCAGAAGAGGCGGGATATAAATATTTTCAATCAATATCTTTATTTGCCATGACCAAAGGTCTTGGCAACATTAAAAGTTCCACTATGGAACATATTTTAATAAATAAATAAATAAATAAAATTATGTGGCGAACAGTCTGGATTTGTGGTTTGTTTCCCCCCCCCCCCCAAAAGTAACCTTACATTTTACGTTTCTTAGATTTCATCTAACAACTGTAATCACTAACTCTTCTTGCAGAATGTTTGTTTTATGAACAATGTCAAGCTCTACACTGGGGATAGTCCATGCTTAGATGCTTAATTATTCTTTAAACGATAATCATAAAGACGGACCTTGGGATTTAAATAACCAATATCATCGTGACTAGACCGTAGTTAGTAGTGGACTCTACTGTAATTGTTACTCTCTTAATGTCTGTCTTGCACATATTTTATTTCCCTGAATTGAAAGTCTGAGATTCTTACGCATTGAGAGTTCATCTTCGATAGGGCTACCATACCTCCCCTTTAACAGGGGATACATGAAAAATACATGTTGCAGGGCTGCATTGGTTCCAGTGCAACCCTGCAACATGCATTTTTCATAAGCGTCCCTGTTAAAGGAGAGGTATAGTAGCCCTAATCTTAGGGAGCTTTTAGACGAGCGGGTCACTGTTGTGTGACCCGCTTGTGCAATTTTTCAAAATCCCGCAAGGTGGGATTTAGATGAGCCAATGGCTGCAATCAGGTGCATGAAAGGCGGTCGTGCACTGTTTACCAACTGAAATACCGATTGCAGCCATCGGCCTCGCGGGATTTTGAAAAATCGTGTGAGTGGGTTGACCGACAGCAACGCGCTCGTCTAAAAGCACCCTCAGGGGACAAATCTGTTCCAATGCAAAGTTTTACACCTATCCTGCTTCTTATATTATCTGAAGGGAAATCCTAGCATCTTGTCTGGAATTAGTGATAATGGCAGCAATTGGATTGTGTCTAGGTTTTCTGATTTACTGTGGACTGCTCCAATCTCCCACTTTTTAAAAATTAGTCTACAGTACACAAGACATCATCGCTGCAAGAGTACACCTTGATGTCCAGCAGGATATAAATGACAGACATGCATCCTCCACGCTCATCTCATTTAAAACACAAAATGTGGGCCCTTTGAACTTGGAAGGAACAGGTTTTAGGGGGCAAAAACAGAGAAAAACAAACACACACTTTGAAAAAGCAGGACTACAATTTAAAGGTCATCTTGTAATTACTTTACCCTCACTGACCTGAACTTGACAAAGAGGAATCCTACATATTCTCACTGCATTACTTTTTCAACCATCACAGAACGCCACACAACATCAAGTCCCTTTAGGCAAGTTTAGCACCACCCAGTCACACAATTACACTTAGTGACAGCTTTAAAGGCATTGACAGACCATTTTTTTTGTTTCTGATTTTGCCCTTACACTTTTGTAATGCCCGAAGGGTATATCCCTTCATAAAGCACGAGGCACCTGTCAAGATCCAGAGAACATCCAAAGAGGAAGAGAGTAGGGGAGAGAAGGCTTGAAAAAGGTCTGGAGTTCACAACAAAGGGAAGAGGAAAGCTCCTTGAAAAAGCCAGCACTCTTGCTGAGCTTGAAATGAAGTGGAAGCCAGCAGAGGGCCAACTACAAAAACTTCTGGCTGCAAGAATGGGATAATGAGTATGACCCAAGAATGATTATATATTGGGGGGAAACCCACCAATCTGTGCTCCCGTGCACTGAAGGTTAACCACAAGACACAGTCATTTCTGAAACAATTTCCTTGTTACCAATTAGATGGGACACGAGAAACAGAGCGTATAGCAACGCAGCAGCCTGAAATCCGATTCCTGCCCCCTCCCGATGCTGAAGTGGTTTTTATCGTCTAGATTTATTCTCCACAAGGATATAATTATGTTAAAGGAAACTAAATTGCCAGGAGCCATGAATGTCTTTGGATGGCTGCCCTAACTTTATCTGTAGATCTTCACAAAGAGCTACTCCCACCTGGATCCCTTCTGTAGAGAGGCAGAGTGTGAAAGACGCGTACCGGAGCGAGCGTAAACGAAGCTGGCCCTTTTTCAGCCACGTTTATTTGCGTCTTCTTTGGTTTGGATTTTCCTTTCAAGACAGAAGATTCCTTTAGTTTGTGAATATATTTTTTTTGCTTTTCTGGCCAGCAGCTGCAGAATTTTCTGCAGGGTTCATGGAAGGTTGGGAAGGAAGCTGCGTTCACACAATACACATTGCTTTTGAACACGATCACTGATCACTGCACGGGGAGTCTATGGCTAACATTGAAGGTCACGGGGCTTTTTGAATATTCACTAGCTCAGACACATGGTGCTTCCCCGCACCTCTCGTTGATTTAATGGCCAGGACAAATATTTCAAGCAGGGGATAAGTTGGGATCAAAGCCTCATCCCTACAGGCCAACCGCATTTGTTTTAGTTCAAAATAAGCTGTAGTTTTCCTGTGTCCTGACACTTTAGGGTTTTTTAATGGCTAAATTCTGTTTCAAGAAGGGTAAGATTTAAAATGATACTCTGTGCGTCCGTATGTGGACACGCACACACACATATAGTGTTTAGTGGAAAGAACCTATTGTCTGAAACTAAAGCCAGACTGCATCCACGCCTCCGCTCCGCCTCACCTCCAAGTGGCCGTCCATTTAAAGGTGGGCTACCCCGGTGTGAGGCGGAGCAGTGCTGCCTGCCCTGGGCCAGCTCTGTTTGTGGTGCTCCGGAACATCCCAGAGCACCGCAAGAGGAGTGGGCCGTGCAAATCCAGAACATTATTATTATTATTATTATTATTTATTATTATTATTGGCATTTATATAGCGCAAGCAATGTACCTGGTGCTTTACAAAAAATACGATAGACAGGGTCCCTGCCCGAGAGCTTACAATCTAAAGACAGGGGGAGGGGAGACAGGGAAGGGGGAACAGAGGGAGAGACGAGGGATGCGGCATTACCAGCCACTGCAGCTCCGCTTCAGGCTAGGGGTTGCCCTGGCAACGCCATAGAGCTGCGAGCAGCCTAGACCGACAGCTGATCCACTTGCAGCTCTATGGTACGGGAAGGATGGGTGAGTGCGCCATGCAGGCGGACTGCAGGTCGTGGCAGCTGCCGTACCGGGTCTGTTTAAATCCGGCACTGTCGGTTATGTGCCTGGGGGATGCAGGACTGGCCACCCCCGAAGCAGCTCTGGGAGTGGTCTGTCCAAAGACATCCAATGTTAAAAAGTCTCCAAACCACAAAGTTAAAAGGCAAAACATGAAAATCCTGAAGCAAAATGGGGAAAGAATCTCCTAGTCTCTGCAGGTTTGTTAAAAATACCAGTTGGAGGGAGTACTTTGCACAAAGGGAGGGTGGCGGGAGGGGGGGGGGGGGG
>QEPC01010859.1:10691115-10723437 GCA_003113815.1 Sphenodon punctatus | reverse complement strand
TCTAAAAGCACCCTCAGGGGACAAATCTGTTCCAATGCAAAGTTTTACACCTATCCTGCTTCTTATATTATCTGAAGGGAAATCCTAGCATCTTGTCTGGAATTAGTGATAATGGCAGCAATTGGATTGTGTCTAGGTTTTCTGATTTACTGTGGACTGCTCCAATCTCCCACTTTTTAAAAATTAGTCTACAGTACACAAGACATCATCGCTGCAAGAGTACACCTTGATGTCCAGCAGGATATAAATGACAGACATGCATCCTCCACGCTCATCTCATTTAAAACACAAAATGTGGGCCCTTTGAACTTGGAAGGAACAGGTTTTAGGGGGCAAAAACAGAGAAAAACAAACACACACTTTGAAAAAGCAGGACTACAATTTAAAGGTCATCTTGTAATTACTTTACCCTCACTGACCTGCACTTGACAAAGAGGAATCCTACATATTCTCACTGCATTACTTTTTCAACCATCACAGAACGCCACACAACTTCAAGTCCCTTTAGGCAAGTTTAGCACCACCCAGTCACACAATTACACTTAGTGACAGCTTTAAAGGCATTGACAGACCATTTTTTTTGTTTCTGATTTTGCCCTTACACTTTTGTAATGCCCGAAGGGTATATCCCTTCATAAAGCACGAGGCACCTGTCAAGATCCAGAGAACATCCAAAGAGGAAGAGAGTAGGGGAGAGAAGGCTTGAAAAAGGTCTGGAGTTCACAACAAAGGGAAGAGGAAAGATCCTTGAAAAAGCCAGCACTCTTGCTGAGCTTGAAATGAAGTGGAAGCCAGCAGAGGGCCAACTACAAAAACTTCTGGCTGCAAGAATGGGATAATGAGTATGACCCAAGAATGATTATATATTGGGGGGAAACCCACCAATCTGTGCTCCCGTGCACTGAAGGTTAACCACAAGACACAGTCATTTCTGAAACAATTTCCTTGTTACCAATTAGATGGGACACGAGAAACAGAGCGTATAGCAACGCAGCAGCCTGAAATCCGATTCCTGCCCCCTCCCGATGCTGAAGTGGTTTTTATCGTCTAGATTTATTCTCCACAAGGATATAATTATGTTAAAGGAAACTAGATTGCCAGGAGCCATGAATGTCTTTGGATGGCTGCCCTAACTTTATCTGTAGATCTTCACAAAGAGCTACTCCCACCTGGATCCCTTCTGTAGAGAGGCAGAGTGTGAAAGAGGCGTACCGGAGCGAGCGTAAACGAAGCTGGCCCTTTTTCAGCCACGTTTATTTGCGTCTTCTTTGGTTTGGATTTTCCTTTCAAGACAGAAGATTCCTTTAGTTTGTGAATATATTTTTTTTGCTTTTCTGGCCAGCAGCTGCAGAATTTTCTGCAGGGTTCATGGAAGGTTGGGAAGGAAGCTGCGTTCACACAATACACATTGCTTTTGAACACGATCACTGATCACTGCACGGGGAGTCTATGGCTAACATTGAAGGTCACGGGGGCTTTTGAATATTCACTAGCTCAGACACATGGTGCTTCCCCGCACCTCTCGTTGATTTAATGGCCAGGACAAATATTTCAAGCAGGGGATAAGTTGGGATCAAAGCCTCATCCCTACAGGCCAACCGCATTTGTTTTAGTTCAAAATAAGCTGTAGTTTTCCTGTGTCCTGACACTTTAGGGTTTTTTAATGGCTAAATTCTGTTTCAAGAAGGGTAAGATTTAAAATGATACTCTGTGCATCCGTATGTGGACACGCACACACACATAGTGTTTAGTGACAAGAACCTATTGTCTGAAACTAAAGCCAGACTGCATCCACGCCTCTGCTCCGCCTCACCTCCAAGTGGCCGTCCATTTAAAGGTGGGCTACCCCGGTGAGAGGCGGAGCAGTGCTGCCTGCCCTGGGCCAGCTCTGTTTGTGGTGCTCCGGAACATCCCAGAGCACCGCAAGAGGAGTGGGCCGTGCAAATCCAGAACATTATTATTATTATTTATTATTATTATAAGCATTTATATAGCGCAAGCAATGTACCTGGTACTTTACAAAAAATACGATAGACAGGGTCCCTGCCCGAGAGCTTATAATCTAAAGACAGGGGGAGGGGAGACAGGGAAGGGGGAACAGAGGGAGAGACGAGGGATGCGGCATTACCAGCCACTGCAGCTCCGCTTCAGGCTAGGGGTTGCCCTGGCAACGCCATAGAGCTACGAGCAGCCTAGACCGACAGCTGATCCACTTGCAGCTCTATGGTACGAGAAGGATGGGTGAGTGCGCCATGCAGGCGGACTGCAGGTCGTGGCAGCTGTCGTACCGGGTCTGTTTAAATCGGGCACTGTCGGTGCTGTGCCTGGGGGATGCAGGACTGGCCACCCCCGAAGCAGCTCTGGGAGTGGTCTGTCCAAAGACATCCAATGTTAAAAAGTCTCCAAACCACAAAGTTAAAAGGCAAAACATGAAAATCCTGAAGCAAAATGGGGAAAGAATCTCCTAGTCTCTGCAGGTTTGTTAAAAATACCAGTTGGAGGGAGTACTTCTCCTGCACGTTTGCTGTTACATTCTGAACTTTCTGTGCGTCAAAATCACTCACCCAGATATTAAACATCTGGCTCTTTGAACTTCTGCATAGAACTTCTCCCAGAACGTTTGTGTGTAAAAAGTTCTCCTGGTAAACTGCTTTGCTCCGCAGCTGGTCACTTGGTTTCCATGGCAGCCTGTCACGTCTACAGCTGCGGCTATTTTAGGCTGCCTCAGGGCAGCCAGTGTTTGTGTGAAAAATGCATCTGGAACTTACTTGTGGACTTGTAAACCCAGATGATTGAAAAATCTGGAACTTTAAGGTGTGTGTAAAAATGTCCAATATGTCCTTGCATTAGCCCAACTGTATCATCACACACTGCAAAGACAGCAATGGTGCATGATGCAGATTCATCAGTCTTTATTACTAGGACAACTCAGTTGTTCTAAAAAATGCTACACGTGGTGGTTTCCTGTTTTTACAGATTCATTTATTTTAGTTAGTTAACAGAGCCATTGTGCATTCTGAAAGTAAAATTAAAGATGACAATGTGCACAATCTCAGTTCAGTTAAAGGTGAGAGTCCAGGACTATGTTTATAGTGAAAATGGGGGAGTGGTATAATGAAAATATTTCATGTTTGTAAAGTGAGGGTAACAGGGTGAGCTGGAGAGCTCGAGTTGCACCTGTTCAAGGAGCTTGCTTGCCCGAATGGGTATAATTATCTCGCACCTGGGTGCAGGGCCAGCCTTTATCAGGACCTGTAGGGGCTATGGTTTGGGCTCTGTGGTCAGAGGGGAAACCAGGCCTGGTAGCCTCAGGTCTGCTGCGCCTGAGGCCCTGGGATGGACTATTTATGGACTATTTCTGTGGGATCCTCTTCGCGCTTGCGACTCACAGCCCCCAGGGTGGCTGTTTCATGTGGGGCCTTGCCCCTTGTCTCTCGCCTCACCTACTAAGATGTGGGAGCAGGACCGTCAAGGGGCTATGGAGGTTGGGGCCATGAAAGCCTCACATTTTATTTTTGCCCTGGGCTCCGCAAATTCTAAGGCAGGCCTGCCCAGGTGGGAAGTCCTAGACACGCCTGTATAGGTCCAGGCACATAAAGCTGACTGGAACCCTAGGCCAGAGGTGCCATGGAAGCCTGGGAAATTGTATGGCATTGTTTCCAGGTCAGGAGAGAAGATCCTTGAAACCAGGGACCAGGAACTTTGCTTTAAAGTCAGATTGTGAAAGTTATTCTACGATCAAGCTGCTGCTTGTCTGGAGCCCGGCAGTCAGGAGATTGTGTGCTGGGAACAATAATTTATCACCTTTGTGAATGCATCCCTGTCTCTCTCCTTATGGCCTGGCGGCCTTAGGATTTGCAGGGCCCAAGGAAAAGATAAAATAAGGGGCCCGTGGTGGCCCCTCCCCCTTGGGGGCAGCCTCTGCAGTTCCCTGAAGGTGATCATGTTTGGAGCCCCACGGAGAGGGAGTGGTGCCCCTACAACCTGTCCTGGTGAAAAGAGAGGCCACTACGGGGCCCTCAGAAAAAAATGGAGCCCGGGGCAGATGCCTCAGGTCGTCCTGTGGTAAGGCCGGCCCTAGTTCCCCTCTCCCTTGTCTCCCCTCCTTTGTCTTTTTTAGATTGTAAGCCTGACTTGGGGGGTGGGGGTCAGGATCTGTCTCTGATTTAGGATAGTACAGCACAGGTACATTGCTGGCGCTGTATAAACAAAATAATAATAATAATAAAAATAAATAATGTGGTTCTGCCAGTGTCTGGTGCCTTACTGTCGGGAAAACCGTGGCCGAGACCACAGCAGTGGGGTGTGAATGAAATGAACTACATCAACTGAGCATCTGGTCCACTCTCAATACAACCTCAGAACCATGTTTTATCTCAGCACTCTAGCTCCTCTGCGAAGCTCAGTCTCTGAAATGCCAACAGCTAGATCCCCAGGCAAGAGACATGAATGTTTATGCAACAGACAGTTTTCTAAGACAAGTAGCTATGCACACCTACGTACCAGAGAACGATGTAAAGACCCCCATATGCTAGGGCAGTGGATGGATGTATTTGAGATTAATTATGCGGAAAGATGGGGTTAACGTACCAAGAAAGAAGCATCTATGTTGAGGTTGTGCTAATGCAGTGAAGCTCTCTACTTAGTGCGTGATTGGTTCTCAGTATTCCATAGTTCCGCTTATTCCCATCCCATGTAGGGAGAAATTTCTCTGAAATTGTCACACTGCAATTATTTCACACAGTAAACCCTAAATGAGTTATTGAAGTCTGAGTGGGGAAAACATCTTCAGTCAATAAAATCGGTATTATTCTGAGGTCGAAATTCAATCTCTACCATTTTAGCCAGTTGCTATTATATGCTGGATTTAGAATTAATTGCTACTTAAAATAATAATAATAATAATAATAATAATAAAGTCCTGCATTTTCTTCCTAGGCATGTCCCAGCTGACCCTAGCATTGTTCCCCCATACATATCCTATTTGGTTCTGTCGACCTTTCTTTGTAAAGAAGGGCTTAGACAATCGGGAATAGCTGCAGTGACACGATAATGGCCTTTGGCATTTGCCATAGTTGAAGCTCAGCTCCTAATGATGTGACACATCCTAAAATACAGACAAGCATCCAAAATCTAACTTCATAAGAAGTAACAGCCTGGCACGAGGCCAATGGTTCATCCCAGGGGCGTAGCTTGGGGGGACCACCACATCTGTATAAAACATCTGCACACAGGGGTGGATTGCCTCATCAGGGGGCCCCATCCCATCTTCTGCACCAGGGCCCATTCCCACCTAGCTTTGCCCCTGGTTCATCTATCCTAGCATCCTGTCTTCAACAGTGACCAAGTTTGGTTGTTTTAGAGAGGCGTCCAACAGGTCATAACGAAGTGATTCATTTCCTGCTATTCACTCCCAGCCCCCAACAATCCAAGGTCTCATCCCCTGACCAGCTGACTAGTAATAGCTATTGATGGGATTTATTCTCTGAAAATGCATCCAACTCCTTTTTGAAACCATTGACACTCTCGTCCTTCACAGTGTCTCCTGGCAACAAGTTCCACAGAATAACTGCATGGGGGGGGGGGCGGAATATCTTTTCATTTGTCTTAAATCTGCTGCCAGTTAACTTCATACAGTGTCCTCTAGTACTAATATTACAAGTATGGATGGATCAAAACAGCCCTTCTGTTTTTGTGGAATTTCCCCACATTTTTGGAACATTGATCAAAATCCTGATGGGATGATTTGGCTGCCTAGTGTGCATGTGCAAAAATGATGGTGGCTGTACTCTGCGTGTGCAAATGTGCCACCGTTTTAGCACGCACAGTATGACCACCACCGTTTTGCAGATACGCACTGGGCAGCAAAATGATTCCAACCGATCCAGCAAAACAAGTATCAGAGCACATTCCATTTCATGTTTTTCTGGATCAGTTGAAATGGCCAAATTCTGTCAAAAACGGAATCCGGTCCAGAATTTAGTTTCAGCCCTGATTACAAGAAGGGGTAAATAAGAGAACATAAGAAGAGAGCTCTCTGTTTCCTTGGTCCGAGCTACACAGTTGATTCTACTGCACAGACAGTGGAGTTGATCGATCCCGTATGCAGTCAGTCGTGCAGGACCCGCACGCACCCCGATTACCAGCACATTGTGCCATGTGGAAACCACATGCATGCGCACGTGCGGGGTGGTGTGCAGAATCCACAGGGCATGGGGTCAGCCTCACTGATGAGCTGCTCACGTCCGATTGGTCCTGCTGATTTTTCTGGATAGATCCAATTGAGCTACAACTGTTTCAGGTTTCTAAAATTACCAATCACATTTAAACAGTAAATTTGTCAATTGATTGCTAACTGTAAAATGCAAGTTAGTTATTATAGAGCCACCGTCGTGGCCCTATAGTTAAGGCGGTAGCAAACTCTCATTGAACAGCGCCTGTGCTGATGAATAGGAGTCAGTAAAGCAAAAACGTCCGGTTGGTGACTGTTCTAACTTTCCTTCAGCAACACATGTGTTCTGTGATTACAAACAAAGAAGGGGAGTCCAGGGACAGGGTGGGGCCTGAAGGTGGGGGGAAACCCCATCCCTTACCTGCCTCTGCCTTCTAGCAGCAGCTGCAGCAGGACATTGCTATTTTACAAACAACTTCTCCCCATGTGAGTGATCAGAAGGCTGTTGCCTTGTAAAGAAGGTTCTTCGAGATGGGTCAGAACATTCTCATAACTGGGTTGTGCATGCTCACCCTATTCAAATAACAGACCACATGATGGTCTTGAGCACCTCTAGTATAAAAAAACACTCTTCCCCCTCTGAATGACAGTTCCTTACAACCCTTTCTAGGAATATTAAAAAAAAAATCCATTCGGGGCTGGAAGGGTGGGTGTTGTGAGAATGTTGGGAGCCATCTCGAAGAACCTTGTTTACAAGGCAGCAACCTTCTGTTCTTCTTCGAGTGGCTCCTCACAGACTGTTTTTACACAGCTCCGCCAGGTGGTGGGTCTGTGCAAGGCCGACACCAGGGTTTGTGAGGCCATGTGCGAAGTCTTGGGGTGGTGCCTAATTTGCATAATTAGTCCTAATTATGCAAATGTGTAAAATTACATAAAATTTACTCCCTCTGGAAAGGATGGATTCCCATTCTCCACCACTCCGAGCAACCATGGAGAAGCATGGTCTCCCCATGCTTCTTCTCCCCCTCCGCCCCTTTTTGGCACCCCTTGGCTGCCTTACCTGGCACTTAGCCGAGTGGCCATAGACAAGCATGGCCTCCCAATACTTCCCAACTCCCCAGCTGAACGTCTACCACCACTCCCCAGGAGTGGCTCCACTGCAGGGGCAGCTGGACAGGCAGTGCGGCAGGCACAGAGAGACTGACTGTGTCCACTGCCTTACTGGAGGAGGGGGTGAGCTTAGCCAGCCTGGCCTTCAGGGCCTGTTGCTTCTTGCTGCCAGTGCCACCTGTGCCTTGTGCACGCATGCTGTGCGACCAGTCCAGAGGTGCTGCTATCAAACACACCAGACAATGATCTATCTATCTATCTATCTATCTATCTATCTATCTATCTATCTATCTATCTATCTATCTCTCTATCTCTCTATCTATCTATCTATCTACTTTGTTTTCAGTTTAAACCAATTTTTTTACTGAAAAAATTCCAGGTTTTACAGAAACGATTATTATTATTATTTATTATTTTATTATAAGCTTTTACAGAGAATTTTTCACCCTAATTTTGTGTCACTCAAGTACATAAAAATAGATCATTTTATTAAGGAAATACAGTATATTGCATTAAATATGTCTTACGTTAATAAATTAGTCTACATGTATATGAAAAGCTGCCCATTGAAGTAAGGCAATGTAGTGTGAGATATATACATGCAACACATGCACGTTCAGAGGTGTGTGTGCATCTGTACGTACGGATTAATCTCACACCCACCATGTACACATTTCATGCTATTAGCAGTTTGAAGATGTGTCACTAATATAAGCCCCCTCCCCTCATCTCCCCCCAAGTGGCACAGGACTCAGAGCAGGTATGTGCCACCTTTCTATTTGGGGTTGTTCCTGCCTCCCTGCCAGAGGGGCCTGTAGGGGCCCTGGGCTCGGGTTACTTTTTTTCTCTCTTTTTGGGACCCCTGGGTGTGTGGGAGAGAATCCTAAGTAACCTAGGTATTTGACACTTCAGTGCCTCCACCTTGGGGGAGTCTATGCCAAATGAAGGGCCAAATTAGGGACTCCCACACAGAGTTTTCACTAATTTAGGGGACAGGGACCTCGGAAAGACCACAGTTGACAAACACTTTAACAAAGAAATAGTGGGGGTGGGATACACCAGGTGCTTTATTTTTAAAAATGGACAGACAGGGTAATTTCAGATGTTACGAGATCACAGTCAACCACCCTGAATCACAGTGGATTCAGGGTGGTGGCTATGATCCCGTGCATGTCTGTATGAGCCCTGCCAGATGTTCACCATGGTGAATTCCTGGCGGGGTTCAAAGCTAACCACTGTTCTTGAAGTGAGGCTGGCCTTACCTCCAGAACTGCAGTTAGGTTGACCACGATCCGGGACTGGGCTGGGAATGGCCGCGGTAATTGCTGTTACCCAGCCCCGTCCTGGAATCAGGTCCCAACCACAGGATGGAATCTGGCGCAGTGGCCTGATTGACCTCTGCGCCCGCCCGTCTCCCCGTGCGTGGGCGGCCATGGAAGCATGGGGGGGGTGGGGCTGAGCAGCTGCATGTCGCGCAACCCCACCCCCTCCCCAATTCCCCTCGGCAATCAGGCTGGCACATCTAAAGGACGTCCGGTTTGATCATGGACCGGGATCCAAGATGGATCCTGGTCCAGGGTTCAGCATGGTGGTCCAAAAGGCCCGTCACGTCCGAAATTAACCACAGTTGACACAATAACACTAAAACATAATCTGGTAAATGTGTCTAAATATAGCAAAATAATTTAGCCCAATTATTCAGTGTAAATGTTTACAGGCTAATGATTTTAAGTCACCAAGAGTAAATTGCTTATTCAAAGGAAAAGGTTTTATTTGAGGGGTGGTGTTGATGTTAGAGATATTGTTTTCTTAAGCTCAGAGGTGACATACAGTGTTTTGAGCTGTGTTTCAGTTCTACAGCAAACCACATTGCATTCTGTTTATTAAAGTATTAATCTACTTAATACTTTTTTTTGCTGTCCTTCTGTCGATCAAAATAAACCCCAATATTTACCCGGAAAACTGATGTCATTTTTTTTGGCACTCATTTTCACCTGTTTTCTTGTAACAAACACTGCTAAATTCCCAGGGAAAATACATTTTTTTTTAAAAAAAATTGAAAATGAAGGGCCCTAGATATATTAAGATGTGACTACCTGGAGGGGCATCTGGCAGGCATGAGGAAGCCAGATGAGCCCTGGTTGTGATCAGCTGCAGTGACATTAGCCTCCTAGAGGGTTCTGAGAGGAGTGTAGGATGGGGATTTTTTGTTTGTTTTTAAAGTAACGCATTCAACCAGTTTTCTGAAAGAACTGTGCTGATGAAGTCAAGTGATCATTAAGAGAAAAGTGAAATCCCTTCCAGACAATACATAAGGTTATCCTCAGTACATTATAGAACTACTAGAGGGGTGAGTAATAAACTTGCATGGGCTTATTCTGTTAGTTGGGATCAGGCCCATAAACAACTCGAGAGAGGATTTATATTTGATCATATTAGAGAATGGAAGCCAGAGCCACAGCTGCCTCAGTGCTTCATCCAGTATAGCTGAGGGGCAAAATGGGATGACTTCATACCCATTGCCTACTAATCTTGGCACTGGCCTTGGGGCTGCAGTAAGCTTCACCCAGGTGCTGTGCTGTAGCCCCTATTAGGGTCATTCCAACAGCTAGGGCTCAGTGGAACCACAATGGAGTTTTGACAGTGCCTCCAACATCTCACCTTGAGGGCTATGATGAAGGCAGGCCATTGTAGAGCTGCACTGATTGCCTGACTTGTGAAGCTTGGGCAATGTAAAAACAACCTCTAGTGGCAGTGAGGGTTTGCTGAATTCTTTAGACTGATCTTTGTGGAATATGGGCAGTCAGTGGTATGCTGGAAACTTACACAGTGGGGAAGGACTGTATAGCTCAGATTCAGAATGAAAGACGGTCTAGTGGGTACTGTGCTAACTTGGGATGTGAGGGACCTTGGCAATGGCTTCTATTACCTGCTCTACCACTGACTTCAGGGGTTCCCCAGTGCTCCTGGACAGTTTTTGTGACTTGCAATGGCTGCGTCCCACAGCACCTATGAGAGGCAGAGCTGTTTGCTGGTGTGGCTGGCTGCCACTGTTCATACAGGCAGGGGCTCTCCGGCTGTCCATTGCCAAGCATCAATTTGACCTGCCCTGTATGGAGCACTCCGGATTTCCCAGCGGTGCTCAGTGAGTGGCCATGAGTGGGTGCTCCGTGNGTTGCAGGCTCTGCTGGGATTCAGATCACTTAAGCATGATTGGGTTCACCTATCTGAAATTCCACTGATTTTAAAATTAATCCAACATTGAACTGAGATGCTGATGGCTAGTATCAGATTGGAAGCAATGGGTTGAGTCTGCAATGTACACATTAGCTACAGACTGACTAGTGAAGAGAACAGACTCCAACTAACTTGGGTCTCAGGTGTGATGTATCAAAGTCACCCAATAATATCAATGTTGTTGTTTTTTGGGGAGAGTTTTTTTTTTAAAAAGAAAACAGACTAAATAAATGTGTAGCAAAGTGAAACATTCTATAGGAATAAACAATGGTGATCAAAAACAATACTAATACTAGATCTTCTGAAAGGGACCGTGTCTATCTTATTCTTTGTAAAGCGCCAGGTACATTGCTGGCACTATATAAATGATAATAATAATAATAATCAACAATCGGCCACGGTGGCAGTTTACTGTAGCTGCAAACAATGTAGCAAAATGATCTGCGGCACCAGGAACGCTCAGAAGTCTCAGGTCAGATAGGTGAAAAATTAGAGAAACAGGAGTTGAAAGGGAAAACAGTTCAGTGCTCATTAATGGCATGTAAAGCGCTGAATCAGGCATGATTAATTATTAATAAATTAGCAACTCATTGATCCATGGGGATCATAATTCCAGACTCCTACTTTGACTCTATCCAGCTAGGCCCATGAATACAAGATGAATTCCAATCTTGATGAAGTTTTTGTTTTCAATACAGCAGGTAGCTTGACATTCACTAATTAAAACCCTATTTATGTTCTCTGCTCTGATGATGAGGTCCCAGCTGCCCTGTCTGTCGGCCACCGGGCTGCTCGTCCTCTTGGTTTCCCGCACTGCTGGGGTCCAGCCTGGGCCCCTGCCACTGACCACGCTCGAGCCCTGGTCCCCGGGAGAGCCTCCCAGTATGCTGGCTCTAGTCTCTAGCGCTCCCTCGCAGCTCCTCGTTAATTTCAGGCTGGCTGCGCTGCTTCTCCACTGGCCAGCCACCTGCATGTTAATTTCAAGTGGTTGTGCTGCTCCCAGTCACCACTTGACTCTGCGGTCTCTCCTCTGGCTGCCTGGGAGTTCTCTGGCTGAAGTGATGGCCCACCTACCACCCAACAGGTACACCTGTGCCCTCAGTTCTCTCTCTGCTCACTCCCCAGTCCTACTCTTGCCGAGTGACTCGATACTTTTAAAGGGCCTGCTCACTGCGCGGCCCGCAGGATCTTAAAGGGGCCGTTCTCAGAGCCCCTGTGCAGGGCGCACACCCGAGACCCTGCCACACTACTCTTTATGGCATGGGCTACAGCTCAACATCAATTTCATTCTAGTCTTCATTTTTTCCCAATGAAAGCGCTTTTTTTTTTTAATATTAGAAGAGAAACTAATGAAATATACCCATGTAACCTTTAATCTTTAAATGCTGATCAAGATCAGTATAATCCCTAGGTTTTATAAAATCACTTAATCACAGTGTCTATTATATTTCAGAGGAATTGTCTGAAGAGGATTGGGGAAACGGAAAAATGTAGTATCTCCTTATTATGATACGCTGCACTTCAAATCTACTTTATTCTGGATCACACTATCTCAAACTTCATTACAACCATGTCTTCTTTAAAATACCTCTGGCAATAACATTCCAATTACTAGCTCCTGGAAAACAGCATTTTAAAGGATGGGGCACAATGATTTTATTTAGCCTTTTGCTCATGTCGGTACAAAGGTCAGTTGCTTGAACTCAGTAGATGAAATCCATCCTGTGGTGTGTACAATCTCTTACAGGTTTTTAGTCCATTGTGGGTACATACGTGTGTGTGTGTGTATATAGACTCACACACACACACATTTTCTGCATTGAAACTTTAAACTGTATAAACTTTAAACTGTGCTTGGAAACTTGACGCTGTATCTACAGTGTGTGTGTACACGTACACGTACACGTACACGCGCACGCGCGCACACACACACACACACACACACAGTAGATACAGCGTCAAGTTTCCAAGCACAGTTTAAAGTTTATACAGTTTAAAGTTTCAATGCAGAAAACTATGTTAATGTAGAATTAAGGTTGACAGAACTTATCAGAAGTTTAAAGCAAACATTACAGGGTTATTTCAATTACCAAATTCAAGCATTATAAACTTACGAAATTCAAAACTAAGGTGGTACTTGAAAAGAATTCAGAGATGATAAAATAGAGAAATGCACAACTAAAGCACCAAAACAGTCTGAACTCTGGCCATTGTGAGGCCATGAGAAATTAAAGAAGATTAAAAAAAGTGCCTTTAAAAATTAAGTTTAATGTAATTGAGAATCAAAAGCTTTAAATATTGTAAACTTAAGAATATGCAGATTTTGTCTTCTATTGAATCCCTGCATTAAAAAAAAAAAAGGATTCCAAAAAGGTTAAATCCCTGAATAAAATGAAAAGTCAAACTCAGCATTAACTATGGAGTTGGAGTCCAGTAACCCCACAATTATGAAAAAACCAATCACTGTTTTTATCTAGGTTAGATGTAGCGGTGGTCTAGTTTTGTTTTTGAGTATTTACTCCAAAAAGGTCACCCCCATATAACTATTCCACATGCAGCCCCAAATTAAATTACATCAGGGGCAGGCAGGCTGAACTAGACAGTCTTTCTTTGAAGCCAACCAGATAACAGCTTTGTAAGAGCTACCTTTGGCTGTTGCTAATGAGCTACCCTGGCTTACTTCTCACCTTCATTATCGCACTGGAGAATGATTACTCCTGACAAACAGACGCCTCTAAACCGGTAACTGCTCGATTTGTACATGCAAATATTTGGATGAGCAAATCAAAAATGCAACCCAGTTTCCATGTGCTCAACTGCTTGCTAATATGTACACATAGAGTTTATGGTACAGCCTCATATGGGCTCAAACGTCAGGCCCAATCTAGTTAGGGTTGCCACCTACGCACATTTTGAATGAACACTTATGAAAAATGCATGCCTAAGGCGCCAATGCAGGACCTGCAACATGCATTTTTCATAAATGTTCCTTAAAAATTTGCATAGGTGGCAACCCTAAATCTAGTCTGAATCAAGCTGCGCCAGGACCAACCCTGGACATCCCGCTATCCTTTTCCTGACATGGCTCTGTCCCTGCAGAGCATCATGACATCACAGCACTCCATGGGGGCGGGGCCTTTTGTCCGCAAGGACCACAACCCAGCCTGAGTCCGCAGGGCTTGAGTCAAGAGGATTCCTGAACTGAACCAAGCCCAGTGGCATACCTTGTCTCCGACTGGGTTTGTTTTGGTATGTAGGCCTCTCGTTTACACACAGAAAAAGCCATGAGAACATTACTAAGTTGGGTTTGTAAAACATGGCACTGAGAGTTCAGATAACTGGTAAAAGATAGCTATCTACTTCATTTAAAAAGTCCCTTTACAAACTGCTCAGCAGGCGAATGTGTCTTTACACCATCAATAAAACCTGGAGATTGCACTTTTCAAATGAGTAAAACAGCAAGAGAGCATAGTTGAGGAAAAGGGCATGAGACATTGAAAACCATTGAGATCCTTTGACTTACCAGATTCCCGTGTTCGACCTTTCACCACAACACTCCAGGGTCCTGCCCCGATGGCATTGAATGCCTGGATCTGCAGTTCATATTCTGCCCACTCCTCCAGGTCCTCGATAGTGCATTCCCTCTCCAACCGGTCACTGATGACCTTCGTCAGTGCTGGGGATTGCAGATCTGCGCGCCAGAATTTGATCCTGTAGCCCACGGACTCAGGGTTGCCGTTATACTGAGTATCAGGCAGAGGCTGATGATAACAGTAACACAAAATTAACACACAAGATGGGTGTTCTATACTTTTCAAACCATATAGCCTTTTATATTTATTTTATTTTATTATTATTATGATTGATATGCCGCCCCCTCCTGCTACAAGCATCTCAGGGCGGCTAACAACATTTTAAAACACATAACTAAAATATTCATCCAGAGCTGCATTTTCTGCATGGTGCAAGGGCTTGAACTACTAAATCAGAGCTGGGCAGACTCAGGCCCAGGGATCAGATGCGGCTCACAGCTAGTTTTTATTTGTCCCCTTTCCGGTTCTTAGGACAGGCACCTATGTCCAGTTCCTACACCAAGCACCAAAAGGCTGAGCTTAAGGTAAGAGAGCAAAGATGAGGGCCTGCACACAAGGATAGGGGACAGATACATGATCTAGACCTGCCTCTTCCCAAGTGCACCTCTTCAGCATTCACGTCTCCAACTTCTATGTGGACCTTAGAACTTTTGCTAATTTAAACATGGCCCCCGGGAGGGAAAAGGTTCCCCGGTGCTATACTAAATGGAGCCTAGGCTCTGGTTGGACATGATAGCTGGATCAGTCTTGGTCATAATTCTAGTAGTGCCCATTGCAAAACCGTGTGCACCTGCACCTACCATGGAGTGGAGCCTGGTTGCCTGCCCATGGCTCCATACCAACGCAAGAGTGCAAGGAGAGGTCACAGTGCTGCACTGCCTGTATCTGCCCAATGTAGGGGCTGGTGTGCATGGAACCATCTCCCTGCCTGACATCCCTGGAACTGGTAAAGATTAAGTTGTGGAGAGGCAATATGGCTCTGCTTCTCACTCAGCAGGTACATTAAGGATGGGCGAACACGGTTCGGAAGTTTGGAGTTTGGACTGAACTCGACTAGTTCGGTCGACCAAACCGAACTTCCAAACCGAACTTGATTTTTGAACCGAACCGAATTGCCGAATTCGGCTCTGTTCGCCCATCCCTAAAAGATAATATTCCATTTAGTTCAATGGGGTTTGAATTTCCAAACTTTGTTCGGAAGTTCGGACCGAACTCGAATAGTTCAGTCGACTGAACCGAATTTCCGAACTGAACCGAACCGAATGTCTGAATTTGGTTCTGTTTGCCCATCCCTAAGGTACCTAACTCCAGGTTACACCCCCTCCCGAAGAATGAGGTCATTATTAAAAATTAGCCAAATAAAGAAAATGCTCTTTGTGGTTTGCTGTTCACACACAAATACACACCGAATACAAGTTGAACACGAGTCAGCAGTGTGATGCAGCTGCTAAAAGGCTAATGCAATTTTAGGCTGCATTAACAGAAGCATAGTGTCCGCTGTCCAGGTCACAAGAAGTAATAGTTCCATTCTATTCTATGCTTGTCAACCATCTTTAAATATCTGAAAGGCTGTCACAGAGAAGATGGAGCAGACTTGTTCTCTGTTGCTCCTGACTAGAACCAATGGGCTTAAATTACAAGAAAGCAGATTTTGGCTAATCGTTAGGAAGAACTTTCTAACAGTAAGAGCTATTCGACAGTGGAACAGACGCTGCCTAGGGCGGTGTTGGGTTCTCCTTTGCTGGAGGTTTTCAAACAGAAGCTGCATGGCCATCTGTCAGGGATGCTGTAGGTGTGGGTTTCCTGCATTGAGCAAGGGTTGGACTAGATGACCTCTGAGGACCCTTCCAACTATAGTATTCTATGATTCCTACTTGCCCATGTGGATGTGATATCAGTACAATAAATGGCAAAGTCAAGCGGTAAATCTCTATCGTGCACTTTTGTGTGCCTCATTGGCTCTCTGCCCATCAATCCATCCATCATGTTATGTTCTAACATCTCAGCCTGTTGAGTTGTTTCAAACAGATGTCTTTAAAACAAATAAATCTGTTCCTGAAATGTCTCCATCTTCTCTCAAATGGGCATTTCCCCACCCTACAACTACAGCCACAGCATGGTTGCCAGAGGCACAGGAAGGGCCCAAACAGGTTTTGAGCTACAAGAACATTTTGTGGCTTCACCAGCACAGCTAAACTGAAGTATTACTGAAATTCCCAGCTTTCAAAGGGACCGAGAATTTCTGTGTCTTCCCTGAAGGACAGAAATAGTCAAATTTTAAAACGATGGCCCTTTTTACATGAGACGGGGCCCATGCAAGCCTGCTGCGTGGGCATGAGAGGGCACCGCCTGTGTGACTGTCGTGGTGAGGGAGTGGGGTGTGTGTGCATTCGCGCTCCCGTTCTACACCCATCTCCACTCACCTCCATCCATAGCCCATGCACGGAGCAACCGGCGAAAAAGGCGGTTGCTCCATGTGTGGAGGTGGATGGAGATGGGTGTGCACCCGTGTAACGGTGGCTCCCCCACCATTCCTGCACCAGTGCACATGTACCGCCCCGCCCCCGCATTGCAGACCATTAAAAAAGGGCCAATGATATTTTTATGTACAGAAAAGCGGCATTCGGTCATTTTTAGTTGTGTCATGGCTCTCTGCACCTCTGGACTCATGGTAGCTAACAGTGAGATCTTCCAAGCGGATAGCACCAATGCTAGTCCTTAGTAGTACATGCACATCTTCCATTCATTTCAATGGGACTCACGCCCGCACTAATTACTAGTGTTGGCACTATTAGCTCAGAGGATGGTGTCCAAGGTCACCTACCTGTAAATTTGAAGGGGTAATATGTACTGATACATTTTAAAAACTCTCTGAAACATTCTTAAATTAGTTTTGCTCTGTGAGATGTACCATAAGGTGCTCTTTGCTAGAAAGGCTTAACAGCATGAGTTTTGGATGGGAGTGTAACTCATGTGTGGTGGAACCGTGGGCGAGTTATGCAGGCCATTCCAAATGAACAGTAATTGCTCTTTTATACATAGTAATACCACACTTTAAAAGTCTGATGGACTGCCCTTCAAGCGCTGGGACAAAGCAAAGCTGTGATCTCCCCATTCATACAGGATAAAACTTCAATTTCCGGCTCTGCTTCAGGACAATAGTTTTTAAAACTTGTGGCACGGATGGGCTTGCCCAAGGTGAGTCTTGTCAGGATCAGGACCCCAAACAGTCACTCACTTCAGGGAATCAGTTCACTTCTGGGGATTAACTCAAAGTCCTTTATTCCCCACACATATAGTCCAAATACAGAGTCTCTTTAGCCAGTCAACACCTTCTGCCTGGTACTCATAATTTCTCAGTTTCTCTGGGCCAGACATATTCCTCGGCAACCCAGTTAGCTCAGGCAACACACTCTGAGCTTTTTAGTCCTTAGCCCTAAGCAACCAACCACCACTCTGGCTGGCTGGCTGAGCCCAGAGTTCTCCCGCTGCTGCTGTCTGTGTCTCTCTACAACTGAGCTCTGCTTCAGCTTTTATACTCTCCTGCCATGCCCACTCCTGCTTCCACTCAGGCACTAGTCTGGCAGCCCCTACAGCACCTAGCTGGTGCTAGTTTTCTTAAAGGGGCGGCAGCCCACAGGGACTCTGCCCTGTTACAGCGCTGCAATATATTTACATACAAAAACTATGCTGAATACAAGTGAAGGTTGCTATTCTTCCCCGTCTTTATTTTGCCAGATCCTAAAAATGACAGGGAATACGAGGGGAAGCAGCACTAATTTTCCTGCTTATTTTGCAAACAGTCCGTAACATACAATTATACACTAGCCAAGGATACCATTTCCGGCTCATGCATAAAAAAAGCTATCACTGGTGTAGAGCTCCATCTTGCCTAGTTTCAGTCTTAAAACAGAGTCATTTGGAGGAAAATTCCATATGTTGGGGGAGGAGAAGGAAACTTTTTGGGGCAGGTTATTATTATTATTAAAAGTATTTCTCTGATCCAACTGGGGGAGCAGAAATGCTCACATCAGTCCCAGAGAGTTATACTCATGGGCAGATGAGTCAGTCAAAGGTGCTTGGCTCTGCAATTTATCACCTGGTTTATGTGTAGGGCTGTAGCGGAATGTCGCAGCAGTAACTACTGCCGCCGGAAACAGCGTTTCCGCAATTAGTGGTACGGCGTAGCAGAGGCTTTCATTCCGCTAGTTTCATTCTGCCATTCCGCAGTTCTGCTAATTTCATTCCGCTACTTCCACAGGCTTGCAAAATAGTGGAAACATGACATTTTCGCTACTTCTGTCATTCCACCAGCACCACAAAATAGCGGAACAGCGGTTTGCCGACAGTTTCCACAATTTTTCCGCAATTCCGCAATTTGCAGAATGCCAGCAGAATTAGCGGAATGTCCGCAGAAAAGCCGCGGTGTGGCGCGGGCAATTCCGAAATGGAATCACGGCGCGGTAACAGCTGCTGCCACATCAGCCCTATTTATGTGTTTATCGCATAGCCCTGTGATCTATCTATCAGGTTCTGCTGGGAGCAGCCCTTGAACCCAGGCTCTTTGCCCACTCAGTTACTAGGACTACTGGACATTCTCTTGGAGCTAGAGCCTCATACTGCTCCACCCTCACTCTCTCTCTGATTGGTAGGGCTCCAACTGTCCCCATCATTGGCTGCCTTGGTCTATATAAAGCACCCACGGGAGACAGGAAGTGTCTCCAGTCCATAATACAAGGGCAGCCCAGCTTGTGGGAAGAGACCCTCGTAGCTCTCCAGCGTCCCCACTCTCCAATTCTCCTGCATCCAGCTTCCTGGCTCTCCTGTATTCCAACTTCCCAGATCCTCCATCTTCCAGACTCACACTGTCAGTCTCTAGGGACCCAGCGTTGGTCCTTGGCACACCCCAAGTCAGATAGGGCTATGCTCGAACACTGCCAACCCGGGAATAACCTCCATGGGTGTAATGCGTCTGTATACGTGAAGTCGTTCTGCTCTCGGTTACACCAGCAGCAATCTTTTTTGGTACCAGCCTGAACTAGGAGCAGCATCTGGCCTCTCCTAACGATAGCTCATTTATAATTTCTTGTTATAGTCTATTTTTGTTTTTCCGTATGGTGATCCTGTTCTGTCCTTTCCTCGCCATTCTGCGAAAAACCTCTTGTTTTTATGATCTTCCCTAGCTGCCCCCCCTCTATTTCAGCACTTTGGGGGGAAATCAGCATTAATGGGCTGTTAGCATATTTTGGCAATTTTTTAAAAAAGCAATTAGTGAACGACGAAGAGTCTGCAGTAAGAAATAGCAAATTGGCTCACATTCAATTATTGCGTATTGCCTCTCGGTTGATGCAGGCTGGAAACTTGGAAAGCCACAAAAGGCAAGGCTCTAATGTCTTTTGCCTTTGTCTAAGTC
Source organism: Sphenodon punctatus (assembly GCA_003113815.1). Taxonomy (NCBI): domain Eukaryota; kingdom Metazoa; phylum Chordata; class Lepidosauria; order Sphenodontia; family Sphenodontidae; genus Sphenodon; species Sphenodon punctatus. The sequence goes on along the minus strand of QEPC01010859.1, from coordinate 10,703,912 downwards.
TCTGGTCTTTTGCACAGACTGTATTTTCCTTATCAACAGAAGTTGGTCTAATAAAAGTTATCAACTGAACTACTTTGTCTCCATTTCAACCATTTGGGGCAAACACCGCCATCACACAATCTCTAGATTTATGTTCCTTTTGTAAGCGAAAAGCAGCGGCTGGGGATTTAATTTACTAACCGGACGTGAGGTGCGTCTTAGATCTCAGATGATTTGGGGGAAAGGAGTATTTTTGCAGTTTGCTGATTAAGTCAAGTACAAGGAAAAGTCATTAATAAACGTTGGACTCAACCTCTAGGGGAAAAGGTACAACTTCTGTCTCAGACTCTACTCCATCTGCTTCAGTTTTCACGCACTTACCATCCAGCGGATCCACAAGCTAGTCTCGCTGGCTGTGCGGACAGTCACGCTCCCCGGTGCAATGTCTGGCGGTGCCTGGAGTGTCTGGATGACCCGAGATGGTTGGCTGAGCGGACTCTGGCCAACAATATTGACCTGTCTCATTCTGAACCTAAAGAAGAAAGAAGGGCATTGTGCAGACAGGAATGGAAGCAAATGTTATTAGGAAAACCAGACAATTCTTCCCCAACAATATTTAACCCAAAGCAGGCCTACACCGACACCAAAAGACAGTTGCTCATTCACACTCCTTCTATTAATTGCTCCGACCATAAATGCAACAAGGTAAGACCTATTTATTTGGCTAGGCATTTGGCTGGCCAGGATAGGGTTTAGGGATACTGTTTAAAGTGAAATTTTAAAAAATATGTTTTATACAGTTTGGGTTTTTAATTGGTTTATTTTAAGTATGCTTTAATGTGTGCTTTATTATGCGCTCTGAGCCTTAGGTGAGGACCGGGCTATAAATGGAAATAAATTGATGTTGAGAGTCTCATAGGGATTCAGATGCAGAATTTATTACTACTATTATTAATCAGCATTTATATAGTACTTTCAGTGTTCAAAGTGCTTTACAATCTTTCTCTAGTTCACCACCACAACCACCTTGTGAGTTAGGCAATTATTATTCCCATTTTACAGAGGGGAACTGAGTCGGAGAGAGAGTTATTTGCCCAAGGCCACTCAGTGAGCTCATGGTTGACGTGGCTAAAACAGGATTTGTGCCCTGGTCTCCAGCTCCAAGATCAATACCTTAGCCACTAGGCTACCTTGACTCTTATAAATAAGTTCTGTTAAGTCTCTTTTTAGAATGCAGGTGGCAACATGAAGAGATCATGGTAAATTTAAAAAAATCTGAAAAGTTATGACAGAATTATCTGTTTGTTTTGCCTTGTGACACTTTAATGAGGTCAAAATTTAGCACGCATCCTAAGATTATTGGCATCATAATTTTTTCACAAAGGCCAAAACGTATCATTTCCATTTCCCCTCAATGGTCAATTCAAGAACAGCTGCTTTGGAATGAGATGCTTCCTTTTCTACATAAGAACAATGCAGAGATTCAGCATGAATATCCGGCTTCAGAATGGTCCTGTTTGTTGCAAATGACCTCCTCTGCAGGAGGAGTCGTTCCCTATAGGGAAGTGACAGATTTAGAGAAAGCCTTTCTCACTTTCAGAAGTGAGTGCAAAAAAAGTTAAGATTTGTGGTAGGCTTCAGATACACACAGTTGTCAAACAAAGGAGGGTCTCTGCATTCCAGCTGTCTAATGCTAGCATAACGCTGCTCAACATGTTTATAAAATAAACAATGAATTTCTAGCAGTAATGATGGGGCTTGGGGGAAAAGGTTGAGTTAGCCTATGTAGTGCCATGAATCTATCTGCTCTGATCTCTTTAGGAAGTGCATTAAATGAACTACATTAAGCAAACACCCCCTCTAATCGCACAATTGAACACTGGCACAAAGCATAGAAAAGAAGGGCACTTGACAAAGATGCAGCTAACTCACATAATTAACACCTGATCCCTGCCCCCTCTCAGTGTACTATAAAACTGTGCCAAGTCCTGGCAAGACGATGGGACTGATAAGCTCGCAAATGCTGAGACAGCTGGGAAACTTTTCTCTTTGAAAGATCTTATGAACAACTGTCGCATTTCTGACAGCCCACAAGTCGCACAAACACAGCAACTCATTAGGGGCTAAACTCGTTATCGGCCCAATCAAGGAACACACCTCAGTCCAAAGTGCAGAGTTGGACACAGAGGAAGTCGCAGAACAGCTGGAAGCGGAGTGAATGGAAGTAGCAAAATAGTGTGATTTCATTGCACCAATCTGACGTTGGTTGGATTATTAAATGACGAGACTAGCATAGCAGAAAGCAGTGAGTAATAAAGGTGGAAGAGATAACAGCTTGCCAGTATATCCTATGCCTCTAGTTTGCTCCTGTTCTTGCTACATCCCCGCTCACCTGTTCCGTGTGTATATTTTACTGGGTTTGCTTCCACACTTGGACATGTTATGCTGCCTCATTGCATGCTTGGTTCCTGACTCATTGCCACTTAACTCACTAATGAATTTGTCCCTAGACCTCTTCCACTTAAGGACTCTTCTCTGCAGTTAGAGGGCTCTGCCCTATTTCACAGCACACTGATAATGTGTTACGTACGTTACATATCTCCTAAAATTGCTACGTTAAAGAGCTTGGCTCCTATTCCTCACATCTTTTTATTTATTTATTTATTTATTAAATAAATCACTTTCTTAGAATTTCTTGCCAAGAGGAGCAGGTTATGCTGATCATCAGGAATAAGGAGGACTAGAGGGAATATTAGGAGCTCTAAGTCATCACTGCAAGTATCTTATTGTGCCGGGGAAAGAAAGAAACACAGCTATAAAACAAAGTATTAATTTCTCAGCTTTGTCTGTATCTTGTGCACCTGCGAGATAACACTTGAGCGGGGGGGGGGGCAGGGCTGGTTTCTAAAATGTTCACCTATTTTTTTTTATTTTTAAAAGCAATGGGGTTTTTTCGTTTCCCCTAAAAGATTCCAATTTTTGGAAGGGGGGGGGAGCACAAAATGTATTTTTTACACTTTTGATTTAAATTTTCATTTTAAAAATCAAAACATATTTATTGATTGATTTAAATTTCTATGCCACCCTTCCCGTCAAGGCTCAGGGCAGTTTAACAATCAATAAAAACATCTAAGAGGAAATTTAACAACAAATATTAAACAATAACAGCCATATTTAAGACAGATTTAAAGAACACCCCCTCATGAACAGGGCATGGGAGGATGCGTTCAAGAGGTTCTGGGGATGGGGAACATTTTGTCCACGGGCAGCTAGTTTTTCCTGTTCCCTGAAAGACAGAGGGTGTTTTCAAACGTCATGGTGTCCTGCACTGCCGCGCTTCGGCACGGGGGCCACCGTCATGTTAGTTTTTCTGCATCATATGTTGGCACAGGCTAGATCCCGGTTGCGGTGGTGGCTAGCACGGGCTGTGACTCGGCAATGTCTCCAGGTCACAGCCTGTGCCAGCCTCCACCACGGCCGGGATCCAATTGCCCGACTGGGGGTAAAGTGGGCTTTCATGTTTGAAAGGCTGCTTCACTGAACCTGATCTGGAGTCCCCACTGGTTCCGGGCACCACAGTGGCTGTCACCGGCCGCCCATCAGGCAGGGGGGCGGGGCAGGGCAGGTCACTGGGCGCAGCGCAGCACAGGGCGGATGCATGTCTGTGCATCTCCCCGGCAGTCCAGCCGCTGTCACGTTAGTTCGGGGGCTTGGCTGAATCCTGGTCACAGCGGCGGCCTGTCCCCAGGAAGGGTAAGTCCATGACAGTGTTCAAGCACCATCACGTTTGAAAACACCCAGAGTTCAGGGTAAGGGAACAAAGACAAAGGCATGCACACAAGGACAGGCAACAGATCTATGATCTGGACACTCCTCGAGCTGAGCACACCCTGCCCTCAACATCTACGTGGCCTTCAAGTTTGTACTAAGACCGTTTTTAGACAAGGTGCTGAAAAGCACCTCCCAAGGTGCGTTCTAGAGACCTGAAAACGGAGGTCTCTAGAACGTGCCTCTGCAAAGTGCCGTGTCTCCAGCCGCTGCTGTTGCCAGCAACGGGGGGAACATCACTTCCGGCGGCGCGGCTTCTCTCTTAACACGCAGCTCGGGAGGCGCTTGTTCAACGCCTCGTCTAAAAGTGGTGTTAGTTTCAATGTGGCCCCCCAAGAGGGAAAAGGTTTCCCGCCCAGGGGCTAGCACAATGATTTGACTACGGTTAGATTTCTGTTATTTAAAACCAGGTCTACACTGACAGCTAGCTCTGGATTTTGGGGGTGGGGCTGCAGGAATGGAACGTAGTGGGGAGTCACTCCTGTTTCAACATAAGCAACTTGCTCTATTTGCCACCCTACTGTTAGTGGGGCAAGGCACACCCCACACCATGGCTGTTTTCACATGGACACACGTGTGGGTAGGTGGGGGTGCCCGATCGAACACCGCAGCAGGTGTGGGTGGGTGCCCGTAGGAACGGTGCCCGAGGTGTGTGTGGGCGCGTGCGTGCTCCCACGCTCCACACATCGCCCATGCACGGCGCAACGGGCTCCAATGCCGGTTGTTCCATTCGTGGAGATGGGTGTGCACCCGTGGGAACAGGCGCACCCCCACTTCCATCCACCGCAGGCACACACTCATCCCGAGGTGTGTGTGGGCGCGTGCGTGCTCCCACGCTCCACACATTGCCCATGCACGGAGCAACGGGCTCCAATGCCGGTTGTTCCATTCGTGAAGATGGGTGTGCGCCCGTGGGAACAGGCGCACCCCCACTTCCATCCACCGCAGGCACACACTCATCCCCCCCCCCCCACCGCGGCCCGTTTGAAAAGGGTCCATGTCACAACTAGGGAAGGGCGTGATTTCTGATTTGACACTCACTGCAGCCTCTTCATCCAGGACAAAGGCTAGTTTGGAAGCACTAGGTAGGAAGCAGACTTAGGGCCTTTTCACATGGGCACCCCCTCCCCCCACGTGTGTGGTGGTAGCGGCACCCGTGCGAACGCCACGGCAGGGGCTGGGGGGATGGATGGGCGCCTGTGGGAACACCGCAGGTGGTGTGGGCGTGTTTCACCCATCTCCACCCATCTCCACCTATCACCCACGCGTGGAACAATGGGCTCCAATGCCGGTTGCTTCATGCGTGGAGATGGGGGTGCGGCCGTTCCCACTGCGGGCGCACACCCATCTCCCCACCCACCGGGGCCCGTTTGAAAAGGGTTTTTTTGCCTTCTTGACCCCTTAATGTTCACAGCAACACATGAGCCAGTTAACAGAGTTTCATTCTGTGAAAATGAAGGTGCTTGTGGCAAACAGCCTGGACCCTTTCTGACAGAAACCCCTGCCTACAAAGGGTGCAGACACGAGAGTCACTCTCTGGTGTTCTGAATTTCCTGCGGGGATAACTATTGTGTGGTAACACCATGCCCTCCGGTGCAATTTTGTTCCATGCATTGCCGTTACCATCACTAATGACCCCATGGGCTCGTTATGCGTGTGGGACAGGCAGCTACAGCCTTTAAGCTGGGTTACTCTCTGCCTTTCCCTCGTTCCGTCCTGCCCCTCTCCCAGCACAATCTTGGGCAGTCCCGGACACTAGAATCGCCAAACAGCAGCTGTGATACTTTCTACCCAGCAGGGGGAGCCGCCACTGCTGTCATTAAGTGCTGGCTAGGTTTCCCAATCAAAGCAGCTAGGCGCTGCCCCTTCCGGGCTGCACCGGTTTTGAACTGGGAGGGGGAACCTACCCCCCCCCCCCTCCTCAAGTGCCAGCTGGACAGAAAGTGGAAAATGTCTGTTCCAATGTTATGAGGAACATGCAAGAAGGAAAAACCACTATCGTTAAATGTGGGTTAGCAGGGTAACACTTGTAGGTGAACTGCAAATTACACATGAAGTACCCTACAAATTAATCTGTTCACACACTTAAAAAAGCCCACCCTGGCGCCCTAAGACTTTTACTCCAGTGGGACCATTAGCGGCAGCCACCTAAGATTAAGACTCAGCATCCTAATCTTCAGGCCTCGTGAAGAATATTCCACCAGTTTAATTAAATTGATTAAAAATAAGTCTAGTTTACACAAGGGCTGAAACTTGCTCTTGCAATTCTTGAAAATCAGGTTCTTGAGAAGATTTTTGGGAATGACAATGAGACGAGAATTGCCCGATTCTCAACCCATTCTTGCGAGATTGTCAAGAGTTAAAAAAAACCTTTGTGCATGTGTAGAACATTTTTTTTTTTTAGTTCTTTGAGAATCTCATAAGATTCTCGAAAACCATAGTGAGATCTCATGGGATCTTGCTGGGGTTGCAAGAATCTTGCACGATTCTCGCGAGAATATTTTCCATTCTTGTTTCATCCCTAGTTTACACTGATGCAACCTTCACCACAGATGCACTTAAATCAAGTTTAAACTTGTTTATTCAGCCAAACTCATTAATGAATTCATTAATTGAACTAAGCTAGATGTAAGCAAAGGTGTAAATGGACTAGTTACTGTTAGATTTAAAGGTGCCTACATTTGGGTTTTGTGCTGGTTTAAATGGAGATGTTTTAGTTAAATCAGTACAATTTTTTAATCCAGACAAACTCTCAGCATCAGAATGTTATTCAAAAGCCCCATTCCGATGTGAAATTTACTCCTCACTCCAATTTCCAGAGTGATTAATTATTCTACTATGTGAAGGTGACAATTTAAGTACGTCTGACAGGGTGATTTGGGTGTGAGCTGTTCTGAGATGTAAATTTTGCCCTTTCATTCATGCTGCCAGCTGCCCAGGAGCAGGAAAGGTGCCTCATGATGCAACTTATTAGCCGGTTGGAGCAACAGCTAATTGCCAGCTGGTCTCACCTGTAATGAGTGTAAGGTGTGAGCTCTGGTATCTCCAGCATCTGGGCATCGGGTTCATTCTCCACCTCATACAGATGTGTCCACTCCTCTTCCTCCCCAATCACACCAACCTGCCAGTGGGGAAAGCAGCAATTAGTTTAACTGAGACAGCATCCATGTCTGGACCATAAATGCATCCAGAGACATTGCAATGGAAGGACAGATAGTCATTAGTTCCTAGTCACTCTGTATTCTAGGCAATTCCTGAATATGGAACACAACTGCACTTCCAGGTTGTCTTCTGTGCTGCTGGAATTAGGGGTGGGACACGGGATCTTCTTGCAGTTTTGTTTTTTCAGGTTTCGATCCCTGTTTTTTGGCACTACTTTCAGTTTCGGATGATAGTTCTCTTTCTTTCCCCATTGGCGTCAATGGGAAATATTCCCATTGACTTCAGTGGGAAGGGGAACTGGACCAACGAACCAAAACAGGGGTCCGAGAGAGAAAAAACTCTGTCCCTAATCCCCACCACCCCCATCCCCTGGGACAGGGTGTCCAAACTCCCCCACCTCTATTCCCCAGAGCCCACTACTGGCCTCACGGGGGTGGGGATCTGTGTCCCTAACACCCCCACACACCCCGGGGGCCATCTTTAGCCCCAACCACCGGGGCCCTGCTGTCTGGCATGTACTTACCGGTCTGGACCTTGGAGGATGGGGGTGAGGAGCTGCTGTCGTTACTGCCGGCTGGCTGGCTGGCCCAGCCTGGGCCACAGCAGGTCAGAACTGCTGCGGTGCTGGTGGGCCTTCTTCCCAGGGAGCGCTGCCGGAGCTCCCTGCTCTGGCAGCACACGTTTGGAAAAGGGCCACCAGGGCTCTTTTGCGCATGTCCAGCCCTTTTCCAAAATGGTGCCAGCAGTGTCGGTACCATTTTGGAAAAGGGCAGCCAGGTTCCACGCATGCATGCAGTCATTACACATATTTTGGGAAAGGGCTGGACATGTGCAAAATGGCCCTGGAGCTCCGGCAGCGCACCCTGAGAAAAAGGCCTGCCGGCACTTTGCAGGTCCTCCACAGCTGTAGCGGCTGCGCTGAAGCCCAGCAGTAGTTGTGGTCCAGCAGCGGCTGCAGCCCGGCACAGCAGCAGAGAAAACCCAGCCAACAGTGGAGAGGGCGGCCAGCAACAGAGATGGTGGTTCCTCACCCCCATCCCCTGAGGTTCGGAATGGTAAGTACATGCCACCTGGCAAGGCTCTGGGGCTGGAGGTGTGGGTAAAGATGGGTCCCTGAGGGGGATGCAGATCCCCACCCCACCCTGGGAGGCTGGTAGTGGGCCCTGGGGAATGGGGGAGGTTGGACGCCGGTTCCCCTTCCCAATGAAGTCCATGGGGCCAATCCCATGCCATGCTCTGTGCAAGATGTGCGCAAGCTGTGAACATGCACATGTGGACAACTCCATTGTGGGGACATTGTGCCACGTGCCGGGGGTTTAGGATTGCGGCCAATGGGAAGATTTCCTCGTTGACTTCAATGGGAAGATACAGAACTGAAAATCAGGAACCGAAACAGCCATTTTGATTAAAACCGAAATTCCCACCCCTAACTGGGATTTTATTTTGGATGCCCTGGTGGGAGGCCTAATGTAGAGAACCCTCTAAGTAAGGAGGGTTAAAGCTGTGTTTTGTCTATCTACATATGAGTATCTACAAGGCAAAAGCGTTGATGAGCTTCATACCAGGAAGTTATAATGAGCCCCAGAATTTGATGCAGATTAGCTCAGTTTGAATGGAGGGAGAGGAAGTGCCTCCAGTAATGAAGGTAGAGAAACAAAAGACGACAAAGAACAAAGGAGCTTTAGCTTTTGCTGCTGCGCAGCGTTGAGACCACATTCTTCTGAGTGCCGCACTTTGTATTAATTAACCACTGCTCAGTAAAGCAAGCGGGGCTGCTAGAACAGCGCTAGAAGGGTCAGAACAGTAATAGGAATTTAAAAGCATTTCTTTCCACGTGCCACCTCTAGGGAGAAATTGAGGCAGGATTGGGAAGAACTCAGGGAGGGGACGTAAGAGAGACTAGGAGGAGGGCCAGGGTTTGCTAGTGAATCAGAGGCTGCTTTTACATGAGCTCCGCCTGCTTGCGCCTTGTAAAAGTGCCGCGGGCAGCTTTTAGATGAGCATAGTTGCGCCGTATTTCCAGTCGCACATTCTTTAAAGGTGCAAATTAAGTACCTCAATATAGACGAGAGGTATAAAAGCGCCCTGAGACAGGGGCCACTGCAGAAAGTGGAAAATGTCTGATAGATAGGAAGAAATGGTCTTTGTAGGGATTCCCGATTCCCTTGTGGGGAAAGAAGTTTAGGCATCAATTTGGTGATTCATGAATGTAGTAGCAAAGGGCATCTCAAACGCAGCCCGCTCCCATCTAACGCCGAACAGGTATTCTCTCCTCCAGTTACCATTATCCAAGGAAGGTCACACTGCTTCAGTAATGGCTCGATGCTGTCAGCGGCACAGCAGACACGATCATTCTGGCGTCTAGCACTTTGCAGCCACATTGCTGATGCAGATCTCCAGTAGCATCCACTGTGAACAGCAGACAGGTCAGGCCGCATAATGGAGGTGGTTTGCATGCATACAGTTCTGCAGGGAGTGTCAGAAGGGCAGAGCGGAGACATGACTCCCTGCCTTGTAGACGTGCGTAACATACATGAGCAAATAGGGCCTGTTCAGCAGAATGGACAATCTTTAAATCACCTGCCACCCATGTAGTAACCCACTGTGCTCCTGCAGGTCTTTGTGTGCTGAGACGTGCCTGGGTTCCAGGTGGTTTGCACCTTTGAACTGTATGGTTATAACTACGGAAGATCAGTCGCTATCCTGCCTTTTAAGGTACTCATTTGACACCACGCTGACATCCATCCATCTTCTTAAGATGATAGAAAATACAACATCCCTTAGGTTACTTGGGTTTGCTGAGGCCAGTCCAGGATCAGCGTAGCCTGTCAAAAATGTCATAACGGTGATCTTCCACAGGCGAATTGTGGCTAATGCTCTGCTTCCCACACTTGCGCCTAATGCTCTGCTTCCCATGCTTGCGCCTGCTCCACAACTGAAGGAGCCATTTTTCATTGTAATTTTGTGCACCAGGCTAGAGTCTATGATGCTAGGTATTCCTATTACCTGCCAGAGCTTCCCGCTCAGTGACGTCAACATCAAAGTCCGTTAAGTCATGGTTGCTGATGTTCTGGGAGCTTTGGGCGACCTCTGGGATCTCCTGGCATTGGCTCTCTCACCATAAAGCACATCCTTTGGTGCACGGACATCTTGTATCCTGTGCACATGTCCAAGCAAAGGCAGTTGTCTCTGTTGGACACCACCGCCCTAGTATCTACTACTTCCCAAGTATTTAACAATTTAAATTTTCTCCCCCCTCCCTCTTTCCTACTCTAGAAATAGTTTGACTTGTTAACAGCATTTTGTTGGCTTGCTTGTTTTTGTGTGAGTTGTGCATCTGTGTGTTTGTACATGAAGAAATTATTGAGGGAAAGCTAAGCTGAAGAGACAAGTTTTGCATTTATTTCTGAAAGCCCTTTGTTCTGTGATCATTCTGGTGGAAAATATCTTTCAAGTCCAGTTAAAGTTGTAGAGGGAGAAGAGATCTCTAAGGTAGTTAGGACCAGTCCCACAGATGTCAGTGATACCTTCACACCAAAGAGAGAGAAATGACACTATAAAGGAGCAGATGTAGAATTGGGCAATAATGAAATATTTGCATGAAGATCCCAATTCTGCTGACTGCAGAGATTTTTGCAAAATGAAGCAGCCTGAAGGCTGAAGAGGGCGTCATAAGAGTAATCTCTTTATTCTGAGAGTGCACTGTCCTGAATCCCACACAGGGAGCATTGATAATAAGAGAGCTGTTGTTTAAAACAGCTCATTCTCATTGTAACCAAGCCAAGTACGTGCACTTGAGACCTCGCATCTTCATGAATGTTAGACCCCTTGTCTCTCACTCTGTTCCCCTTCCTAAGTCTCTCCCCCAGCTCCTGTCACTCAGATTGTAAGCCCTAGGGGCAGGGACCGTGTCTATTTTATTACTTTGTAAAGTGCCATGTACACTGCTGGCACTATATAAATGTTTGTTAATAATAATAATAATAATAAAAGCTCCAGGGGAGGGTGGTGAGAAAGGGGGGTTGAGTCTTTATTTAAGAAAAAAACAAACCATTCTGATGAAAGGAACTTGTAATTCATTTTGTAGAAAATCCTTGTTAAATGCTTATTATTTTGGCTAAGCACCTGGCATTTTTAATGACATCACCATGAACACCTGCAAGAACTATGTAGTAATAATCCATGTTTCACAAACAGGAAATTCTAATTCTACCTCCTCTAATGAGTTAGATCCTTCTGGTTAATCTCTGAGAACAGTAAGAACCCTATACTATAATTCTCATACGGCAAAAAACACTAGAGGTTACATTCCATGTACAGGAGCAGGCAGGCCGTTAATTACAGAGCTGCAGTCAGGTTTTCATCCTGGGCATGGCACAGAAACTGCGCTTGTGGCTAGGGCTGTAGCGGAATGTCGCAGCGGTAGCTATTTCCACCGGAAACAGCGTTTCCACAATTAGTGGTATAGCGTGGCAAAGACTTTCATTCTGCTAGTTTCATTCCGCTACTTCCGCAGTTCTGCTAATTTCATTCCGCTACTTCCACAGCCATCGCAACATAGCGGAAACATGACATTTTCGCTACTTCCGCCATTCCGCCACAAAATAGCGGAACAGCGGTTTTCCGACAGTTCCGCAATTTTCCCGCAATTCCGCAATTTGTAGAATGCCGGCGGAATTAGCGGAATGTCCGCAGAAAAGCTGCGGTGTGGCGCAGGCAATTCCGAAATGGCGGAATGGAATTGCGGCGCGGTAACAGCTGCTGCCGCATCAGCCCTACTTGTGGCCTTAGTTGACGATCACTGCTTGGAAATTGACAGGGGAAATGGTACCGTTGACTTTGTTAGATCTGCCGGTGGCCTTTGATACTGTTGATCATGGGGTGTTGTTGACATGGCAGGGGTGCGTGGGAGCACTCTTGAATGGTTCTGCTCATTCCCGGCTGGGAGAACCCAGAGGGGTGGTGATGGGCAGTAGCTCATTGCCCCCTCAGGAGCTCCCTTGTGGGGTTCCACAGGGTTCTATCTTGTCGCCACTCCTGTTCAGTGGGGCCAATCTCATGCCTCGTGTGTGCCGTACGCAATGCACGTGTGCACAGATCGTACACATGTCCATTACATGTATATTGTGCTGCGTGGGATCCTCACGGAGGCGGTTTGGGATTGTGGCCAATGTGTATCTGAGACCCTTGAGTGAGATCATTTGGAGATTTGGGAGTGAAGCGTGATGACACCCAGCTCTGTCTGTCTTTTTCATCTGACCCAGGCCCTGCGGTTTTGGTGCCTACCCAGTGCCTGGCTGCTGTTGGGGACTGGATGTGGGTGAGCCGATTGAAGCTGAATCCAGACAAGACTGAGGTAAAGATGGCCATGTGACCTCGGAGACGTAGGGACCCCTGTTACTGATGGGTCCAACCTACTTTGGTCACTTAGGTTCACAGTCTTGGGGTGCTCTTGGATCCAGTGTTGGGCCTGGATTGTCCAGTTGCACCAATTACATCTGGTGAGAAGGCTGCGACCATTGTCATCAGGCTCAGATTTGGCCATCGTCATCCATGCTTTCGTAACCTGGACTATTGCAATACGCTCTATGTGGGGCTGCCCTTGAAGACCGTTCAGAAGCTGCAGTTGGTGCAGAACGCAGCGGCCCGCCTTGTTGGGGATGGGTTGCTGGGAGCACGTTACACCAGTGCTCCAGAGTCTGCACTAGCTGCCAACAGACACTTTGCCCGCATCCTTGGCTGTCCCCCAAACCTTCTCCCTAAATACACAACACCCATCTCTTAGCTTTCTTCCCTCCTCCCCATACAAACACTGCTCTCTGCCTCTG
>QEPC01010859.1:10612845-10678382 GCA_003113815.1 Sphenodon punctatus | reverse complement strand
CGAAATTGCTTGATTTAAGTAATGTAATGTCCATCCAACATTAACCCTTGGAACTCCTTGCTGCTGGGTTATGCCGCCTACTGTTGCCCTGGCTCCACCCACCATTGCCCTGGCTCCACCCACCATTGCCCGCCGGCCTTACTGACCCTCCAACCTCAAGACCCACCAGCCGCCCCTGATTCCCCACCTGTTATCTGCAAACTCCCAATTACTGTAACCAAGTGAAGAACATGTACCTGAGCTCTCGCATCCTCATGAATGTTGCATCCCGTGTCTCTCCCTCTGTTCCCCCTTCCCAATCTCCCCTCCCCCTGTCTTTAGATTGTAAACTCTCGGGCAGGGACCATGTCTATCTTATTCTTTGTAAAGCGCCAGGTACATCGCTGGTGCTATATAAATGCTAATGCTAATGCTAATAATAATATATAAAACACTGTTACTGAGGCAGAAGGGATATAAGGATTAAAAGCACAGAATTCTGCAGGGGAGAGAAAATCCCAAACTTTAGGAGCAGCCATGCCCAGCAAAAAAAACCAACCCACCAGAGCCTGGTGCTTATACTGTGTTGCTGTTATTTCAGATAGCAAGAAAGGGCAGGTCTGGAAAAGGTTAGCTTTGGAACTGGCTCAGTTTGTGTATTTGGAACAGGGGGAGAAAAGCCTCATGCTTACAATGTCCTCCTCAGGGTTTTCTGCTGCTGACTGAGTGGAAGCTGTTTCCTTTTCCTTATAGCTTCCATACTCCTTACTTTAGAGTAGTTCTCTCCCACTGAAGTTAATAGTAAGTGGTTTGAGAATTTCAGCCTCTTTGTTTGTCCAGTGCCCTGCACAAAGGGCCCTGATCCGGGTTAGTCTGTTGATATGGCACCCATATAAATAATAATACGTATACCTAGCAACTAATTTCCTGTAGGCCAATAAGAAACTATCAGGTGCTGACTACTGAGAGCTTCCAGTCTTATCAGCAGGTAAACAATAAGCATAAGGCACCAAATTATTACATACGCCCCCATATTCACTGCGTTTCCGCCAGTGCTGCCAAAGGGGAAAATGAAGTGAAGACAGGTCCCTGCATAAATGCAGTCCCTCTGTCCGGGGAATATTCCCCAAAAGGATGCAGCCAAAGCCACTGTATTTTTAGAAAGTAGATGATATAGAACAGTTCCAGATTTAAAAATCCATTTTGTTTTAAATTGCAGTCAGGGTTAATTAAATATCAGAGGAAAAAATCAGTAAGCTTTACCTCTTTCAGTCTACATGAAAAGTTAATACAAAGGGTGAAACCAGTTGCAAAGCTGAGAATGGCTATTAAGTACTAGCCGCTTTAAATGGGAACACAGTGTTTCTCTGTCTTATAGAGGCACGTTGCATTCTGCGATAGTTCAGAGCATGTCAGTGTTTTCATTATAGAGGTTTATAACTCAGTCATTTGAAATCGCTTTGGGATGAAATTTGATACACGGATTGTCAGCCCGGATGCAATTTTTTTCCTTACAAAAGAGTACTTAAATCGATTTGGCCATTTTTGATTTAAAGATTGGCAAAAGCATAAAATTGTCAGAGTTTCAGACACTTTTATTTACCAAGCTCTAAAGTGAAAATGACATCAAGAGAAGTACCTTATACAATGGATGAATCCTAATAGCTCCATTGACATTGAGGCTCTGCCTTAACCCATGAAAAATGAAAAATTCACAGCAAACTTTGCCACTTTATTCCTAACTGACTGCTGCTATGGCTCTACATAGAGATCATGGCATTTCCCTTTATGTCAAGAAATTCTTCCTCAAACCAGTAGAAACATTTAAGTGTGATCTCTGTTATCTCAGCACATGTTAACATGCACTCCCTTTTTGGGAGACTTTGCAATGCTTAATGCCCATGGGATCTTTACTATGATACAAGTCGTCTGCCCACTTTGAAGCAGCAGAGTTGGGACCAGATCAAACTTGGCATCTGCTAATGTGACTTGAATAATCTGTCTGCTGAAAATTTGGATGCGGTGGGCAAAATGCCCAGTACAACATATCCATGAAGGTGTAATTTATGCACTGCTGTCCGAGTCCCGAGAAAATCCAGCAGGAAAGAATTAGGATAAAACTGAATTGCAGCATAAAGAGAATCCACACAAGAACTAATTGGAAGGATTCAAAAAATATTTATTTTTATTTTATTTTTTATTTTATTTTAATTTAAAATTTATATCCTACCCCTCCTGCCCACAGGGCAGCCCAATATGTTTGGCTGGGAAATGTCCAACCTCCCCCCCCCACGCCCAAAACCAAAAACACCCCCCCAGCATATATATTGGGGCCTGAATATATATTGGAGAACATGATGATACGAGGTTGCATAAAGGATTTGGGATGGCTGTATTCAAGGGTGGCAAAGACACAAGTGAATTATGACAGGTCATTCAGAGCAAATGCCAATAAAACCTTTGGCCCCCAACACGCCCTGCTTGGTTTTGCATATGCTGCACATTTCACAGAAAAGCAATTTTAGAAATATGTTTTTTAAAATGGTGTCGCTATGATTTATTATTTTTTTTAAATCTCTGCTTGTAAATCCAGTTTGCTTTAATACCAGGGGTACTGCTGCACAGGCTGAGGGAGAGAAAAATTAGTATTAATAAATTTTAATCAACCTCTTAAGAAGTATGTAATATAGTTTGACTATAAATCAGAGTGATGGGATTTGAAGGTCCGTCTGGTATCTCAGGACCTGTCAGAGCAGAGGTAGAAATAGAGGGCCTGATCTCCCTCTTGCTTACAGAGACATATACCAAGGAATAATTCAGTCGATCTGAAATTATTTATTTATTTTGTATATTTTTATCCCACCCCTCTCGCCGAAGGGGTGGCTGACACCAATTTCTAAAAACAAAAAACAACAACAGTAATAATAATAAATATCATAAAAATATGGATAAAAATTAGAATATAAAATTCAGTAAACCCCACAATAACAATCTCTCAATCTGTGTAAAAACAATCCCACCCACCCAACTACCCCTTCCCCCTCTCCCCCCAAATGCCTGATGGAAGAGCCAGGCCTTACAATTTCAACTGAAAGACTGAAAGCAAGGAGGTCTAGGTGCGGCCTCTGAGAACAGTGATGGTGCAGCCGCCGAGAACGCCCGTCTGTCCGTTCGGCCCCGCCAGGAGGGCACTCCCGGATGATCACAGGGGTGGCCCAGGGGGTGAGGCTATCTCTCAGGAAAGAAAGGCCCAGACCGTGTGGACTCTAAAGGTTAAGACCGGCACCTTGAATTGGGCCCAGAAGACAATAGGCAGCCAGTGCAATGCTTGGAGCACTGGTCGAATGTGCTCCCTGCGGCCCGTCCCAGGAAGCAGGCGGGCTGCTGCATTTTGCACCAGCTGCAACTTCCGAATCGTCACCGTGAGCAACCCCATTTAGAGCGCACTGCAATAGTCCAGCCTTGAGGTGACGAATGCATGGATGACTGTGGCGAGATCAGAGTCTGAGACGTATGGGTGGAGACTCCCCACCAGGTGTAATTGGCGAAAGGCGCTCTTGGCCACAGCCAACACCTGAGAATCCAGGCACAGCTGTGAATCCAGGAGCACCCCCAGGCTCCACACAGATGAAACCAAAGGAGGGCGGACACCCCCAATAACGGGGGCTGCCCCCTCTTCCAAATCACCAACCCCGCCCACCAGCATCACCTCCGTCTTGTCAGGCTTGAGCTTCAGTCGGCTCGACCTCATCCAATCCCCCACACAGCCAAACACTGGGATAGCAATGAGACAGCAGAGACAGCGCCGGTTGAAAAAGATCAGTACAGCTGGGTGCTGTCAACATATTGATGACAATGCGCCCCCCAGCTGTGCACAACCTCCCCTAGCGGCTGCATTTACACACTGAAAAAGAGCGGGGACAGACTGGAACTCTGCAGGACTTCACATGGGAGGCCCCCAGGGGACGATGTACAGTCCCCTAATACTACCCGCTGAGATCTATCGGCAAGGTATGAGCGGAACCATTGTAAGACGGTTCCATCAACCCCAACCAAATCCTACAGGCGAATCGCCAACAGCTCATGGTTCAAGGTATCAAAAGCCACTGATAGATCTAGTAGAACCAGTAGGGTCATACGACCTCTGTCCAGCTCTACCAGGAGGTCGTTGACCAATGCTAGAAGCAATGTCTCCATGCCATAACCCGAGCAAAAGCCAGACTGTGCGGGATCAAGAAAGCCAGTGTGATCCAGATGCGACTCAAGCTGATGGGCCACTACCCGTTTAATAACCTTCCCTAAAAAGGGAAGGCTAGAGACAGGCCAATAGCTCGCTGGTGCACTAGCATCAGGTGATGGTTTCTTGAGGAGGGGGCTGCACCACCGCCTGCATGAGGGAATACTTGTGGAAACTTTGCGGCATTTAATTCAGTTTTCATTGACTGAATGAAAAAGAGAACGCAAGAAGGGCTCATTGGCATGTTTTGGGGATGGCATTAAATTTTAAATGATGTTTCCAGATTCCACTTTAATGCTAGGTTGTCTTAGTACTATATAACCTATTTTTCAGCTCTCTCACAAATTTTCCATGCATGGTACCATCACAGAGATTGCGTTGAACAGCTCAGAATCTACGTCCACTATATATAAGGTCTACCAGCATCCTGTACTTGCAGAGTGCTTGCTCGATGCTTGGTGTTTGAAGGGAGGCTGCTCTTTTAAATTCTTCACTGCTCAGGGTGAAAGCTATATGGCATACAGCCCAAATCTAGGTGGTTCAGTACTGACAGGAGGTATTATCTTTCAGGTCACCTTGAGAACCTGGAGTCCTGATTCGGAACCAAATCACACCAGGTAGATTAGCAGAATCTCTTCCAGTGCCATCTGTCATATCAGAGGTAATGCTTGGGGACAATTGCTGGGAGGGCCCCGAAGGGCTTGGAGTGCTGTGCTGAGCTGTGCTGCGTGGGGGCAATTGTTGGGAAGCTGCAGTGATTGGAAGAGGAGGATTGCTAATCCTTGGGTGATTTCTGACGTTACACGGTCCCGATTCATCACAGTGGATTCCCGGCGGGGGTGAACCGAACAACCACCCCCCGTGGTCAAAGAAAGCCCCAAACAGATGTGATGGGAGCAAGACCACGGCAGGGAATCGGGCCGCCAGATCACGGCCCAGGGCAGCGCAACAGACGTTATGCTGATCCCGGGCCGGGCCGCAGTCAAAGCACCTGGAAGGCGCCGGGGCGGCTCGTCCTGGCTGCTGCTGTGTGCCCTTTAAATCTCCCTCCCCAGCCTGTGTTGTTGTTGGTTGCCTGGCAGCGACGCTGCGTGCTTTGTTCCCGGCTGGGAATCATTTCCTTTGAGTCCGGCCGGTGGTTGCTGTCCAGACATTACTTTTTGTTGGTTCCCGTCGGGAATCTCTTTTACCATGATTTCGGATTTTGACCCCATGTGGGTATTGACTGTGGTGAACATCTGGCGGGCGCTGAACAGACGTTCAGGGTGCTTTGGCCCCGCTACGGGATTGAGCGTGGTTCACTGTGGTTGACTGTGATCTCGTAACGTCTGAAAATACCCCTTGACCCCTTCCTCAACAGGTAGACATGGGAGGGAGGGCCCTGAAGGGCACCAGCCAAAGGGTAACACCAAAGGGCGTCAGCCGTTGGTGAGCAGTTAGTGGTCAGCAACGGCTTGTCTGGGACAGGGGGGCAGTGAGAGTGACCTCCCAGCCCCTGTGTTTGTGTTGTGCCAGATGGCTCTCCCAGGGGGGAGGGGGAGAATCTTCTACCTGGGCAGCCACTATCATTACTGCCTGTCTTTTTGTTTGTTGCGTGTGATGAAAAATGGTTCCACAAGGAGAGAATAGGTGAGGGAACTCAGCAAGCTAGTTTTAGGATACCCTTTACAAGCAGGGTTGGAGGGGGAAGATCCACAGCGGGCGAGGGAGGCGTCCTATTTTAGATACCTTTGGAAAATTGCTGTGGATCCCACTGTGAGTACTTTGAAAGACCAAGGGGAATGGGCAAACTGGATTCCTCCTGCATGAGGATCTGGATGGCTAATGCCAAGTCTGTCGTGAATAAAGCCGATACTCTGTGTGATTCTATTGTAGAGTGTCACCTGGACCTGGCATGTATCACCGAGAGTTGGCTGGATGATGCCGCAGGCCCCATTTCGGCACGGCTGGTTCTTCCGGGTTTCTCGTTGATCCAGCAGCCTCATGCAGAATGAAGCATTGTGGGGGTAGGGGGCTGGCTTTGATTTATTCATCCTGCCTACGATGCACGAGGTGGTGCATGTCAGAAGCAGGGACATCGGAGTGCCTGGCTGCGTCATGTGCTGCTGGGGCAGAACCAAGATTTATGGTCTGGCTGGTATATGGATCCCCAGGTAATGGGTGATTTGGGGCTGAATTCCTGGAGCTGGTGTTGGTGTTGCTGTTGGAATGTCCCAGGATGCTTGTCCTGGGGGACTTTAATGTGCATGGCAGTGGTGGCTCTGGGGGGTCTGGTGTCTGAGTTCCTGGATGCGATGGCATCTCTGGGTTTTACCCGGAGCATCCAGGAGAGCACCCACAGTGTTGGCCGGGCACTTGACCTCGTTTCTGGGTTGGGAGTTCTGGTTTTGGATGTATGCATCACCCCGGCTGGGTGGTCCAACCATCACCTCATGTGTTTTAATGTGGGTGCTTACCTGTCTGGCCGACGGAACCATAGCCAATAAATTGTTGTACAGCCATGGAGTTTGCTGAATCCAGTGGATTTCAGCAACCTCAATATTAGTGCTGAAGTTAATATATCCAGCCAGGGGGTTGACAGGGTCACCAACGCCTATTTTCAGCTGTTAGAGGGGGTCCTCAATTCCCTTGCTCCTTGCTGGACCCTGGTTGTTTCAACAGTCTGTAGACCACTGTGGTAAAACAGCGACCTGGTGGACTTAAAGAAGCTGGGGCGTAGATTGGATGGAGAGGAGATGCTTGAAGAGCCTCCTGGGGGCTGATCTTCAGCCGTACAAAGAGTTTATGCGGGTGTACAGAGGGGCTATTACTGAGGCCAAGCACTTGTACTTGTACTCGGGCACAGACGCTGCAGGGAACAGATCGGCGCAATTGTTTTGGGTGATGAACAACCTGGTGAATGCAGATTGTCTCAATCCGTCTACAGTTCTTCAACAGAACACTGTGAGGAATTTCTACGTTCTTTGCGAAGAAGATAGAGGAACTCTCACCAGGATTCATTGGACCTTTCAATGTGGAGAACCATGGATTCCCCTAGTTGACTTCGATGTGGCTGATGACAAGGAAGTTGAGATCAATGAGACCCACCACGTGAGCCTCCAACCTGTGCCCATCTTGGTTGTTGAGAGCGAGTGCAGAGGCTGTGGTCTTTTTTATTGACAGGCATTGTTAATGCCTCCTTTAGAGAGTGGAGTGTGCTGGCTGCCTACAAATGCACGGAGGTCTGCCTCCTCCTCAGGAAACCGTGTCTTGATGTTGGAGTGCTTGCCAATTATCACCCTGTCTCCAATCTGCGTTTCTTAGGGAAGGTGACTCAGAACACTGTGGCTGTGTGGGTACACAGATACTCCTGGACTTTAACAATATTTGGGGGAAATTCCAATCGGGGTTCAGGGCTTCTCACAGGGTAGAGACCACACATGTCAGGGTGATGACTGATCTGCTGATGATTTTAGATTGAGCACAGTTGGCCATTCTGGTAATGCTGGACCGTTCACCAGCATTTGATAAATTGACCATGGGTTGCTACTTTGGCGGCTGAGGGACATTGCTGGTGTGATGGGAGCTGTTGGTTGGTGGTTTCAGTCATACCTGGAAGGGAGGAGTCGATCTGGATGGATATGCATCATCCCCAAGGGGACTGAATTGTGGCATCCCTCAAGGTTCTATTCTTGCACCCATGTTGTTCAGCTTGTACATGTCATGATCAAGCACGGGGTCAAGTATCATCAGCATGCTGATAATTCACTACCGTATATCTCTTGCTCCATGAGCCCTGCCTTGGAGGAATGCCTGAAGAACATAGCCGCCTGGAAGACTGAGATTATGTTGTTGGGCAGGATGCCCTGGCCTCACTTGGGCCACTGAATGTGGCTGGGGTTCAGGTAGAGGTAGAGGTAGTGAGCCAGGTAAAGAACTTGGGCGTCATTTTCGACCACGCTCTGCCCATTCTTTACAAAAACCAAGCCTCGTGGTCACAGGGGCATGCGCGTCACTGTGAGAAGGCCAGTCTAGGATAAATAAGGGTGTAGCTTATGCAAATTGCGCAGACGAAAGAAACATCTTAGAACCACGTCCGACACCTGAGTTTTCATGGACAGAGCTTGGTCAAAAATGGCGACCGAGTCGTTTACCTGGCCTGTTACCTCTACCCGGACCCCATCCATGTGAGCCCTGAGGGAGGCAAGGGCATCTGCACTGGCTACCTATAGCTTTCCAGGCACAATTCAAGGTGCTGGTTTTGAACTTTAAAGCCCTAAACTGTCTGGGTCTCATAGATCAGAGAGACCGCCTGTCCTACCATGTCCCATTGTGGCCCCTACGGTTGGCCGGGAGCGTTCTCTTGCAGGTTCCATCTGCTACCCTTGTCCGTAGGCCGGGTGTGTGTGTGCATGTGCGCATAGGAGGGCGTTCTCGGTGGCTGCCCCAGTTTTGTGGAACTTCCTTCGCCAGGAAGTTCATTTGAGCCTGAGCATCTTCCAGAGGCGACGTAAGACATTTTTATTTGAAAAAAAAATTGGCGGGTGAGGATATGGGTTGGTTGGGTTTTTGGGTAGGCCTGAGGGGGAGAGGGGAAGTTTTTATTGCATGTGTTTTATTGTTATTCTTTTATGGACTGTAAGCCACCCTAAGTCTCTGTGGGAAGGGCGGCATATACATTTCAACAAACGAATAAATAAATATTGGCTACCCCTCCACACCGCCATCACCTCAGTCTTCTCTGGTTTGAGTATGAGGTTAGCTCCGACACATCCAGCCAGCTAGATAATTCAAGCATTCCTCCAAGGAAGAGACTGAGATGGCAGGGCTCTCAGGACAAGAGATATTGCATTCTGCACAGGTACTAGCTAGACAGGCCAGTATTATTATTCCCATTTTACAGACAGGGAACTGAGATGGAGACAGTGACTTTCATGGGCTCTCAGTGAAACCATACCCAAGCCAGGAATTGAACCTGGGTTTCCCCACTCCAAGACCTGTGTTCTGTCTACCGGACCACACCTGCTTTCTCAACTCAGAGACTACTCAGAGCTACTTCAACTTGGACAACAACTGTGAAGTACTTGGACCAGGAGGTTGGGGGGAGGGGGGACCCCGGTTCTAGTCTCGTCTTAGCCGGAAACTCACTGGGTGACCGTGGAACAGACATATTATTCCCTCAGCCTAACCTACCTCACAGGGTTGTTGTGAGGATTAAAAAGTTGTTCGTTCTATGTGAAGTGGTCAGAGGGCCATGGCAGGGGGGGGCGCTATATAAAAATAAAAAGAAGAAAAAAAGAACTACCACATCCACTGCCCTTTGACCAGACCCTTGAAACAGCAGGTAACTGGATGGTGTCATAATTTTTATAGTGGCTTTACTCTATTCAAGGACCCTGACCTAGGAGAGAACATTCGCGGATCCTCTAGGCTTAAGGTAACTTTGTACCAGTGAAGTGATGTAAACCAGCAAGAGGCCCTGATCACGTCCAGGTTCAGGGTCTGGATGCTTTTATACACCATTTGTAAGTTGAAAAATAATCAGTGATATTTCAAACCTGCAAGGTCAGTATGTTCCCAGCCCATGGAGACTTACCTATACGGGTAAAAGTTTTGCTTCTAAAACTGATTTGCTACATTAACTGCAGTGTGTACCCTAATGTACAGACCGGAGCTTTACCTCTAATGGCGCTCTGTCACTCTGAAAACCAATCATTTTGAAAACCACAGCTGCTATTCTGCACAAACAAGCATTAAGTGGTTTTTAATTTTGTTTTTGGGGAGTGAAATGTAATTTCATTGGTGCAACAGCCATTAGCACCCTCACCGCTATTATGACAATTCAGAATATTTTTTATGCTACTGTAAAAATGAAATAAGATGCCCACGTTTGAGTCTAGTGACCAGAGCCCAGTAAAAGTGTTACACTTGCAAATGAAAGGCTGTTTTGATGTGCAGTGTAACTATAAGATTCAAGCTTATGAAGAAATGAGAACGGAAAAGCCTAGCCCTTACAATAAGCCTCCGCACAGTAAAATGTAAGACCATGTGAAGCAAAGAGGAGCTGTTCCGCTCACTAAAAAGCCAGAGGCAGCTGATGAAGGAAGCTTTGCTCGGACCAGCAATTTCTATTTTTAAACCGGCTGTTGTTTTGAACTCATAGCATCAATTTCAACAGCTACGCTGACTAGAACGATTCCTTCTGCAATTTGTAAACGATAAGTCTCGGGAATGGAGCAACTTTGATTTAGTTGAATTTTAAAAAAAGAAGAAGAATGCGACAATTAAAAGGGGACTCTACCTATAAATAAAAGTCCTTAAAAGCATTGGCAAGATAAATGAAGGAAAGGATCAGAGATTCTAAAAATACATAGATCAATCACAGCTCTGGTTACATGATTTTAGTGAATCTAAAAATGATTCATAGTGATTCTTACATGATGCTAAAGTCCTTATGGCCAAATCTTCTGCCCATGTCAGTCTCAAGTAGTTGGGTTGACTGAAGAGGATTTACAGGAAGTGGTAGAAGGGAGCAATCCTTTCCTCTGTCAGACTGTGTGACAGGAGGGCTACTCCATGGGCGCTAGTGGGGTGCCCCTGCTCCTCAGTGAATGATGGCTGGTGAACCGATCTACTGGAAGACTCAGTGGGTGGCTCCATACGTAGCATTAACTATGGGGGAAATCAACTCCATGGTACGGATTGCAACATTATTCCATTGTGTGAATGTTCATGCTGTTCATTATTATGCTGTAACTGTATGGACTCTGACCAACAGGGGAAGCCCATTGAGTGGCAAAAGGAATAGGTGAAGCCCAAAAGTTCCCTGCTGGTGAAACTGACCAGGCAAAGCGCCCTGCTGGTGAAACTGACCAGGCAAAGCTCCCTGCTGGTGAAACTGGGGTAAGTCTTTGCAGAATGCCTCTCAATAAAGGTCACTCTCTCCTTGGGAAATAGCTCTCATGTCTCTTTAATTACAGTGCCCCATCCCCTTACAGCATATACAGCATGTCGTTTTTGTTATTCAATAACGATACCAAAAATTGTTGTTTTCATTATTGTTATTGCAATAATGAAAACAACAAATAATAATCATGAAAATAGAAACAAAAATGACTTTTGTTTTTGAAATAAAGGAAAAAAAACTGAAAAATGTATTTCTGGCTATAACGCTTTTGTTTCTTATTTGATTCTGATGAAACTTGGGAATATTGTACCCCCAATGGAGGGCCCTAGGTTTACCAATTTTTTAAACGATTAGATAAAGGAAACCGATTTTAGAAGTAACTGAATGTTGCGAATTTAGGAAAAACTCCATACACATTCATGGCTAATATCTTCCATCCAATTTGCATGAAACATGTGAACATTATGTCCCTCCATGAGATTAACGCTCCTTCCAATTTTCAGGAAGATTTAATAAAGGTTCCTGATTTTATAAGACATTAAGGTGAAAATACATTTCCAGCTGTAACATTTTTATATTCCATCCTGTTTACAAGACATTTAGCAGGAATATATCACATACCTTCCCTGTCATCTCTGTCAAAATACAGGACAATTTGATAAAGGGACCCAATTTTATAAGCAACTGAAGGTGTCCCCTTGAAGACCGTTATTCAGATAAATAGCAGCACATGCAGTGGCAGTCACAGGCAGGCACCTGGCATGGCAGGGGGAGGGAGGATGTGAAGCACCCCAAAAGACTGACAGACACATTCACTGGCCAATTACTGCATGCTTCCAGCTTTACAGGACCAATCGGTAGTGGCTTCGAGGCGAGCATAGGGGGCAGCCATGAGGCAGGTATAGAATGGACATAACTGGGACTTTGGGGATAGCATCCCAGCAATCAGGAGACATAGTTTACACATCCAGGCTGGCCAATATCATCACAATCACATCCTGCAGCACTGTGACAGAGGACATAAGAGAATCTCTATTGGCTCTTTCCTAAACAGACGCTTCTGACTTTCCAGTAATAAGTGGGGGAGAGATGTTGGGATAGTCACAGCACAAAATGGGGATATTTGGTTGACATTTCTGTTGGCCAATTGGCATCACAAACCAATCTTATACCACAGTGACATGTAAGAGAATCCCTGGCATAGGCTCCTTCTCTGCATATGCTGTTCAGGCATATAAAATTGGGACCCTTTATCATATGTGTCTGATATTTCACAGAGATGATCATGAAAGTGTGATATACAGCCCTGCCACATTTCATGTACACTGGTTGGACTACAAAGATGTTAAGTCAGACATACATTTATAAGTTAATTGCTTATACCACCAGGACCCTTTATCCCATCCTTCTGAAATGTGGCAGAGATAGCAAATGTGGGAAGGGGTATAAATGTGCCACGTTTCATCTACATTAAATGTGAGGTAAAGAAGTGCACACCTCTAGTATACGGTCTATTTTAAGTATATACAACATAGTCCCACCAGTACACACACACACTGTCAGCCAGGTGCAGCTTTCCTGGCAAAAAAACCCCAACCCTCAGGCTTGAGTCAGTCCTTCCCAGCTTCAGAGTTCGCTAGAAGGCCAAGCTCAGTCCTCAGACAGTTCCGAAGTCTCCAGCAACCTCTCTGGACTGAGAGCAACTCAGTCTTTGTAGCTCCCATAGTGGCTGAGCCCCACCCAGTCTCAGCTGCTCCAAACAGCTCTTAATTTATTAGAGTCAAGGGGTGGTCCTTGTTCAGTCAGCGCCTGCATTCGCCTGGTGCCTGTTATCTACTGGTGCTACTCCTCTTAAAGGGCCAGGCACCCACACAGCCTGCTCCCTACTACACTGACAAACACAAAGCCCTGTTAGTGAACAGATGTTGATTTCATGGTGTGTTTTCAGCCACTCCATGGGTCTGCTGAGGAGTTACCCAGATATCTTCCTGCAAACCCTTGTTCACTCTGAGGATTGTTAACAGGGTTGTGTGACCAAATGTAATGCTTGCCCCTGTCTTAGGCAGCTGTGAAGACCACTCTGTTCACCACTCCAATTCTGCATCCGAGTCTCGTACCTTCACTGCCCAGAAGCCCTCTCTCTGCAAAAAAGCACCATAGAAACTGGCTACATTGCATGGTGTGTGAACCAACGTTAAGACTCCAAGATTTCCTCTGCGTCTTCACAGCAGAAACGCTCTGGCTCTGTTGTGTCCATTTCTCTCCGTGGTTGCAGACTAAAGGGCAGAACTTTGCCCTTAGTAATCACTGCAACTCTTCTAAGTTGTCCAGTTATTTCAACAGTGTTTTGGAATTCAATGTAACTCCTGCCATAATCTAGTTCTTAACAGTATCAATGTGGTGCTGCAGGACAGAAACGCTGCTCAGAATGTGTCAATTCATCAGGTTACAGGATTCCACCTTTTTTATTGTACTAATAGTGTGTACGTACATCACACAAAATGAAGCAGATAGTTCGCAAGTGTCTTATTAACAAGCAAACAAACTGTATCAACATGTCTAAGGTGGCAAACACTGATTTCAGAAGTCCAATATGTGGTCACAAAAACAATTATATTATTTATAAAGATCTGTGGGTGGAAAGGAAGGAGCACAATTCGTCTGTTCAGGCGAACAAACCAAGAAGGTGTATTTCCTCCAGGGCAGAATGACAGAAACAAAGAGGGGGGATTGTTTAAAGCTAATGAACAAGAGAATTCATCCTAGACATATCAAAAGTCTTAGCTAGGAAACCCTAGCATATTTTGTTACAAGATAACAACCAGCTCAACCTCCTGAATGATGGGAAGTGTGCTCTACCAGGCAATTTATCCCATACTTCCCCTTGCGGTGTGCAAGCTAATAACTCCAAGCATTCTAGCTGGCTTGGAAACTTACCTAATGGAATCCAAAATCAAGTTTCCCTTGTTAGAAATGGAAGCAGATTAAATTCCTGAGTCCTGGACTTCAAACTTGGTGTTTGTTTAGTTTATGTTACAGCCTACATCCTTCTGAACACACACAAAGATCCTTTCAAAGATCTGTGTGAATTATTGAAAGGATGATGCCTCTGCATATATATTGTGTGTAAATATCTGAAGAACCAAACAAGAAAGTCTTTCCTTCCTTTAATGCTTTTATTCTCTGTGCCGTGGACAGAATGTAAAACCTCGGACTGTGTCATTGCCATTCTTTGGAAATTCTTATTCCGCTTGTATTTCTCAACCACAGTTTTCTCTTAACGTCATCAGAACTGCTGGTCGGATGGTCTGTTGTGTCCCAGTGTAATGCCCTTCCGTTTTCGTGGAATTTTTCCATGTTGTCAAAACAGGAATCAAAATGACGCCATGGATTAAAACTGTGGCAAAAATTCCGATTGAAATTCTGATCAGAAGATTTCTCCAGCTAGTGCGCATGCGCCAAATGGTGGTGGTCGTATTGAGCACATGTAAATAAAAGGGCAGTGCCGTGTAGGGTGCTGCCGTTTCGTGCACTTGCGGTATGGCCGACGCCATGTTGCGCATATCCACTAGGTGGAGGAATCATTCCGACTGAGCTGGGGAGTCGGAATATTTTCTGGTTTGCGTTTTGCTGGATTGATGAAAACAACCAGATTCTGTTGAAAACGGAATCTGGCTGCAAATTTCTTTTCAGAACATAGCCCACTCCTGGCTATCTCCAGACTGACCTTTACTTCTCAAGTCCAGAGCAAAACTTGAGACTGGACTAGAATGTATCTGCCACCCCAAAAGGGTATTTCAGCTAGGATCATGGAGTGGATTCCTCAAACACTACATGCTCAAGACTTGAGTCCAGAGTTGATCACAAATTTGGCCCATATATCAGTGCCAGATTCAGTCGATCTGTTATGGACTAGGAAAGTTAACAATATATTGTTACTTACTTGCCCCTCTACTGTCCACTTGGAGACAGAAGTTTTGCCATCGTACCCAGGCCGGAATTGAAGCGTAGCAGAGCGAGGACTAATGTTGGAAATCACTAAATTAGATGGTGCACCAGGAAGTTCTGTATAAATTTAAACACAAATGGGAAAGGTGGAAAGATTAAAAGGCCTGGAGTTAGGCCACAGGCTGACAAGTATTTATTTTGCAAGTATTCAACAACTATATACAGTATTTTACAACCAGAAGAAATGTTGCAAGTGTAATATGTTTCAGATGTAGATCTGAACACTGGGGTGTCTCTTGTTAGGATTATTGAAATTATTTGGGCATCTTGATGTAGTACCACCACATGGCTCAGGCATCTGAAAAGTGATGACAGAAACTGGAAAAAAAAAAGGACTGTCTTGGTAGAAAATAGATTGCCTTAGTGAGGCTATGAAATTCAAAGGCTTCTTTTAAATGAAATTAATTCAAACATAATTTCACAAAAAGAGATAAAACAAAGTTTGTCTCATTGCCAACATTTAACATAACCTATAGAACATTCTTTACAGAACTGCATATACGTATATGCATCCATTATAAAGCATGCAGAATAATATAGGGGCATTGCACTTTTTACATAGACCCTTTTTACACAGGCGACACCCATGCATGAACACCCAGAAATCTGGGTGTTCATGTGTGGGTGAGTCTCGTGTAAAATCCACAGCGAGTGGGTGGATGGGGGTATGNGTGTGGCTGCTGCAATGAGTGGGTGGGTGTGCATGTTCCTGCATGCACACCCAACTCCACTCACCGAGCAACTGGCCAAAATGGCGATTGCTCCATGAGTGGGGATGCGGGGGGGGGGGAGGAGGGTGTGTGTGCATGCTCCCATGAACATGCATGCACACCCAACTCCACTCATTGCACACGTGCAACTGGTGAAAACGGTGATTGCTCTGTGCGTGTGTAATGGGTGGAGGTCTGTGTGCACCTGTCTATACCATCCCCCTCCCCCAGCACACATGGACTGGTGTGAACACTGACACCCCCTGCGCCGTGGCCTGTGTAAAAAGGGCCTTAGTCACAGTGGTAGACCACAGCCCAAAATCTACGTTAACAGCACCCCAGAAAGGTCACATAAATTAAAGTTATAGGCATGCTTTGGTGATCAAAGAACAGAAGCGGGCATCAGTAAATACCACCACTGACAGTAACTTGCTCTGTGGCCTCAGGAAAGCCAATTCATCTCTCTGTGCCTGAGATTCCCTGTCCGTAAAATGGGGATAGTATTTGCCTACTTCAGGTGTTGTATTGAGGCTTAATATATTAAAGAAATACTTTGAAATCTTAGGAGTGAGAGATTCATGTAACAGAGTGGCTGGGTTCTTTTGCTGACCAACCATGTTGACACGTAATGGAACTGTATTGGGTGGGGCATGGGCTCTTTAAGGAGCAGTGGCCTATGACTTGGCTCCACCCATCAAGGGACTATAAGAGCCTGACAGTGTGGAGGCTGTGGCAGTCAGTACCTGGCTCTGGCAGAAAGCAGACCTTAGGCAGAGCTGTCCTGCCACTGGGAGGTCTCCAAGGTGCTGACTCAGATAGAAGGCCGTGAGCCTGGATGCAAGGCCTGTTTTAAGGCCCAGAAAGGCATAGGAACATAAGAAGTGCCTTACTAGGTCAGACCAATGGTCCATCGAGCCCAGCACCTGTCTCCAACAGTGGCCAGTCTCGGTTGCTTGGAGGAAGTACTCAACAGGTCACTATGAGTCAGTCCATTCTCTTTTGTTCACTCCCAGCTCTCAACAGTAAGAGGTTACATTCCCAAAACCTATTTGGCTAATAGCTGCTAATGGACTTATCCTCCAGAAACCTGTCCAACCCTTTCTTAAACCCAGCTCTACTACTGGCCTTGACCACATCTTCCGGCAACAAATTCCACAACTTACTTGTGCGTTGAGTGAAAAAGTACTTTCTTTTATTTTTTAAAAATTTGTTACCCATTAGTTTCATAGAGTGTCCCCTAGTTCTAGTAGTACTTGAGATGGTAAATAACCATTCCCTATTAACTTGTTCCACAGCACTCATGATTTTATAAAAACCTTTTATCCTATCCCCTCTCTTCTCCAAGCTCTAGAGCCACAACCTTTCCAGCCTCTCTTCATAGGGGAGCCGTTCCAAACCCCTTATCATTGGACAGTGGTGTGTAATGGTTTGGGGAATAAATGAACAAGACTTGCTGAAGATTTGCCTGAGTCTCTAGGTTTTGCAGCTCGCCTCTGCTGCCACGACCCCAGAAAGCCAGGCCACCTTCTCACAGGAACCCTGCACAGAGTTGCTGACTGATTCAGCGTGGCAGACCACTGATCAGGCTTGTTAACTACAAGCTGGGTAGAAGGGAGGTGGGACTAGCTCTTTAGGGAGAAGGATCAGGGGCCTAGAACATAGAGGTCCTGTAGGAATTTAATTTGCACTTTAAACAGTGTAGAGGGGATAGTAACATTTTTAAGACAAAAGGAACGGCTAATGACAACAATAAGGGACAATTGATTCAAATGTAAGAAGAGTAGTGACCTGAAAGGCTTATGCACACGAGGCAGAGAAATTACCCTGGGATACTTTACTCCAGAGCATACACTTTACTCCTTCATTCAGTGGTAGCTGCATTCCTGAAATGTAGACGGGATTAGAGCCCTCCTTGGGCTCAATCCCAATGCAACCAGGATCTTGTGAGCCCAGGTGAGAAGCGTGTTTGGAAGCCCTGCCCCCAGGGGGGCACTGTGACATCCTGGTGTTCTGTAAGAGGTGGGGCTATGTCAGAAAAGGGGTGGAGCTAAAATGTCCCCTTGCCCGTTTCTAACATGGCCCCGCCCCAATGGAGTGGCATGACATCACGGCGCTCATAAGAGGCAGGACTGTTCCAGAGAACTATCCCCCTATCCTTGTGTGCATGCCCTCATCTCTGCTCCCTTCCCTTGAGCTCAGATTTTCAGCGACTGGAGGTAAGAAGTGGCTCCAGGGGTCAGATCCAGGAAGTGCAAAGGGGCCACATAAAAACTTGCCGTGGGCCACATTTGGCCCCCGGGACTGAGGTTCTCCACCCCTGGTCTAGCCAATTTGATTGTGAAGGTTCAGCTTTTAATAACAGCGTTGAGGATATATAAAGTCAATCGGTGTTGCTGCCTTTGAAACCTGATCCTTTGACCTTATCTCTGATGGGTATCATTACACCACCCATCTTTAGTGTGTGTGGGGGGAGTAACCATGATCCTAACTTGGGCCTTAGGCTATGGAACTACATTCTTCTTTTCTCAGTTTTAATGTTCCTTATTTTTTTAAAAATAAAAACTATATATTTTTATTTGTGTCCATCAAGTACAAATTTACAATCCAAAGCCTCCCTTCCCTTTTAACATTTTTTGAAGATTCGCCACCACCATTACCACCTCTGCATCAGATGTTTTTCTTAAATGATGATCACAGCTGACCCCCCTACCCCGCTCAGCTTACCTCACTTTCTAAATGCAGGAAGGTATGATTCCACTCATTGGCCTTTTTCACACAAGATGCACCCACTCATGAACACCCAGAAATCTGGGTGTTCGCGAGTGGGAAAGCCCTGTGTGTAGGGCACGGTGCGTGCGCAGTGAGTGGGCAATGCATGCACGCTCCCACCTAACATGCATCCCCGCTCACCCCGCATTCATCAACACGCACGGAGCAACCGGCGAAAACAGAGGTTGTCCCGTGCATGTTGATGAGTGGGGGGTGGGTGGGAATGCTTATGCGCCTGTACGCACGCCCCGCCCACTCACCGCGCATGCAGCGGCATGACCACGGCGCCCCCCCTGCCCACCCTGGGGGGCGGGGGGCATGTAAAAACTACCTTATTCTATTACCTTGGCTTCTCCTTTACCTTTTTCTTGTGTAGGAGGCCCTGAATGAATATGAATTGGATATTAATTTAAATCACTGGTTTTTATTATTTTAATGGCAGATTTTTTTAAAAAAATAACCATTGTTGTTATGCTGTAGGGTGCGTGGACATTTTAAACATAAACGTATTGCTCTTGCTGTGTGGAAGCCACCAGTATTTCTTAGGACATAGCAGCACCTTGCAGCCTCTCTAGTTTGGTTCATTCTCAGTCATTTGACCAACCTGGGGGAACGCCAGAGGAAATGGTAGAGGAGGTGACCAAGCCAGTCCCTTTTGCCGTCGTCGCTGCCACCTCGATAGTGTAAGTGGTAAGAGATGACAGCCCTGTAATTTTGTACTCAAGGGTCGTGTTAGCCAGAGCGCGGGCGAGACGAGATTCATTCTTGTTGTACACCTCCCACGAGATCTGATATCCTAGAAAACAGTAACAAAGGAATAAGGGAACCGTGCTCTTGTGCATTCTCATCTGATTGGCAAGAGATTCACAAACCGTAGCCCCAGGGACCTCTGAAGTGATTTCTTTTGTTTTCAAAAAGGAAAAAGAACGTATTGCATTTAAGGCAATTCAAGCACCTGAGTTAATGCTACTTCGCCTCATGGGTAATAATTGCAGTACTTACCACTGCAATGTCATGTGATCACAAAAGCATGAATGGGAGGTAGTATCCATGGGACAACGTCTCTACTAGGAAAAGATCTGAGAACCAGGTTAATAATTCACCTCTGATGGGTTGGATCTTCAGTTTGTGAAGTCTGAAAAATTAATAGTTTCAGTACCTTCTCCTGGGTGAGTAGTTGAACCACACCGTGAAAACTCTATGCATGCTTAGAAGACTTGCACATTTTCTAGACCTGAGGCAGCTGTTACTGCAGAGAACCCAGAAATACTTTCAAATCAGATGATAATCAACGCACAGGAACATGCTGGGATTTTTACAAGGCTGGAAGAGACCTCTACACCCCGTAGCTTTTTCTAGCATATACAATTTAGCAGGGCAAATCGTTATCCTGTCTTGCAAAACCTAGTGCAGACAACTTATTGTCCTAATCCGTACAGAACCTGACACTCAACCTCACTTTTCTATTGTACAGAGCCTGTTAAATCCTTTCTTTCTTTTCTCTGTTATCTCTAGCTGCCTTCCGTGAACTTTCAAAAGTTTCTACAGCCTGATTTGCTCAATTTTGCTTTTGATTTCGCTTGTTCTCACTCCTTCACCACTCTGTACCGCAATGGGAACTTTATTCTCCCTGGAGCGCATTTGAACCTTGCTACTAGACAGCTTGTTGGGGAAAGTTTGCTTGATTGCATCATCCCCGGTGATTTAGTTCAGGGCAAAAAAGGACGTATGGTTCTTCAAGTAATATGAAATGGATGGGATTCAAACTGAGCACAGGAAAGGCACCCCACTGACTGGACTGGGCACAGAGTGGCAGTGAAAGTCGACAAAGAGAACGTCTTTCTTAATATAGGTTACCCTGACTAATAGGTTAGTCAGGGGAGCAAGACCCTTGATTGCCAGAAGCAGGGGGAGTATGAGAGGAAGTGGATTACCTCACTGTAATCTGCTCTGAGGCTGGCCATTGTCGGAGACAGAATGCTGGGCTAGAAGGACCATTGGTCTGATCCCATAATGGCACTTCTTTCTTGGCTGACCCAATATGGCACTTCTCATGTTCTTATGAAATAAAACAACAACAACATTCCTACCTCTCAGAGGTGTTGTGAAAAGTCAAGTATTCTTTTCCCAGAGAAACCACGCAGTTGCTATTCAAAACCTCTCTCATGTAAATGAAAAGCTAGCAGTGCAATGCAACTGTGAACAGATCCTTAAGGGAGCTTTCGAAGTGTCCTTGGGGATGATCTCCATGACATGCCGAATAAGGACAAGGCTTTCCATGCTACATAGGTCTCGGTGAGTGTGCTTGGGAGAACTGAGGAGTTAAGGGCAGGCAGTTCTTATCCCTCGAACTCCACAGAAAAGAGCTAGCGTGGCTGGAAATGGAGCAGAATGGTGGGTGGTTTTCAGGGGGTGAGATTCAGAACCAGAGATTCAAAAACTTCACTCAGAGAGCAACTAAGGGTCTTTTCACATGGGCAGCCCCGTCCGCACACGTGTGTGCAGGGGTGTGTGTGCCCGTGCGAACGCCGTAGCAGGTGGGGGATGGACGGGGGGGCATAGGAATGGCACCTGTGGTGGGTGGGGATGCATGCATGCTCCCGCGCTCCATCCATTTCCAGTCACCTCCACCCATCGTGCACGCACGGAGCAACTGCCTCCAATGCTGGTTGCTCTGTGCGTGGAGGTTGGTGGAGATGGGTGTGCACCCGTAGAAACGTGCACACACTCACCTCCACCCACTGCGGGTGCACACCCATCCCCCCCACTCACCGCGGCCCATTTGAAAAGGACCCAAACAATGGCCACTGCTCTAGCCCAGAGGCAACCAATGGTCAACCCACATCTGGGATAGGGGCTGGAGAGAGGATGCTTGGCAGAGCTACAATCTTTCCATGAGCTAACAGAGGAGTGCTTTCTTCTTCACCACAGCTTAGAACCCTTGCATGCAGGCAGGGGAGCATTTCACCCAAAATATGCAAAACAAAATCAAATGTATGCACTTTTTAAAAAAGGGATCTGCAGTGTTTCCCCTATCTCTTTACCTCAGAAAAGGTTACAACTTCATGTACCATGTTCACAAAAGCCTTAACCTATATGCACTTTCTCTCTTGATTATGATTCAGGGCAACCTCCTCATTATAACATCTCGTTTGTGAGCCGCTCCGAGTCGCCTTTGAGCAACAGTAGCGAGATAGAAATGTTTTAAATAAATAATAATAAATAAATAAACTTAGTATTTAGGAGCTGAAACCATATCATAATAGGGATGCTTAAATCCTAAGCATTTATAAATACAGAGCCCTTTGATACAGAAGGCAGACAAATCAGCAGTTTATGATAAGATTCCTTCCTCACTCCTCCCGGAAGAGAGACTCACCAAACTTGCATTATCTAAGAGAGAATGACTCATCAGCTGCTTTTCAGACAGGGAGAATCTGGTTTTGAAACAGATGTCTTTCCCTGCCTGTAGAGTTGCTGTGGTGGGTCCTTATCCCTTAACAATGCAAGCCTGGTAAGTCTTTCCCCCTGGAGAGAGGAAGGGAAATCTTATCACAAACAGCTAATCTGTCTGCCTGTGATCAAAGGACTTTTTGATTAATAAATTAGGATAATAAGGATTGCACCCTTTGTATCAGCAGTAGTACTATATTTTTGATTGACTGCCTCATACTGTGTTATAGCCAAACTCATGTTATAACAATACATATTATAAGGAGGATGCACTCTGTGGGTGTTTTCAGGAATTAGGTTGGCACAATTTAACCCGCTTTAGCACGGTTTAAACTGGGTGCCACTGTCACATCAAAAGGCGCCCACCAGATATTTCCCTGGGCTGGATTCTGACCATGGGGGCGGGGCCGGGCAGCCGCACGTCTATGCAACTTCCCGCCCCGCCCAGGCTTGCGTCATGGACGTTTGGCGGCCGGCCTGGCCCCCGACTGGAATGATGGTGCTTGCCACCACCAGGGCAAGTCTGTGGCAGCAGTGGGTGCCGTCACTTTTGAAAGCACCCTATGTTTAAATAGGCACTACATTTTGGGTACTTCTTGGAACTTTGAACCCTATCGCTCTTCCAGAATCCTCACTGCATATGGAAAGAGATCCCATTTTTACTGTCTGTGTTGTTAATGGCTTTATATATTCACCAGGAAAACTACACCAAGATATAACAGCTGCAATGCCAACTTGGAACACAAGCGAAGAGGCAGCATTCAGTTAAAACAACAAAACAGTTCAATTCTGCCCATCTAAAAATAGCCAGCATTCACTGCTGCATAAACATGATGCCTGGCCGGGCCTACAAGTAAAGCCTGGTCAATTCAGGAAAGACAAAAACCACCATCAGTAACGGAGCTGCGCCGACAGGCTCCAACAGAAACCACACTTAAGCTCCGATGACTGACAGATGGGCAGAACTTGGGGACATGTGGCGGGTAGAACTGCCCTGTTTTACAGATTTGAACAGTGCCAGGGATGTGCAGCGTGGAATCCAATGGACCTGAACAGTGAATGTTTAATCCGGCTCGAGTGTCGCCGAAAAGGGGGGAAGGTGCCACAGAGTCTCCCCTCATGCCCCGGCACTACACACCTTCCCCATAAACAGCTGCCTAACAGAAACTAACGACCAGAGGAGTTTCAGAAATAATTTTCTGTTGATCTGGAGTAAATTCTCTATGAGAGAGCAGTACATCCAATCACAAACTGTCTGTCTACATCCAGGCCCTCATAAATCAGAGTTTACCGAGGGAGAGAGGAAGATACTGAAATTTACAATGAGAGCAATGGGCAATTTACTGGAGCAGGCTGCCTGCCTAGTAATGCCCTCTGTGTTTTCCTCTCGTCCCAGGCACCAGAATTAAAAAGAAGTCACAGTAAATGATGTCAATGTGCAGAAGTGATGAAGTAGTGGCTTCCTAAGCGCTCCTAGATCTCTAGACTCCACTGTGTAAAGCGCCGAGCCATTCAAGGAAACGAATGGTTTTGCCACTGCTCCTCTCCCAGGCTTAATGCAATGCTCGCCATTACCGAGGAACTAGTTCTTCCTTATCATTTTAAACCTCGCTTGGCATGTTTTTATGCCCATATTTCCTCATAAATAATAGGGATTTTTAGTCCTCTCTTTCTTAACCAATTTACCCTCCGTATAAAACAAACCATCATCTCGCTCCACTGGACTTCCAAGTCATTATAAGAGATGCCAACTTCCCACCCCCCAAAAAAAACAAAACCCAGCCAGTTCAGCAGCAGCAAATGTAATGTGATATCTCTCCCCCGTCACCCTCCCTTTGCAGAGGGCAGCTTGATAATTAAAGTAGTAACTACAGGGGTTGGGGGTGGTGAAGTGGGAATGTCAAAAAACAACTCTCAGCAGTGGTAACAATAATATAATTTTACATTTGCCTAGCATCTTTTACCCCCGCCCCCAGTGTAAAAGTGTACCTATGCCACAGAAGTGTAAAAGTGTACCAATGCCATGCACTCAGAATATCGGTGCTAGAGATTAAAGATTAGAAATGCTATAGGTTTGGACTGATATCCTGAAACTATTTAGTTGTGTGTGGCAACACGGACTTCAAATGGGACCATGAGCAAGTAAGTGTTTTCAGAATCATGGCCTAGCATAACCGAGAGAGAAACATACACTCACGGAATGGCTGAGTTGGAAGGGACCTCAAGGGTCATCGAATCTAACCCCCTGCTAGGATGACTACAACGCCAACATTCCCAACAGGGGGCTGTCAAGTCCGTTAGAAAACCTCCCAGCGATGGAGAGCCTACCACCTCCCTTGGCAACTTGTTCCATCGCCGCACAGCACTGACTGTTAGGAAGTTTTTCCTGATAACTAGCTGAAATCTCCCTCCCTGTCATTTGAGTCCACTGGTTCCAGTCCTGCTCTAGTCCCAATGCTAATATCAAGCCACCTCTAGGGTGGAAGAGGGCAGCTGTTTGATTTCATTTCCAACAATGCCAATGTGCTGTTGCTCCCCCACATCCCCAAGCAGTGGAAAGTTTCAGGGCAGCCTTGCTGGGCTGGGTGTCCCTCTGGCAGGACAGAGAAATGGAAGATTTACAGGGTGGACTCTAGGGATGGGCGAACGCGGTTCGGAAGTTCGGACCGAACCTGACCAGTTCAGTCGACCAAACCGAACTTCTGAACTGAACTCGATTTTCGAACTGAACCTAATTTCCGAACTCAGCTCTGTTCGCCCATCCCTAAAAGATAATATTCCATTTAGTTCAATGAGGTTTGAATTTCCGAACTTTGTTCGGAAGTTCAGACCGAACTCGAATAGTTCGGTCGACTGAACCGAACTTCCGAACCGAACTGAATTTCCGAACTCACTTCTGTTCGCCCATCCCTAGTGGACTCACACATAAGGCTGATTCTATTGGATGCCCAGAGGGCCCACAAACATGTCTAACGAGCCCTGGATTAGGGTTACTTATTATTTATTTCACAACTTTTTTACCCTGCACCCTCCCGCTCAGAGAGCAGCTTGGGGTGGCTCACAAAACATACCATCAATAACAATGATAAAACAACACACATTATACAATCTAAAAATTCATTAAAAGCTAAAAATATACTGCAATTATCCCAAAATATACTAAAAGGACAGAGACACGCCCTGCTCCCCCAACCCCACCCCACCCGTCTCCCTCTCCAAAGGCCCGGCGGAAAAGCCAGGTCTTACACTGTCTTCGGAAGGAGGGGAGGTCCGGGGTCTGGCGGGCCTCCGTCGGGAAGGAATTCTGGGAGCAGTCACCGAGAATGCCCTCCCCATTGTCACCACCCAGGAAACCTGGGGGACTTCGAGTTGGGCATCCGCGGCTGACCGCAAGGGCCACAGCCAGGCCCAGGCCGTTTACATGTGAGGGAGTCAGTAAGAGTTTCAGCCCTGCTTTAAACGTGGATTTGGAGTTCAGATCAAATCTAAACACCAAATCCTCATTTAAAGCGGGGCTGGCGCTCCCATTGAGTCCCTCACAGGTAATGCTAATCCGCGGCTCGTTATACATGTTCTGGGACCCTACGGACATCCAACTGAATCAGCGTTCCGTAAGAGTCCACCCACAGTGTGGCATAGAAGTCCATTTATTTACAAATGTATAAGCTGAGAGGAATGGCTTGACTCCTCCAGTCAAGTTCCCCCATGAGTTCTCCAAAAGGATGCCTGTCCCTGTAGCCTTTTGCCCCAGAACTCCAGCTAGGCTCAGCTCTCTATTGTACTTCAAACTGAAAAACTGTCCCTCCCCAGTATTCAACCCTGCCCAGTCAAGACAAGACAAGAAGAAGGCAGGTCAGCCTGGGTGCGGCTAATGGCCCTGTTCAATTAATCACATTCCAGGGGGGCTGAATCTCAAGAGAGAGTTACATTCCCAGGAGGTGACAAATCTCATACGCATTTCAAACCATTGAGGGAATTAGGCAGGTTTAACGTAGACTGTAATCTTCAAACCACTTACTCTGGAATCGTCCCATTCATTTCAATGGTATCTAAAAGTAAGTGGTTGGGGGGGGGGGGGGGGGGGTGTCCATTTTTGACAGACATTCTTTCGATAACTGTTGGTGGCAATTCTCATGTTTCAAACGTAATGCTACAGGCCAACGTTTTGAAGCCTGGGTACACAAAGTTCAGCATTAAAATGCCTTGTCTCTCCTTGTCTTCCCCCTCCGAGTCTATTAGATTGTAAGCCGTAGGCAGGAACCGTGTCTATCTCATTGTTCTGTAAAGCGCCAGGTACACAGCTGATGCTATATTAATGCTTATTATAATAATAATTAATAATAAATAAGTGGCCTGATATTGAAAAGTCCTAGATCTTTACAGACCCCAAGGCTTCAGCAGGAGGTGCCACTGCTCAGCAACTCTGGATACTTGATCACTTATTAGAAGTCTAATTGTGCAATTATCAAGCAGTTTACTGCAGGCACTAAGGGGTAGCACTAGCAGTAAACACTTGGAGGATCTCACTTTAAATGTGGATTCAGGAACCTAACTTAAAGCACCAACTTTCCAAGATGATGGCCATATGTACTGATTCCATGTAGACGGGCTACCTCTGTATAATTACAACAGGTAGCATACAGGATGGATGGATGAATACTTTAGTCAGTTCTTTTCAATATAGATGGAACAGGATGCAGTGACCAGTTTATTTCTTTTTTCTATATACAAGGGCATTACCAGGCCTGACGCCATGTAATGCCCAGCTGGGAGAGATCCTTGTCGATTGTATCATGGAATAAGTGAAAGAGCCAGTGTGGTGTAAATGGCTACGGGTGCAGTACTTGGACTGGGAGGTAGGAGGACCCCAGTTCAAGTCTCACCTTAGCCAGAAACTCACTGGGTGAGTCACATTATTCTCTCAGCCTAGCCTACCTCACAGGGCTGTTGTGAGAATTAAAAAGTTGTTAATTAGTTCTTTGTGAAGCGCTCTGGGTGCCATGACATAGGGATGCTATATAAGAATCAAGATTATTATCTAAGATGTGGACGTCTTGGTTTTCTTCTTCTGGATGGTTCCTACAACATAGCCTGATCTGCCAATCTAGATGACTCCACTCTATTCAGATGTCCAAGCCAGGTAAGTCTTCTCTTCTTGATGAGTTCAGTTGCCAGTGGTGGTTCTGTTTGCTGACATTGGTTATATCTCCTGGCACGTGACATTAGGATTGCTTCTGAAGAGCCTATGTTTCAGATCTGCATATCAGCTCTGATATTACATAGCTGTTTTATGAATCGTGGAGCGTATTGATGGACATGACTTGATTGGGGGGAGTCAACAAGGATTTAGCAACGGGAGGTTGTGCCTCACTAATCTATTGGAATTTTTTGATGGTGTATGTGGTAAAGATCAGGAAACCAACATACATGTTCACAAATGACTACTTGTTATTAGCATTGTACACTCATGTTTGGTGTCTAATGGATCAGTGTAACGTACAGAACAACATGTTGCGAATTATATGACAGGAATTGTCAAATGTACAAACCAGAATGAAAATATAATAATAATCAAGAGAATGGGACAGGAAACCCTTTTCAACTCTTCCAATTCCCTGATGTTTAAGGATAAGGTAAAGGACTCCCCACTGTGTGGATTAGAATGATTGTAATCATCAAAAGAAAAGCCACTAAAAAGGACAGGACACTTAGTTGCATAGAGGCCATCGGGGTAAACGTCTGGTAAAACAATGGAAGTTATTGAACAACCTAAAAGCAAGCAGACTTGAGAGAGCAAAAGGTCTGCTTAGGACTTGAGGAGAAAGATCCTTTCGACCAACAGCACGTGAAGAGATCTTGTGAAGAATTTTGAAACTGTCCCCTCTCGCCCTCTCACGCCTCCCCTGCTCCCCTAACTGCCTTCGTGCCTTCTCCCTAGCTGCCCCGGACGCCTGGAACTCCCTCCCTGCCCACCCCCGCCTCACCCCCTCCCTTCATACCTTCAAATGCCTCCTCAAGACCCACCTCTTCCCTCCCTGACTTCTTGCTCCCCTCACCTAACTCCTGCTGATACCCTCCATCCAGTACAGTCTGTTACCTGAGCTCTGTGTACTCATATCCTCACCACATGGACCAACCAGCCATCATTCTTGATGTAACCAAGCCAAGTGCGTGCACCTGGGACCTCGCATCCTCGTGAATGTTACACTCCTTGTCTCTCCCTCTGTTCCCCTTCCTTCGTCTCCCCCCAAACCCCGTCTCTCAGATTGTAAGCCCTAGGGCAGGGACTGTGTCTATTCAATTACTCTGTAAAGCGCCAGGTACATTGCTGGTGCTATATAAATGCTTGCTAATAATAATAATAATAATAATAATTCTCCTTCTACTCTGCATATTTTTCCAGTCTGATGGCAATGAAACCCTTTTGTGAATACGCACTAGGAACTCCAGTTGCAATAGGTTCCCCTTGACAGAAAAATATGTCCCAGTTGTTCCAAGAAACCCAACAAACCATATGTGGAAAAGTGGCAGGGAAAGGCCAAAGGGTCTGTTCACCAAAGACAGCCCCGAATGCGAGATGTGCGCTGTGATGGCTCTGTAACATGATCAGTCCCTTCCATCACACAACCCGCTATCGTCAACTGCTTGCGTGGTCAGTGGTGAAAGACTTTGTTAACTTGCTCTTTGGTCTTCACTGTAACTTTGTAGCACTGCTAATCAGGATTTCCCAGAGGAGGATTCAGCACTGTACAATCCTGATCCCTGGTACCAAAGGTCACACGCTCTCACAAATTGGTAGAAATCTCATAACAACACAGATGGGGCTGACGGGAGACTTAACAAACTTGACGACTCAGTAGGGAGTTGATTTCTAATCCAGAAGCATTTTCAGTGGTCACAGTCTTGGGCTGCTTGTAACTGGTCCTGTACTTTCTGTACCATGCCCTAGCTGACATTTCAATTACCCTAAAGAG
Source organism: Sphenodon punctatus (assembly GCA_003113815.1). Classification (NCBI taxonomy): domain Eukaryota; kingdom Metazoa; phylum Chordata; class Lepidosauria; order Sphenodontia; family Sphenodontidae; genus Sphenodon; species Sphenodon punctatus. The sequence goes on along the minus strand of QEPC01010859.1, from coordinate 10,649,366 downwards.
GGATCGAGAAGCCTGCATTCTCAGTGGGCAGCTCGCCCTAAATGTACTATTATCCAGACATTTTTCTTTTCACTAAAATGATACATCCCCCCCAATCGTACACACTTTTAAATATAAAAAAGAATAACAGCTGATACTTGCCTGTAATGATGCCATTTTTCTCTGCAGGTTCCTGCCAGCTGACCTTGAGAGACGTGTCCAGAATCTCAGTGAAACTCAGGTGTCCCACAGCTCCCGGCTCTGCCAATCAGAAAGGGAAATCTGTTAACAGGAGAGCCCCATTTACTTTTGATCTGATTCACGTGGCAAGGTTAAGGCTAAAGAAACAAAACACTGAACCCGGGCCAGCAGAAAGTCAGAGAAACATCAGGAAGAGCGGCAGGTGGGAGAGGAAATGCAAGGTGTTAAGAATCGTTCTGGCTATCATCCCATGAATTATTTGATCCAGTCCTCATCACAGCTGTGCAAAAGAATGAAAGAGACTAGCAGCAGGAGATTTACACACAACTTGTTATCTGTCTTTCTTCTTGATTCTAATCTAATTAGAACAATCAGACTGGCTGGATCCTAAGAAGCAATTGCATTTGCTGTTCTCCCTCAGCAATGCCATGCAACCTACAGCCTTTTCCTGTGCTTTTGCAGGGACTGTGAATTTAGCAATTTTTGTGGCGCAGGGGCTTGTTTGGGTAGGGAGTTTATATTTCGCACGATCAACTCAAGGTCCAGGTTATCCATTTCAGCCAGTTCGGATAAACTTGCCAAATTCCTCTTTTAAATTTTTTTTTTTTTAAATGCCCAGATTGACAAATGCATTCTGTAAAATGCACAGAACTGTGTGTGAAACTTTGAAAGGATTTTTTTTTCTTTTTTTTTTAAATGGAGAAACTCGAGAGCTCTTAAAAATTTCAGATCCCTAGTGTGCAATGAAAGAGTATAAAATGGAATGACTGTCAAAAATATGCCATCGTCTCTCAATTTTGATCTTCAAGGAAGGCATCCTGGGCTGGCTGATTTCTGATCCAACTTACTCTTCACTCTTTAGTCAATGCACTCAGAAAGAGGGCTTTTTGCTCACTTTGTATGCGCTATGCCTCAGATGCCTGGGTCCCTGCCTGAATATGCTGCCTCCCAGCTTTGCTGAACCCAGTTGGCAATTTCTGGGCTGCAAATTCATGTTTGTTTTCTCCTCACTTTTGTCCGATTTCTAATTCCCCTACAGCTATGAAGGAGAAAGGCTGCCAGTAGGATGGCTACAGCCACATTTGAAATTCTGCAATCTGAGCATGGGGAAGCCACTGAGCCTATTCTCCAATATCCAGGAGACAAATCATTATTTAGAAAGAGCTACTGTTCTGATACAAAAATCAGAACTATCAAAAAAGCGTATAGTATGAATACAGAACTGCACTCAGTAATATGTATCTGCATCTGTGCGTGAAATTTCCCGATCTCCACAGTTTCATACCCATTAACCAGCGGTAACTTTGTTATAACATTTCTGAGAAGCTGCATAGATTACAGAACCATCCAAGGCCATCTCCCGCTTCATTCTTTGGAAGTCAGATAATGCTTATCTAGAGCAGGCTAGCGAACAGATATATTTATGGTAGAATAACCTAGCATCATTGTTGTGGAAGACAAAAATATAGCCTAGCATTGACAGAATTCTGGCAAGATCACATTCTTTTTAGTCTGAATGTTTGGATCTTTCCCACCACTGTGTATAGCTGTTAAAAAACACACCATGAAATATAGTCTCCACATGTCTAGCGAGAACGTATGTGCTGCATTGATCCCAAACTCAAAGTAGTTCAGATGCTATTTATTGGATCAACTTTTGTTGGAGAGAGTATGAAAGATTGTGGGGGCATGAAAGGCCCTTCCTCAGGCATGTAAGGAGTCAACTACAGAGTCAGCAAAATGCAGGATTCTATATATGAAAAAATATTTTTTACTATTATTATTTATATTTTCTATAGAGATTTCAGTGTTCAAAGGATTTATAATCCGTAGCTAATTCACCCTCACAGCAATCCTAGGAGGCACGTCACTATTATTCCCATTTTAAGATGGGGAGCTGTGACTGAGAGATAATGGGGCTGATCCCATGCCCCGTGGATCCCACGTACAATCCGCACGCACACACATGTATGCAATGTATGCGAATGTCCACTGGGAATGCATTGTGCCATGCGGAATCCACGCAGAGGGGTTTGGGATTGTGGCCAACGTCTTACTCAAGGGCACCCAGTGAGTTTATAGTCAAGACAGGGCCAGTTGGTAGGGAGGTTGCATAATCTCATCTCACCAACAGAAGCTGGTCCAGTAAAAGCTATCTTCCGAACTATGTCTCCAGAGTCAACATGAGCACCCCCAGTTCCAAAGCCAAAATCCTACAGTCACACCCAAAACTTGGTTTGTCCTATGCAAGTGTACAAGCAATTGCTGTATATATCAGCATCCGAGGGCATCTTTTTTTTAGCCATGGCTGCATGAAAGGATTTATTTTTCCCCCCTGAAGAAACCTTTGTATCTGCAAAGTATTAAAGTGATGCAATAACAGTTCTGCTTTCCTCTTTATCTTTCTCCTTTAATCCTTGGGTAAATACATCTGAGGTTAGATTATTGGCTCATAGATTTCTGATGGTTATAATGCTATAATCTGCAAACATTTAAATGTTCTAGTGGCAGAAAATCTGCTCTTTGAACATAGAGATATCAAAGGATCCAGCATACGGAAGAGATGGACTATGAAGGAGAAAACCTTTGGATAAGTAGATCATTTCTTTTATGTTTTTTTCAGCTGACAATTGGTCAGCGTCTGGAAATTCTACTTCTTGAACACTTATGCAGCCTGCAAGCAGATCTGGCTTTGCAGGAGCACTGACTAAGCTAATGGATGGTTTATTATGAAAAAATATATTCTAAAAAAATGTAATCAGATGTTTTAAACTTTTTTTTTTCTTATTTGTTTTTAAATGGTAGACTGTACAGCTCTTTGGAGAAGAAGAAAAGAAATACTACTGAGCGCAAGATTACTGTGGGCAATAGACTCACTGCTCTCCTGGCTTTGCCAGTGTAATTTAAATTTGGCTCTCAAGAATCCCATTCTAGACATGTCAGTCCTAATCTCTCTCGGACGGACATTTCTAAGTGAACTAAGGTGGACCATGGTACGTTACCGTATGTGCATGCACCTGGGGTAGAGGTGAGGGAAGCACATAACTACAAGGTTGAAACTACCAAATTCATTTTCATTTGTGGTCACAAATTTAAAAAATCATAGAGGGGTTACATTTTCAGCACATTTTTTGGGGCTAAAATTTCAAACCTGAGTGCTTAAAATTAGTCTCCTAAATCCATATTTCTGTATCTAAATCTTCAAACTGCTAATCTAGTTTTCTAAAGCACTGAACAGCTTCCACTCAGCACTGACTTCTACTTGAGTCTTGGGTGCTTAGCAACCGTGAAAATCAGCTCCCTTTTATCTATGGGACTCAGGGATCAGTTTTGGGAGCCTAAGTTTGAAAATGTTGGCCGCTACTTCTCAAGTGTCAGGCATGGATGCTGCGGGGGAGCAGCAAAAGGTCCACTACCATGTCCCTCCAACTTCTTGGATTGTCACGATGTTCAGTACGAGACTATGCTGCATAGGAGTGGGGCGAAGAGGTCTCCTGCCTCTTTCTGATGCGACTCTGCCCCCTTTGGAACATTGTGATGTCACAGTGCTACATACATAGAGGGACAGGCCACCTCGGAAAGAGGCAGGAAAGCCTCTATGCCCCGTCCCCTTTGGCGTAGCCCTGCACCTTTCCAAGATGGGGATGCTCTCTGCTCTCTCTAAAAAGCATTCAGTCAGTCCCTCTGCTGCCAGGCACCGCAACAGATTGCAAACTGGTTAGCTGCATACTCACTGTCTTCATGAGTGCACAGTAGTTGTGGCGTGCTTTGTGGCCCATTCCCAGGAGTGGTGAAACATAAAACCGACGTGTAGTAAGCAGTGAATTTCTTCAAGTTGGTGATGTAGCCACTGTGAACTCCATGAAAATCTGGAGCAATGGCAACTGTAGTCACAGATTCTGGGGCATCCACAGGCCAGGCCAGGAGCTAGAATGAGAGAAATTTAGTTAAAATGAGATGAACGCTTATTAGAAACTGTTTCCATTCACAGTCCAATACACTTGACTGCCAAGACATCATTAATTCAATTGTAGAAGAACAAACAATACTGCTAACACAATTGTAGTTTCTACTGCTGTACATGCTACATTAATCTTGTTACTGCATTCACTGAAGGAGTTTGTGTATTATTTCCAACTACAGGGAATGACTAACAACAAAGTTTTCAAAACAGTGGCCAGAATTTTCAAACTGGTTGTCAAACGTTAGGCCGCTACATCCAGATTTAAGCATTTAAAAGGCAGATTCTGTTTTGTAAGATCATTTAAACAACTTGGTCTTTTGTCTCATATTAGGAACTCACTGGGAAGGTTCCCTTGGCACAAGGGTTTCCCAAACCACCCTCCACCCCTATTTCTCCTGGGGCTCTGGGTCATACTACTCAATCCCTGGGATTCTGAAATGAGGGACAGTAACACCCAGGATAAAGGGCAAGACACTTTGGAATGAGGGGAATCATTGCATAAGTTCACATAAGAGTTTGTGCAAGTTAAAATAGCCCCTTTATGCCTCACCTGATTTATTTATTTTTAAAGCTGTCTTAAAAATTAAAGGAACCAAACATACATACAACGGGCATTTTTACACACACGTTAAATTTCCAGATTTTTCAATCTTCTGGGTTTACAAGTCCACAAATAAGTTCCAGATTCATTTTCCACACACACACTGCCCTAAGGCAGTTCCTGGATGCATTCTTCACACAAACACTGCCCTGAGGCAGCCTAAAGTAGACGCAGCCGTAGACGTGACAGGTTGCCATGGAAACCAAGTGACCACAGCTGCCTGGAGCAAAGCAGTTTACCAGGAGAACCTTTTACACACAAAAGTTCTGGGAGAAGTTAAACACAGAAATTCAAAGAACCAAATGTTTAAGATCTGGGTGAGTGATTTAGACACATAGAAAGTTCAGGATGTAACAGCAAACACACAGGAGAAATGTGTGTGCAAAAACACCCATTAACTTCTCTCAAAGTCAGATTTGAGGGTGTTGCGCAGGTTTCCTTTGAGGATGAGGACTGAGAGATCGGAGATAGAGTGGTCGTGCTGGGAAAAGTGACTGCCCACTGTTGAGACAGTGATTTCGTTAGAAATTGTATGTCTGTGCGAATTCATGTGCAAGTGCAGTGATGGTTGGGTTTCACCAAGGGAGTTTCCATAACGGCATTTGGTGCTCTGAAGGAAGTACACTACGTTGTGGGATTTACAGGCGTAGTTTCCTTCCATTTGAAATGGTTTTCCGTGGGGAAAATGTTGACGGTGGCAGTGGTGGGAAATGTCTTGGAAAGTTTTGCATCTGCTGTTCTGGCAGGGTCTTGTTCCTGTTGATGTTGGGGTGTCCTGGGTGGCAAGGAGTTTGCTTTGAATGATGAGTTGTGAGATGTTCAGGGGTTGTTTGAAGGCCAGAAGAGGTGCTTCAGGGAAGATTTTTCTCAGGCTTTTGAACTTTTGTCTCCAGGTATGGGTTGCAGCTGTTCAATGATGCCATGTATAGCTTCCAGTGTCGGGTGGTAGGTGACAACAAGGGATGTGCGGTTATAGGGTTCTTTCTTTCTGTATTTGAACAGACAGAGGGGAGAGGAGGGGGAAGGGGTTTGCAGGGAGTTACCTGTGTCCAGCGTGTTCTGTAGTTGTCCATTTTTCTCTGGTTGCTGCTGGAGCTTAAATGAGCTAATTTAAGCTCATTTAAGGAGAGGCTTGGTAGGTTGGGGATCTTCAGTTTGGAGAAGAGACGAGTGAGTTGAGATATGATAGAGGTCTCTAAAATCATGAGTGGTGTTGAACTAATAAACAAGGAGCAGTTACATACTTACCCTCTCAGCTAGTACTAGAACTAGGGGACACTCCATGAAACTCATGGGTGGCAAGTTTAAAACAAAGAAAATATTTTTTCACTCAGCGTATAATTGGGTTGTGGAATCTACTGCCAGAGGCTGTGGTAAGGGACAGTACTATAGCTGAGTTTAAAAGAGGTTTGGACAAGTTTCTGGAAGATAGGTCCATTAGCAGCTATTAGCTAGATAGGATCAGGGAACATGACGGGAGCTGGGGGAAAACAACAGGGAATGGATCCCCCGTTGTTACCTGTTGGGTGCTTCTCCGAAGCCACCGTGATTGGCCACTGTCGGAGACAGGATGCTGGGCTAGATGGACCATTGGTCTGACCCAGTATGGCACTTCTTATGTTCTTAAGCTGCTGCAGCACAAGGCATTTTTTGGTGGGAAGGGTTCCAGCCACAAAATTCCCCTCTCCCCACCATCCCAGTCAGCATCTATGCCTGTGAGGTAGGTCTCTATCATTCTCTCTTTTTTAACTGATGGGGAACTGGAGTGACAGCAATTTTCTTAAGAAGCCATCCATGTCAAGTCAAGATATGAACCCAAGACTTCCATCTCAAAGGGTATTCTTAAATAAACGTCACTCATGGGAGGAGGTGTCTGTGGTTGCCAAGTGGTGCAGCTGCAGGGCGCCCGTGCACGCAACACACACGGGGAGGACTTCAAACAAACATCTCCCAGCATGGCTGCCCAGTCCACACAGGCGGCCACCCTGGCTTGTATGGTGTACTCTGTATTTTTCAGGCGTGCTCCGTGTGTAACCATGGGTGCCCACTACGTGGGTCACGAGAGCGTGCCTCTCCACACACCACCGTCACATGAGCAGTTGGACACGTGGATGGTGGGGGCTATGTGTGGGCACGTCTCATTTAAAAGCATCAAAGGCCACCTGCTCTAGATACCAGCCCACATTGCCTCTCCTGAAGTTAATCAAGGTGGCTTTTGCTCACACCTTTTAAAGTTCACGCCACTTTTATTTATCGGAAGGTCATAAACATGAAATTAGGCATCTAGCGTTGGGTACCAAAGTTGAAATGTTTGGCCAAGGCATACAACTCCAGGTAATCCAAAATCATTCTTAGTAAGACAGTGAGGAGCAGTCCTCTTATGAATGTTTCATGCCCACGGAACCGTCAAAATGCTGGGCTTTACAATTGCTTCAAATTGAAGAGAGTTTCAAAGAAAAGAAACAAGTTCATAATGGCTCCAAGAAATGCGGATTTGCTTCTCTTTTCTAAATCGTATCTGTGAAATACAATAGGCATTTCCAAATGTCAGTGGCTGTGCTTCTGTGTGTCTCTCCTTGCTTTTCAAGAGCGTTGTATTGTGCATTCTTCTGAACACACACAATATACAGCTGAGAATTTCTGCTACTGAAAATATGTAACCGGTGGAACACTTCTGACAAGCTGAGACACAAAACTTTGACTAGCAGCAATTTATAAATCATTAAAAAAATTATGCAGTACAAGTAAGTGTGATAGAAATGTCTTCCTCACACTGTGCATTATTACACTAGAGAATTCCCATGAGAACCAAGAACTGCAAAACTGTTGCAGTCTAATGGAATTAAAGAAATCCAGGCAAAGGGAAATTTGACAATTTAAGCAGGGATATCATAACCCGCTGACAGGCATAAACCTGCCTTTTAGTCACTTGATACATTTGCTATGGGAATTACAATTTAAACAATAAATGTTCAACAAAACACAAAGTCCCTAAAATGTTGCACCTGGACGTTGGGATGAAAGGAAAACTTTCAAGAGCATCTAGATGATTTAGGAGCCCAGAGCTCCAGTCCTTAGATTGCTCCATCAGTGCAAGCCCCATTGATTTCAGTGGAGCTTGCACTGGCAAAGGGCTTTGACAACTGGACTGTGTCCCATTTTCAAAAATGACTTTGGCCAATGGCTCTCAAAATGTTTGCCTGTGAGACCCCATTTTGAGTTTTAAATGCAATTCTGTGACCCCAGTCAGGAACCAAGATATGCAAAGTCTGTCAAATATCAATTAGGATCATGATCCCATCTGCAGATGATGCTACCCTACTTGCAGGGACCCATATTCACTGTATTTTCCCCATTGCCACCTACTTGGGGTACCAAACTGCATTTAAGAGCCTGAGTTTTAATGAAAATCAATATGATGTTAGATCCTCAGTATCTAAGTTACTTTTTAAAATGGGACTTGAGCTCCTCAGATACTTAGGGAATTAAAGTTTAGTCCTAAGTTTGTTAGGAGTTCATATATGAAATAATCTAAAATACGAGGGAGTGGGAAATATAGAGAGCACAAAAATCTAGGGGGAGATTTTTCCTCTTCGTGGAAACTGGCAATCAGCAGATTTTACGTTAGGAGTGGCAGCTCATTTAGCTTAACAGGGGCTTGCTTCAGAAAATATTATTGATGGAAGACATCTTCTCTGATGATTAGGCATACCAGTGGCACCGGAGATACATATGTGGAACTATCCAGTCAGTCGGCAATACTCTAATTGTGATTTACCAAGAGAGCTAGGCTGCCTTGATTAAACCTGTTTACCTTGTATCCCTGATTGATCCCATTGATGAACTGTTGTGGCGGAGGGTTCCACAGGAACTTGACGGTGGTGGAATTCACAGCTTCAGCTTGGACATTCTGCGGTGGGGCAGTAGGCACTGTGCAAAGTCAGCAGGGAAAGCGACAAAACAAAATAGATTGGGGGAGTGCAGGGAAGAGAGGTGAAAGGAAAGGAGAGAAAGGGGAAGCAAAAACAGAAACCTTTAGCTGCCATTCATGATTCACAGGAAAATAACAGTGGTGAGAAAAGGGAGGTGTGATTTATTATTTTGGTACCCAGCAGTGACTTAAAAAGAAAGATAATTGGGTTATTTCTCATTTTCTCTTGGAAGTTCCTTTAATGGGTAAGGGGAGGAGGATGAAATGGTTTCTGTGGCTTATTATTCCACAGATGAGCTCCTCTAAGAGACTTGAGGCAGAAGCTTAGATGATGATAGGTGTATACATCTCTCTCAATTATCCTTTGCGATAATGGGAATCTATGGCCTCACCAAGAAATTCTCATAGTCCATTAAAACCCAACAACCCCTCTCAGTGGACAAGCAGAAATACTGTGTGTTCCTACAGGAATTTGAAATGTGGAATTATAACACAGTGGCTGCCTCTGCTTATCATTTAATGGGGTAAAAATGTATTTTATTTTATTTTATTTACCGAATAACATCCTGAGGGACAGAAATTATTCCCTGGAATAATGAGATTTTGCTCAATTGCCTTTTCCAAATGTGGCCCTTAGATTCCATAGTTATATGTTTGCTGTCCTTTCTTCCCTTTTCTGTGTACACTACAGCAGTAGCCATTTATTATCTATAATTTGATGCCCTCTCATGTCATGATTCATGGATTATACATAATCAGTGGGTTCAGAGATCAGAACTTATCCTGTGCTGCTCTAAATTCCCAATGGAAGGGGAACATTATTTCTTACCACAGCTTGGAATCCCCAGCATGCATTATAGGGTTATAATGCTATCTCAGTGATCTGTTGACATTATAAAGTTCTTGTGGTTTAGAGATACACCAGAACATTTTGATAGCATTACAGCTGTATAATACATTGCTTGGGATACATTATCCCTCATGAACAAGCCTCTGCTTATCAAGCGTCTCCGATTAAATCCATTTGTCATGTCATCAGAGCCCTGTAATGGGGGTATGGCTTGCATGCACGGATTTCCTCTGTCACTGATGCTTCATGTTAGAAAAAGTTATTTTAAAAATTAAAATCCCTGTCTTCCTCCTGCACAGGATTTCTTATCATATTTTATTTGCCAGAGATCTGCTATTGCGGCAGAAACGGATTTGGAATGTCTTTTACACTTAGCTCAATGTTAGTTTGTGATATCTCATCACAATTTAAAGAGATTTCACTTGAGATGAGAAGTAAATCACACAAGCAGCGCACTTGTGCGCCTTCCTCTTTCTTGTTATGGAGTTCTTAAGGGTTACTTTTATTATAATGCCCCTATATGTATAATCAGTCACAATGCCTTTGTTTGCCAGACATGATCACCCCTCCTCACTCATCAAAATCAGACAAGAATGTTAGCATTGGTTCCTTGTTAATAGAGTAACACCCACCTATATAAAGGTGGCAGGACATTACTATTACTACAGCAGGGGGGGATGGGGAAACCTTTTCCCTCCCATGAGCCACTTTGGGTGAAAACAGACATAACTCTACCTGTACTTTAACATCTATATGCATGTTACAGGGTTGCATAGGGTACCAATGCAGCCCTGCAACATGCACAAGAAACGTTAAAGCAGCGTTAAGGTGGTGTTAAAGTGGAGTTAGCGTTATGTCTGTTTTCACCCTTTGAAAATCAGTATAAGGTCTGCAGCAAGCCAGATAGAAGTTAGAAGCAAGAGTGCTTACGGGGTGCACTCATAATGAACTCAGTTTCTCTCCCTTCTCCTGCGCTCACTTTTTCAGTGCTTGAGGGCAGGAGCTGGATCCAGAGGCCAGATGCAAGAAGGGAACAAATACAAAAGAAACAAATATTGCCATAGGCAGATGTGGCCCACGGACCAGACATTCCCCGTTACTGCTTTATAGGTTATGCTACAGTGAGATATAAAACAATTTCAAACAAGCCACTCCTACAAAAATAATTGTATTTCCCTCCTCCAATTCCGTATCCCTGCACACTGCCAGCCTACCCTGCTTCTAGGTTTCTTTGAGCATCATCTTTTTCTTTAAGCGTTCTGAAAGACTTTCAAAAACTGGGAAATACGCTTTTTGGAAACTGTAATTTGCCAGAACACTCCAAATGTCCTAAGTGGATGGCAATTGCAAAGACAGGGCTTTCGTTCCCAATCCTCTCTCTGGCAAGTCTTTAAAAAGCCCAAGCAAATATACATGAACGTTTACTTAATTTTAGAAATGTGTGTAAGCAGAAGGGTGGGCTTTTTCATTTCTTTTTAAATGGGAACTATTTCTCTTTCATTACGAGGTAATGTTCTGAAACAAGAATAATAGCACACACACAAAATACCTGTTGCAAGAGGAAAAATGATAAAAAACGTGACCAGAAAATATAAAACCTGTGGTATATTAGAAATAATGATTTATAGTATAATTTATCTTTGCACTTCCTTAGAGAAAATCAAATCCCAATCTTAATGAATGCATTTAAGAGACAGATAGAACAAGGTTGGCTAATGTGCATAAACCTAATTTCACTGTATAAAAACAAAGCCCATTTTAATGTTTCTATCAATGAAAATATGGCTTTTATAACCCCCAGTTTACTTGAAAGCGCCAATGTTATATTCCCTCTTTATATGCTAAATTTAATGTCTTCCCCGACGATTTATACAATCTTTCCCTCAAAAACTGAATTTGGTCAAAGCTAAATGCTAATTTGCACAGCGCTCCCTAAATGGTCCATTCAACGTGCAACATTTCTCTGAGGTAAATGATCAGCATGTTACTGACACACAAACTGGCCTTCCAGAAGACCCCTCGGATTAGCAGTACTTAGCTATGCAGATCTGTGCCCCAGGCTAAATATTTCTTATTACCAAACAAAATAGAGATAGTTGATTTCAATAAGTATTTAGAAAGAAGTCCCTTTTGCAACGGAATAAGTTGTTGGTTTTATTTAAAACAATTGACATTTTTACGTCTGTGCTGGAAATCTCTCACCGGAGTACAACTCAAACTTTTTGTGACAAGTTTGAGGCATCTCTGAATTTCAGGGCCTAGTTGGACCGACAGAATCAACCTTTCCAGTCCTCATGGATGGCAATCTATTTAGGACTCGAATGCTAGAATTGTAAGTTAACATGCAGCATTCTAAAACGGCTCCTATCCGAAAAGGTCATGAAGGCACTGTGAATAAAAGCCATTAAATGGAATTAGCCAACAAGATAATGGAACAAAGAGAAGGAATTAAGGATAAGCATGTGCACATGTCTGGCTCTGCATGAATAAGCACTTAGAAACTTTCATGGATTCAGACACTGAGAAAGTCATTTTTAAACAAAAATTTAAAATACAAACTTGGAGATAGGTCTCAAACAAAGCACCACATTTTTAGGATGTAGCTTCCACATCTGTTTAGGCCCTTGCACACGTGTGCGTATGTGTGTGACTGCCATGAGCTGAAATCACGTCAAGGAGATCACGTGAAGTTCCGCTTGTCTGCAGCGAGATTTAGCTCATTTCTGCCGTGATTTTAGTGACGGGAGACAGGGCTGGATTCTCAGCCCTGTCTCCCATCACTGAAATCATGGCAGAAATAGGCTAATCATGTCAAAAGCCTCGTGCCCATGAGACAAACTTCACATGCTCTCCCTGATGTGATTTCGGGTCACGGCAGTTTCCCCTCCCCCCGCCCTCCTGTCTTGTTTGCAAGCGGCCAAAACCAGGCTCTTAGGATTGAAGATTTCCCCCTGATTGTTCCTTAAGTTACTAAACGGGGCAGCCTCACTGGGCATTTTCACATGGACAGCTGCCTCACCTCTGTCCGGCCTCACTCCTGGGCAGGTTAAAGGCGGCCCCTGCCAGATGTGCAGGTGGAGCAGAGGCGGGACAGGATGTCATTGCTCTGGGGCAGTAGGGCTCCCAAAAATCCAGAACCACCGCCAGTGGAACAGGCGGCCCAACCCTGAAGCTCCGACTGGAGGTGGGGCTGCCGTCCATCTGCTCGCTCGGTGGATGGTTGCTGCAGTCCAGCTCTCATCCAGGGGCTGCCTCAGCAACACCATAGAGCTGTGGGTGATCTGCCTGTAACTCTATGGTGTGGGGGAAGGGGATGCCGCATGGGCGGACCATGTGCTGCGGCAGCTGTTGGGTCCATTTAAAACAGTCCCAGGCGGGGCTGTAAGTGGGCAGACGAGGGGGTGCACCCCTGAACTTCCTCCAGGGGTGAGAACTCCTGAGTCCATGTAAAAACACCCACTGTGAACCCCAATAAGTAATAAGAATATTGTCTCAGAAGCCTACAGCTCTGCTTGATGGAAGCACACCTAATCATACATCCCCCTAGCAACGCAGCAGACTTCCCTCTGGGCACCTTACCATGTTTTGCATCTCAGAGGGCATCCAAAGGTGCAGACCCTGCAATCCAGAAACCACCCCTATTTCTGTGCAGGGATTTATTTATAGAGGAATGAAATTCCTGCACCTTCCCACCTCCCAGAATTTAGAGTAACAGGGCATAACCTGGCCACCAATGACATTTACACTAAGCAAATTCTTTTCTGGGCGTGACTAAAGATCTGCCATTCTCTCACTCCACTTCAGAGAGTAGGCCTAAAGGAACGAAGGCTACTTTCTAGACAGATATTCGGGGTCACGTCCAGGGACCCGTGTTGACTGCATTGCTGCAGTAATCTCGCAGTGCCACAGTGAAACTGCAGTGGGAACCGTCCGTAGGATCCTTAAATCCTGGCTAAGGCATAAACTTATTGCCTGACCCCAAACTAAAACTGCCGCTGCAGCTTCCGTTGGTCAGCGAGGTGTGACCATGACCCATGAGGGTGAATAGGCCCCTGGGAGATTCATTGTGGGTTGGGGGTCTTAGGGCCCTTTGTTTTGGTGAGGGAGGTCTCGGGCTTTAACATGAGGTGGGAGTTCTGGGGGGCTGAGATTCCAGAGGCTTTGAGTGGTGTTTGATTAACAAAATTGTGATGCTACGTCAAACCTGTTGAAAAAGCATGCTGGTAAGCAAATTTGCATGTATAACTTGTTGCATAATTATGCATATCAAGTTAATTATGCAAATGTTAAGGCTCGCGGTGAATTTGCAGAATTTAGCTTCACTGGTTGCAGAATTTAAGATTTTTTTGGTGCAGTGAACACGGGTTCCTGCTCATGGCCTTAATTCAAGGGTAGCAGTTGCCCTCCTTCCTCAGGATTGTTCTCTGGAGTTACCAAAGGCAGTTGTGTTGGGAAAATTTCAGTGAATGGGGACAAAAATATTCTGCAAGTGATCTCTTCATCTTCATATGTCATGTGTCTTTGCGATATCCTCTGAGTGGGAGAGCCTTTCAGATCTCATTGAACATGCTCCTCTTTTTTACGCTTCTCTCCATCAGTTATTTCTGAGGCTCACTGGTTTGAAAGTTCTTAGTACATCACATATGCCTCAAGACATACTGTTCAACTCTCTTCTCTCCCTCCCTTAATATCTGGGTGAGTGGTGGGGACGGAATAACAAGCAGTCAGTGAGTTGGTGATGCTATGTGAGTGACACACAAAGGAGAAAATACTGAGGGATAGGGCTGAAGCGGCAGCAGCTTTTACCACGCCGCGATTCCATTCTGCCATTTCGGAACTGCCCGCACCACACCACGGCTTTTCTGCTGACATTCCGCTAATTCCGCCGGCATTCTGCAAATTCTGAAACTATCGGAAAAATTGCGGAATTGTCGGAAACTGTTGGAAAACTGCTGTTCCGCTATTCTGTGGAGCTGGCGGAATGGCGGAAGTAGTGAAAATTGCATGTTTCCGCTATTTGTGAAGCCTGTGGAAGTAGCGGAATGAAATTAACGGAACTGCGGAAGTAGCGGAATGAAACTAGCGGAACGAAAGCCTCTGCCATGCCGTACACTAATTGCGGAAATGCTGTTTCCGGCAGAAATAGCTACCGCTGCGACTTTCCGCTACAGGCCTACTGAAGGTTACTGAGACAGTGCACAGACAAGGCAAATTCCCCTAAACAGTACACATAAGCATGACCTCTGGAGTAGCAGCTTCTTTCTCCTCCACTCCCTGCTTTCTCCATGCTTATTTGAAGAAGTAATCACCACCACCTCCTCCCCCACCACATAATCCCTGACCTCATGTGAACCCACATCAGATTTAAGTGAGTTAGGAGGTAGTTACCTCCAAACAAATGCTCATATATGAACAATCCTTAAACAGATTCAAAGACTAAATCTTCTATACAGGTGTATTGAGAAGTCTCAACTTTGCACATGATAATGAAAAGTCCTGTAGGACACTGCTCAAACGAGCAAAATCTACTTTATCGGGAGAGTTGGCACAAACCTGTGACAAAGGGAACCTCAAAGAAATAACAGCTGGAGAAACCCTAAGAAGAAAGGCATTTATATGCAGCATCAAACGGCTATGCTGAATGTCTCTCTGAAAAGTCTTTTTGAGGTTTAGAGACAGTCAAACCCTCTGACCTTGGTACTAGGCTGATGTTCAGTACTTTGCCAATAAGTCTCTCAAAGGACCTAATTGACATTATAGCTCAGTTTCTGTGTGAGTTCATGTCTTCAGGTATCTGACTAGCGTGGCTACCTTTCAGAAGTTGGTCATGAGTTATTTTATTACTCTGGGTAGCTGATAGACAGATATCTGTGGGCGCCTGCGATGAGTTTACTCAGGTTCAGTGGTACGGCTGTGTGGCCAGAGGAAGTCCATTTGAATGCGTAGGAGCATTCCTTGCTCTGCTCCTATCATGTTCATTTGCCCCGTTGGACGGGATATGCAAGGGATTCTGGGTATCATTTTTTCTGACCATACCCAAGTAGGGTTTTGTCAGTACAACTCACAACGCTGGTGTTTGTAGAGAGATGAGAAGGTAGCAAGGCGGGAAAGTAAAGGCTTCTTTGGCAGTTGTTTTAGCTCATATTCAAACTATATTATGGCTTACTCCCCCTCACCTGATCCCTCTCCTACACCCAACCTCCAGCTGCTTTGATTTAGGAGGTGTGCTCAGCAATGAGAAACAGTCACCAGCAGAAAGTGACTGGATGTTCTAAAGCTGCAGAGCAGTAAAGAGAAATACATTTTTTTTTTTAATACGGGGTTCTGACACCAGCGCTGCTTCTGATTAGATTAGGGCCAAGCTGTATCCCCTCGGTTCTGCAGCAAATGAAAAAATCTTCAAACTGTTCTGGGAATGAGCTGAAAACTCTCCAAGGTAATTGCACAAAGCTCAGCATGGCGTACATTAGGAGATGGTGGTGCCCATGCTGGAGTTATTAGTTTATATTGGGAAGTAGTCATATAAAATAAACAAGAAATGTACAGCTTTTAATCTATGTCCAATCACTACCCAGTAAAGAATTGTACAGGAATTAATCAGGCTTTGCAAACTGTCCTGCATTCTAAATACTCTTACCACTCAATCCGAATGCAGAACTGAGTGTGCTTAATTTATAACCCAGGATTTATATACTTATAAATGACCACAGGCAGACAATCAATAAGGAAGGGATGATAATAACAGCACATAATAGAAAGGGATGCTAGAGCTGATTGTATAGTTTGAGAAAAGGAGCAGGTGGTCGGAAAGATAAAGTTTCTAAGGCTGAAAGCGAACTTTTCACCCAGTTTTGATTCCGTCGGAATCAGGAGTTTCATTTGATCCGATTGAAACGTGGACCGAACGGAAAAACAAAAAAGCCTTTTGTGCATATACAAAACAGTTGTTGCCATTTTCCACATGCACAAAATGGTCCAGAATAAGTTTTCGAATAGAATTCTGACCAAAGTTTTGCTAAGCCATGTCAATTTTGTAGAAATATTCAGTGAAACCAGCTGCAATAACCTGAAATGGTCAATCCAACAAAATATGTAACTGCAAAATAATACGATCCAATGAAAGATTTTAGAGTCTGCATGCAAATTCTGTCAAGCTCTACATTTTAGTGCGGGTCATGACATTAAATCTGTTTGCTAGCAGAGGATCTTGGCATTTCAATGGGCAGTTATTAAGAGGCTGGAGGATGTCTAGATGCCTCCAGAATTGCAAGATTTAAGATTCCCCAAGATGTAACCTGGACAGGTTCCTTGTTCTGTAACTGTCCTTCTGAGCTGGTGCTGTATTTTACCAGCTTTTTTTTTTTATTAAATAAATCTCATCAGAATATAAAATATATTTAATCACATAATCTTGCACTCCTACTCACAGTTGACAAACAGTTACAAATAGGGATGTGCGAACAGAACTGAGTTCAGAAATTTGGTTCGGTTCAGTTCAAAAATCAAGTTCGGTTCGGTCGACCGAAGTAGTCGAGTTTGGTCAAATTCTGAACTTCCGAACCGAGTGCGTACATTCAAAACCGGTGTTTTAAGCTGTTTTTGGCCTTCCGAACTGGCTCCAATTCAACCAAACAGTTCGGTCGAATTCAAGTTTGGTTCGGAAGTTCGGTTCGGTCAACCGAACTAGTCGAGTTCGGTCCGAACTCCAAACCGCGTTCGCACATCCCTAGTTACAAATACATTGCTGATTATAAGCTCACTGGTGTACTGTAAAATGGTACTTTTAATAGCTCTCCATTTTTTACAACCTACTAATGCAGAGATCTTGACTTTGTCTAATGCTCACAATTCAACACTGTCCAGCAGTTTTGGGTATAAGTGGAAACGGCCTAATTCTCAATTACAATAAAGCTTCTCCACAGTGCTGTTGGTAGTGTCATTGGCATAGCGAAAAGGGTGGACTGTGCGGGGAGACCTCATACCTTAGATTTATGAGAAGGGATACTCCCTCCACAAATGAAAACCAGGGCCAGGATTGCTGCTGCTGTTTCCCCCTAGCTGGGATTTTGCTAAAATGGCAGCTTTATCATGATGCATGACACAGATCCCAATCAGCGTAAGAAAAGGGGCAGAACCACCATCCATATTCCCAAACTGGGATAGCAAGTTCCAGTACTGTTTGGAAACTGGCAGGCAGGAGCAGCAGAGGGGAGGTCCCCTACATTCGTTACAGGCAGTGCCAGTCAAGTTCATGGGGAATTAGCACAGGGTGGGCAAGGTAGAAACTATGTGGGAACAAGAACTGGGGGGAGGGGGGAACTCCTGAGGGTTTAGATCAGGCATGCAATCCACTTAATCCTGACGTCAACCTCAGGTGATCTACCAGGACTTCTGCTGGCTCTGGGGCTCCGGACTGGGGCCCCTCCTGTGGGCTCCCAGCTCTAGGGCATCTCAGCATTTCTCCACTCCCAGGAGCAGAGAGGAGCACTTCCTTTACAGAGTGCTTTCTCCTCCACACTGGAGGATCTCTCTTAGACTGTCTTCTTCCCAGAGATGCTACCTGGGGCAATGGTCCTGGTGTCCTTCACAGAGGGGAGCTCCCCCTCCCTACACCATGATCCAGTGGTAACTAGCTTGTCATCTGCCAGCTGATCACAATCTCCCCTCTGGCCACCCCTGGTCTAGATGCCCGCCCCTCCACCCCAACCTGAACTAGGGCCCTTGTTATGCTACTGAGAAATATTAAAGGTGCTATTACAGTGCATGTAATCCTCTGCTATTTATGTAGTTTACAAGCAATTAAGGAGATCTTTATGCTGCTAGAGTGGTGCAGGGAAGACTTAGAGAAACTATGGATTATACCCTAAGATGCACTTATTTTGACTTTTGTAATTCCCTCTTCTGCGGGCTGCCGGCAGTGTTAATTCATCGCTTGCAGCTTGTTCAGAATGCGGCAGCATGGCTGCTTACTGGTCTGGGCAGCTGTGATCATATTACGTCTGCCCTGAGTTCCCTGCATTGGCTGCCTGCGGAGCGACGGATTGAGGTTATATTAAGATTGCGCTGCTGGGTTTTAAGGCCCTGAACGATTTAGGTCCTGGCTTTATTTGAGACCTACTTCTGGAACCTCACAGTGATGGGTATCTGCGCTCAGGAACCACCCGCCGTTTAGGGGTTCTGCCACCACACCCGACGTCGGCAGGCAATTGGGCTTTTGCTGTGGTGCGCCTCTTGGTGTGGAACTCCCTCCCTCCAGATGTTCATCTCAGTTCCTCCCTCCCTTACCTTTAAAAGGCACCTGAAAACATATTTATTCTCTAGGGGCTTTCAGGATCCACGGACGGTTCCCTCGATGCAGTTTGTCCTCCCTTTTCTCCTACCCCATTTTAAAAATGTTTATTACCTGTGTTAAAGTGTTTTAAATTGTTTTGTATTATTGATATCGTTTTTAACTTTTTGGAAGTGTTTTTGTAAAGCGCTCTGAGTGCCATGTAAGGCAGGGGATGCTATAAAAATAAATAAATAATAATAATAATAATAATAATAATAATGTATTTGTTTATTTATTTAATTTCTATCTCGCCCTTTCCAGAAGGCTCATGGTGGCTAATTTCCTCTCTGTAAAAATCTATAGCCTAGCTGAGATTTCTCCGTGCAATCCATTGTCTCAACATGCTCTAACCCCATGCAAAAGTTGTTAACACTAGCTGAGAAACGGGGATTGTGACGAAATCTGCAGTTCAGGCTGCAGTACAGAGAGACGAGCTCACCTCCCTGTAAAGTGTATTCTGTCACTGCTCTGCTGAAGGCTCCCAAGCCAGCGCCATTATAAGATGCCACTTGGATTTCATATTGAGTCCAGATGATCAGTTCTTTCACCAAGCAGTAGTTAATCTCTGCGCTGGTGATGTTCTTGTATTGGTATTCCCCAGGGAGGCCTGCCAGGCGATACCTATTGATAGAAAGGGAAATTCATCCATTGCAGTCAGTTAAAGGATATTAATTATAGCAAATGTACTAACTAGCAAAAACAGTTTATTCCGCTTTAAAAAAGAATATACAAACTTTTACTGCAGAATTATACAAGGGATAATAAAAGAATCATCAAAACCAACAGACTAACTCCTGATATGACTATATCCTGCGTGACTGGTACAGTATTTATAAGCTGATCTCACTGAGATTACATGCTCAGGGCTAAATAAAACTGGTATTTTATCCTGTTTTACGGTGGTAGAAAAATTACAGCTTTTTAAATGTGGATTGTCTAGTAAAAGCCGTGATTTAGTAAAAAAATAAATAAAAAACCCAGATGTGATTTTTATCAGGGTGCTGCTGTAAATCAATTTGAGGAATGTTTCTTGCCTAGCCTCTGAGCATTCAGTAGCTCTCCGACCCTTCAGCCTCAGGGTCTGACACACCAGAACTACTACTAAGGATTCCTATTCAGAGTACTGAACAAGTACTGGAGCAGGAATTTCCTAGAGAAAAGCATGCTGAAGAGAAGGGATTGGAGCGGTGGCAAAGAGACGGTATAGTTTAGTGGATAAGCCGATGGACTTGGACTTAGGAGACCAGGGGTTCAAATCCCGTCTTCACCGTGAACTCTGTGGGTGGCTTTAGCCAAATCACTATCTTCCAGTCTCAGTTCTCCATTAGTGCTGAATCAAAGCTGGCCATTCCCAAATCAGTGGGAAATCCCATCATGTTGGAAACATTGCTGAATGTTCTGTAGGATTTTCAAGTCCAGGACACATTTTGTGATTCTGTTGATTTTTTTTCTACAACTTTTGTAATCTTTCAGCATTTCCTGTCACTTTTCATTACTTTTCATGATGTTTCGGGACCTTCTGTGACTTTTCTGTATTTTCATGTCATAGTGCCTTTGCTTTCTTGACTTCCAGCTCCATGCCTACAAGCCCTCTTAGCCCAATGGTGAGGGGTGGGGGGAGGAGGAGGAAGAGGAGGGAGTGCTGCGTCTGCCATGTCTGACCTGTATTGTGCCTACCTCCTTCTCTCACCAATGTGCCCAGCACATACCGAAAGTACCAGAAGGTACCAAAAGGACCTCCCGAAGGGCATTCTCAAATAGGAACAAATGAATGTGGTGAAAACCCAGTAAGTTTCTGAATTACAAGGGGGGGAAACAG
Organism: Sphenodon punctatus; assembly: GCA_003113815.1. Taxonomy (NCBI): domain Eukaryota; kingdom Metazoa; phylum Chordata; class Lepidosauria; order Sphenodontia; family Sphenodontidae; genus Sphenodon; species Sphenodon punctatus. The sequence goes on along the minus strand of QEPC01010859.1, from coordinate 10,628,690 downwards.
TGATTTTTCCATTTTCAACAGTATTGCCTACGAATCGTCGTTTCAGTTCTCTTCCTTGTCTGTAAAAGGGGAATAATAAGGACTTACCTGACAGGGTTGTTGTGAGGGTGAAATAGCTAAGAAATGTAAAGCACTTTGAACACTGAAAGTGCTGTATGAATGATAAGTAATTAAAAAAAAAATAACAAAGAGATTGGAGTTATAGGAGAGGAAAAAACTGAACAAATGTTTCTATGCAGAAACTGTGGTATAGAAAGCAGAGGCCATCTAGAAGGCACCTTAAAGCCCCTTTTCTAGTATGTCCCTTTGCGGGTGGCAAGAGTCCAGTTAGAGGAAATAATAATGATCAAAAACAAACAATCCTTGGAAACATGAGAACTTGGGTGGGGGACTGTTTCCTTCTTTGCCTTTAGGAAATAGCTGCTTACAATATGTTAATCAATCATCATATCAGAAATAAGCAGACCAAACAGTATGACTTGCAAATGAAGGATTACGGCTCTGTAAGGAGGCAAATGTGGAAAAGTTTAGGTTTTCAGTCATCACTGCAGTTTTCCTGCAGTTGTATCCATCACCCATCTGACAAGCAGCACTGATTTTAAAAGAAAGGCTTCCTAGAAAGATCTTGGTGCCGCTCTCCAGCATGGGTAGGTGTATGTCTATCTATATGTGTAGAATTGTATGTACCTTCCTATCAGCCAGGAAGTGGAGGCAGGAGAGGTATCAGACACAAGGGAGGCAGAGACAGATGAAGCATCACTGCTGGGCCAAGTGACTGACTGACGGATTCTCTCTCTCTCTCCACACACTGACACAGCCCAGGAGAGCAGGGTGACTTCCTGACAGAGCTTTGCCGTCTTGTGAAACATTAACACAAAGTCACACCACAGACTTGACCGAGCAGAGGCTCTTCATCTGTCTCTGTCTCCCTTGTGTCTAATACCTCTCCTGCCTGCACTTCCTGGCTGATGGGAAGGTGCACTGGCTGCCTTGCTCCCTTGGCTCAGCACTTGCGGCCCCAGCGCACACGGAGCAGGCAAGGTGCAGGAGGGGCGGGGTATAAATATATTCAATAAATAAATAAATAAAGGTGTGGAATGTATCTGTGATCTAATCTCTTGTGCTGTTGGCATCTCACACACACACACACACAGAGAACACAGCACTCTGCTGGTGGAAAGGAGGGCAGATGGAGACGTCCAATTCTAAAATGTCATGTCTTTGTGTTTTTTCTCACTGTAAATGTTGATGTATAGCAGACCTGACTTGTTCAATACACCTGCAGGGGTTCTACCAGTTGAAGATCTGAACGGTCCTCTACCGAAAGCTCTATGCCTCACCTGATGTAATACGGAGCCTTTCTCATCTAACTTTTAACGTACAGCTACTGTACTTCAAACCTAGTTAAAACAATCTCTTGAACAATGGCTGTCTTCTTACAAAGCTTTCAAGGATGGGCTTGGGATTCTGGGGATGGGGGAGATTTATTTTAAATTTATTATTTTTTTTACATAAAAGCCTTACTAAATGACCCCCCCACACCTGGTCTAAAGAATATTTTCCATAAACTGATGTGGACCAAAGTTAATGGGCATGACACGGATAATGCTCTACAGAGGACAGGGATAAATTTGGCTCATTTGTTTGAATATTTATTTATTTATTTTCATGTTTTATAACCCACTCCCTACTGCCCAATGGCAGCTCGAGACGGCAAACAATAGACAGTAAAAACAAATACAAAAATATAAAATACAATATAATATACAATATAAAATCTCAAAACCAAATAAATACCCTACCCCCTACCCGTCCCCCTCACCGAACGCCTGGTGAAACAGCCAGGTTTTGCATTGTCTAAGGAAGGAGGGGAGGTCCGGATAAAGGCGGACCTCCAGTGGGAGAGAGTTCCACACCCTGGGTGCAGCCACTGAGAACGCCCTCTCAAACGTTGCCACCCGGGATACCCGGAGGATCTCTAAGCGGGTGCGCCAGCTGACTGCAGAGGTCAATCCAGGACATGAGGGGTGAGGCGGTCCTGCAGGCAAGCGGGGCCCAGGCTGTATAGGGCTTTAAAGGTAATAACCAACACTTTGAATAGGGCCCGGAAACCGGTGTTATGTTCTCAGCGCGGCCCTTCCCCACCAGGAGGTGGGCCGCCGCATTCTGCACCAGCTGCAGTCTCCGGGTCGTCACCAAGAGATGGGTCAGGAATAATGAAACTATGTTGTGATGAAGCAAGGAGATGGTCAAGTTAGCCCAACAGAAACTCATCCCAGTCCCAATACTCTTGAGTGTATCAGCAACTTGGATGGACACTGGGGCTGATCCCATGCCCCGTGTGTGCGCACGCACAACGGCGACCTTTGCACATGAGTCATAGGCCCCATGCCGGGAATGTGCACGCACCGTGTGTGCTCTACACGGCCGTCTGCAGAGCATGGGATAGGCCAAAACGATTCACATTCCCCATCCTAGTAAGCACACTTTTGGCTGCTGTGCTACTTTGTGAAGACATGCCACAAATAATTATAGAATACAATATAAAATGCAGTAGCTGAAATATTGGGGTTTAGATGGGATCCTAGGAAAACCGCAAGTCCCAATTCTCTGCGTATGCTTGGACATAGTGAAGAGAAATGCCCATAACTTTCACTCAGGGCTGCTCCGTCCCAGTGCCAGGGCTTAAAATGTCTGGTTCTGATTCCATCGGAACTGAGCATTTCATTCAGTCTGAACGGAAATTGGAATGACTGATAGATACACCTGATCTTTTGTTCCAATTTCTGATCAGACCAAATGAAATACTATGGCCATTTTGCGAATGCGCAAAACAGCCCAGCAGCCATTTTGTGTGTGAACAGATAGCTGTTTTTCAGAAAAAAGATTCGTCTGGGACTCTGATTGGAAAGGTTCCAATCATAATTGATGCCGCATTTATTGCGGTGGGCAAACCAGAGGTTGTGAAAGTCCCGCCTTGTCCGGTTTCATGGGATCAATTTCAGGCGGTGTTGGCCGCCGGGGTGGGGGATGTCCTTGGGGCTCTTAGGGCCACCTTTTGTGAACTTGACCCATGCCCGCCCTGGCTGGGTAAGGCCAGCCAGGAGACAGTGGAGTTGCTGCTGGCAGGGGTGATCAATGCCTCCCTTCGGGAGAGCAGAGTGCTGGGCTGCCTCAAAGAGGTGGCAGTGCGGCCTCTGCTCAAAAAACCATCACTTGACATTGATTCCTTCGCCAGTTATCGGCCGGTCTCTAACCGTACCTTTTTAGGGAAGGTTATTGAGTGGGTTGTGGCCCAGCAGCTGCAGGGGCACCTAGACTGCACTGGTTATCTGCATCCCTCTCAGTTCAGTTTTCGTCCAGGCTATGGCACAGAGACTGCGCGTGTTGCCTTGGTCAACAACCTGCGGCGCGAATTAGATCAGAGTCGACTGACCCTCCTAATTTTGTTAGATCTGTTGACTGCTTTTGATACTGTTGACCATGAGATGTTGGTGACTTAAGAACATAAGAGGTGCCATACTGGGTCAGACAAATGGTCCATCTAGCCCAGCATCCTGTCTCCGACAGTGGCCAATCACGGTGGCTTGGGAGAAGCACCCAACAGGTCACAATGGGGGATCCATTCCCTGTTGTTTTCCCCCAGCTCCCATCATGTTCCCTGATCCTGTCTGGCTAATAGCTGCTAATGGACCTATCTTCCAGAAACTTGTCCAAACCTCTTTTAAACTCAGCTATAGTACTGGCCCTTACCACAGCCTCTGGCAGTAGATTCCACAACCCAATTATACGCTGAGTGAAAAAATATTTTCTTTTATTTGTTTTAAACTTGCCACCCATGAGTTTCATGGAGTGTCCCCTAGTTCTAGTACTAGCTGAGAGGGTAAATAACTGCTCCTTGTTTATTAGTTCCACACCACTCATGATTTTATAGACCTCTATCATATCTCCTCTCAGTCGTCTCTTCTCCAAACTGAAGAGCCCCAACCTACCAAGCCTCTCCTCATACGGGAGCCCTTCCATGCCCTTGATCATTTTTGTTGCCCTTCTCTGTACCTTTTCTAGTTCAGCTATGTCTTTTTTGAGATGGGGCGACCAGAACTGCACACAATATTCGAGGTGCGGTCGCACCATTGATTTGTATAGAGGCATTATGACATCCTCAGTTTTATTCTCTATCCCCTTCCGAATAATTCCTAACATTCTGTTTGCTTTTTTGACTGCTGCTGCGCACTGCGCTGTGGATTTCATTGTATTGTCCACAACCACCCCCAGATCCTTTTCCTGAGTGGTAACTCCTAGCTTAGTACCCAGCATTGTGTACGCATAGTTTGGATTATTTTTCCCTACGTGCATCACTTTGCACTTGTCCACATTAAATCTCATTTGCCATTTAGATGCCCAGGCACCCAGTGTCGTAAGATCCCGTTGCAGTTCCTCACAATCTGCTCGTGTTTTAACTACTTTGAATAACTTGGTGTCGTCTGCAAATCTGATCACTTGCTTGCGGGATCAAGCTGGAGTGGGCAGGATCATCCTTGACTGGTTCTGCTCTTTCCTAACCGAGAGGACTCAGTGTGTGGTGCTCGGGGATTGTTCTTCAACTCCATGAGACCTCACACGTGGTGTCCCGCAAGGTTCTATTATGTCCCCGCTCTTGTTCAATGTGTATATGCAGCCACTTGGCAAGGTTGTGAGACGGTATGGGGTGCTGTGTCATCAATAAGCTGATGACACCCAGCTCTACCTCTCGTTTTCCTCAAAACCAGACCCAGCAGTCTCGGTGCTTACCCGATGTCTGGCGGCTGTTGGGGATTAGATGAGGGCGAGTCGACAGAAGCTGAATCCAGACAAGATGGAGGTGATGGTGGTGGGGAGGGCAGTGGATGTGGCGGCTCCCATCATTGATGGGATCCGCACTCTGCTGGTATCCCAGGTCCGTAGTCTGGGCGTGCTCTGCAATCCACAGCTCCACCTGGATTCCCAGGTGGGGGCTGTGGTGAGGAATGTATTTCGCCAATTACATCTGGTGCGATGGTTTCAGCTGTATGTTTCAGATAGTGACCTGGCCACCATCATCCATACTTTCATTACCTCAAGATCGGACTATTGCAACACGCTCTATGTGGGGCTACCTATGGTGACAGTCCAGAGACTGCAGCTAGTGCAGAATGCAGCGGCCCATCTCCTTACAGGGATGGGCCACCGTGAGCACATTACACCGGTGCTCCGGGCTCTGCACTGGCTGCCTATAGTCTTCCGGGCCCGATTGAAGGTGCTGGTTTTGACCTATAAAGCCCTATACGGCTGTGGTCCGACTTACCTATGGGACCACCTCGCTCTCCACGCTCTGTAGCATCCGCTGGGAGCACCCTTCTTGAGGTCCCCGTATGGCCCATGGGGCCACTATGGAGAGGGCATTCTCGGTGGCTACACCTCGGCTGTGGAACTCCCTTCCAGTGGAGGTTCAGGTGGCCCTGGATCTCTCCTCCTGTTGTATGTGTAAAACCTGGCTGTTCCACCTGGCTTTTGGCGAGTGAGATTGGATGTAGGGTGGGATGGGGAGCTGGGAGGAGGGGTTGGTTCTGTGCCTTCTCTTTTTATTGTATTGTTTGGTTTTTACTGATTTTATGTGTTTTAACATTGTAAGCCATCCCGGGCTGCTTGGAGCAGGCGGGGCAGGGTAGCAAATGATTTTATAAAATAAAATAAATAAATAATTGTAGCCAAAGTTATTAACAACTAGGGATGTGTGAACGCGGTTCGGAAGTTTGGAGTTTGGACCGAACTCGACTAGTTCGGTTGACCGAACCAAACTTGAATTCAACCGAGCTGCTTAAAACACCGGTTTTGAATGTACAAACTCGGTTCGGAAGTTCGGAATTTGATCGAACTCGACTAGTTCAGTCAACTGAACCAAACTTCCGAACCGAACTCGATTTTTGAACCAACCCAAACCAAATCGAATTTCCGAACTCGGTTCTGATTGCACATCCCTATTAACAACTGTTCCATTTTCATGGAAATGGTATGCGAAAATTGAAGCAGCTGTTCCGAATCCACCCACCCACCCAGTGCAAGGGAGAATAACAGGGGTCGTACTCTAACTTGCACATCTGTTACGAATTTGGTGTAGTTGGTTTGCAGAAAACCTATTCACTTTAGTTATTTTTAATTCCAAACACCCAGTGTAACCACAGCATAGATGACCTATCACACACTCTCTTCACCTGGTACAACAAGATGTCAAATTACTTGCGGTATCCTTGTCCTCCCATCACCTGCAACTCCTTGCTATTCCTCTACTGTTGTATGTTAAAACTGAATAGCAAACTCTTTGGGGCAGGGAACTATCAAATTTAAAGCTCCATGAAGACCTCTGGCACTATATAGAGACTGCTCACAGATGCTCCCTCTCCTGCTCTGTCATTCAGGGTCCCTTTTTCCCCACCAGAAACCCGTATTCACTGCCTTTTCCCTATTGACAGCAATGGGGGAAACACGGTGAGCACGGGGCCCTGCCCGTAACTAAGGCCGCTTTTAGATGTGCAGCTGTGATCAGGCGTGGGACCGGCAAAACAGCCGCGGCGCTGTTTTAGCTCTGGGGTGACATACGCGGCCGGAAAAGAATGTGCGGCGCCGGATCACGCGCACAACTTCCGCTTTCGGTTTGTCTAAAACAGCGCCACGGCTGTTTTGCCGCTCCCGCGCCTGATCCAGCTGCACGTCTAAAAGCGGCCTAAGCCAAGCATATGCACCTGTGACTTCTCCGCTTTGGAAATGCTTCCCCATCTCTCGGTTCCCCTCTCTCACATCTCCTCTTCCTTGTCTAGACTAGACTGTAAGCACTTTGCAGCAGGGGCCTGTCTCCTATTAACAGTTGTTCAGTGTCAGGTACTTTATTGGCATAATAAATAATAATAATAATAATAATAATAATAATAATAATAATAATGTAAATCAGACTGGAACTAGGACAGCGGTTCCCAGATGTTGGGTCTGCGTGACCCTGATTTGACACTTAAACAGAGTCCTGCAACCCCACACAACAACACAGACATGCAAAAACTATCCAATATCGCTGGGATCATGACCACATCTGCAGATGACATGTTCTCACTTGGGGTCCCATGACACTCAGTTTGGGAACCTCTGAACCTCATTAATATCCCATCCTTGTAATATCACAACACCTGCCTCCCGTACTCATACACTTAAGTTTTATACTTTGTAGTCAGGCCCAAGTTCACAGCACTTGCCTCAGGATGTATCCATGGAGAACCCCATTATGTTCACTTTCAGGAGGGGGTTGCCACTGAACCATGATCGACTGATTGGTGCGTCCACTGGCCACTATGTTTTTAGGAGGGGCACTGGGGGGTTCTTCAGGCAGCATCAACCTAAATGTAAAGAAATCAGCAACACCGTAATGGGAAGTGACCAGTGAGAAAAAGCGGCCTTTCTTTTTACATTCTGACTAAACACAAACCGTCTTTGATTACTAAGTCGGATGACTGGAAAGAAACATAACACTGATCAAACTGCTGGAGACGTGCATGAAATACTTACAACAAATCAACATAATAGCAAATCAGTTAAGTAAACGGAGAGGAAGACGGACGAAGTAACCTTGTTCTGTCTGAATCGCCCAGGTGGCCACAACTCTTTAAAAAAGATTTACAAGCCTGAATGAGTTAAGGCTCAGGTTCAGAATCGGTGACGCCTTTTAAATTAGTTCCTTCAACTCTTTCAGGCAAAGTTCTACCATTTGTTTAAATATTTTTTTAATTTTTTGTTAAAAAGCCATTTAGAACTCAGCTGTTCTATGATTTAAGCTCCTAGAAAGCTCGGATTTGCGGCGGGAGAGAGGAGATGTGTTTGAAACTCAGCTTGATGAAGTCATCCTTCTATGTCACCTCTGGATGGGTTCCAGATGTGACGAATCAGTGATTGGGGAGATGCTACGTCCATTCCAGGGTTAACCACTGTGGCTTAAACAATGGGAAAATATCTTAGGCCTCACACGCGCCTTCTAACATCCTGTTAGATTTCCAGTCGGCTGTGTTTTTGGCCTCCGCTATATGCAGAGCTTGCTGCTCTGCCAATTGCCATCACAGCTAAAAATTGCTCCTAGCTCATGGGTACTTTTAAGTTTTGTGTAGCCCTGGGTAGCTATTGCGTACCTATATTATATATATACCCAAAGTGACGTGGGTTTCACATTTCTAAGTGGCTGGCAGATTTCTACAGGCATTGCATTTAATAGGCAACTACTTTTACCGTACCTGCTGGTCTCGGCGCTGTATTGGCCCTTGCCCACCTGGTTAACAGCACACACTCTAAACTGGTAGGTACGGGCAGGCGTTAATACACTCACAGTGACACCGGTCATCTTTGGGTCAACGTTGGATAGATGCACCTTCCACGGAGAGTCTGGGGGAGGAACAGACATTTTAAAAATACAGAAGTGTTTGTTAATTGTCCGTCAGAAGCATGATGAGAGTCCCTTTGATTTTATTCATGTCTTCCCTCGGAACAACTTTAATAAGAAGTTTCTTTTAGACAAAAGAAAGCTTCCTGTCAACCCACATGGTTAAGGAAGATTGCACATTTATCTAGTGGAAAGGGAAGCTGCACATGTCACTGCATGATAAATAAAAACTATATTCATTAACATTTTAATAAAAGAGGAAATGAGCATGATAAAGACAGATGTGCTGTGTATTTCACAACCCATCTGTTTGGCAACCCATTACAACACCACACCCATGAGTGGCTCTGGCTGAAGGGCTGTAATGAAATTCACAGCTAGCTTGGAATATCTTTCTATCCAGCTTTCAAGCAGGTGTGGAAGAGCAACTCTCTCAGCCAAATTAGCTCCTCACTGCAAGACCCGAGAAAGCTTCTGCTGGGGATTCTACATGCCTGCAAGTTTCCAGCTTAGCCAGTGCATGCTATTCACTCTAATCATTTCTTAGGATGGCTCTCTGGAATAAACACTGGCAGTAGTGTAAAACCCCCACTGTCAGTTCACATACTTCACACACTGAGTTTCCCTGCTGCCTGAATTACATTTTCAAGTTTTCAGAGAAGTGAAAAATGAAACATGTTGGAAATTAAATATTCGGCCTTGTTTCCATCCTGGCATGGTGTCATACATTCTCCCAACAAGCCACGAATGAGGCAGTTAAGGAGAGGTGACATTTGTTTTTGCTGCAGCAGTGGAGTGATGGAATCAGCTGATTTAAAGACTTTAAAGATCAGTTTTTAAATAATACCAGCTGTTTTCATGTTCCACGCTGAAAATTACAAACACTTCCGGAAATAAATGAGGACCCAGCCATAGACGGCTGCAACATGTCTCAGCGTGCAGCTCATCAGAATTGTATTGCAATCCCGTATCGGTCACCAAGATGATTCCACAAACTGATAGAAAATGAAGATGAACTATGCAAAAATGCAGAACTTGGGTAAATTTCACATTAACACATAAATCACGAATTCAGCGCTTTGCTGGCTGATCTTTTCACAAGTTAAAGTCTTCTGAGGCACCATGCCAGTTGGGTTATAAAGAGGCTGTATCTTTTAATTATTCACAATATATTTATTCCGGTAATAGCTTTCTCAGATCAAGGTCCTCTTCCCAGGATTCCTGACACAGCAGGCACCAGGCATGCTGGGGACATGTTCTTACATGCAGAAGAGTCTTGTGAAGATCACAAGCTGTACACACTCACCAGCACAGGTTGGTCCTGTAGAAGATAACATCACCTTATCTACTTTAGCCTCTAATCCAGACAAAGCTCCTTGTCTTTCCCTTCAAGGCTCTTCATGGCCTTGCTCTGTTTGATCCTTCTGCAGTTGTTTCCTGCTTCATTTTCACCCAGGAGCTTCACTCCTCCCTCTGCCACTGCTCCCTTCCACCCCAGAATCTCCTGCTTTCTGAAATCTCTTTGCCCCTTCTTTCATGCTGCCCCCTATGCCTGGAAACACAGTCACTCTGCTCCCTCCCTTCCAGCCGTCAAATAACTCCTAAAAACCTACCTCTTCTGTCAGGCTTTCATCTAGACCCTCAACCCCCACCCCGGGCAGCTCGTCAAACTTCCTCTACTGCCTTTTCAGTCAGAGTATCCTTCTCCCCGGTAACTAAGCTAAGCACCTGCAACGTCTCAATTTCATGAATGTATCCCTGCTTCCCCCTATGTTCCCCCCGACCCCCCCCCCCTCGTGTCTTTCCTAGATTGTAAGCTCCTCGGGGTAGGGACTTTTTTCTAATTAAGGATTATACAGTATCAGATACATTGCTTGTGCAATATAAATAATAAACAACAGGGCCAATCCCATTCCCCATGTGCACTACGCAGAAACTACACGCACGTCCAATGCAAGTACATTATGGCGGATCCTCCAGGGGGTTTGGGACTGCGGCCAATAACAAGATATCAATAATCAATAATCACTAATCCTCAAAGCACTTTGCCAGCACATATCCAATTCACTCCGAGGGGCTTGTGTCAGTAGAATACTCTGCAGATCCGGCTGTCCACTTCATTTATACATGGAGACTAACACATCAATAACGTTCCAAGCCATGTTAATAAGACAGCATCACTTGGCCTGCGGTTGTCTACATTTGGACAACAACAGCTTGAGGGAAACCACATGAAAATTTGATAAGCATGCAAGGGGAGCGTAGCTCATATTAACTATGTAAAGCATAGACTTTAGGCACCATCTCTAGCTTGCTTTCTACAGGACTTATTCTATGACTGTTGCCCAGCAATTGTTTGCTTCACAATGTCCAAGAGCCTGAAGAAAATGAATGGAAAGCAGGAGCTAAGGTATGACTGGCTTAATAAGTTGCCTGAGGCAGCTTAATCAAGAAAATGGAAGAGTAGACACTAACAAGAATGGTGAATTCCATAAATGAGCTAATCGTCACCGGTCCATTTCCTGGAGCAATTCAGTTTCATTTGTTTACTGCGAATGTAAACACCACTTGAGAGTGCTTAACCCAAGCAGTTCGATCTAGTGAACGGTTTGATTCAACAACAAGGCCTATTAATCTCCTCAGCACCTTGGGGCTGTGCTCTGTTTATACGCTGCATCTGTAGAATACTTTATTTATTCTTTTTCCTCTCCTGGTAGAAGATAAAAGATCTGGCAGGAAGAGAGATTAAACTGAAAACTAATATAAACGAACCCTATTCATCTCCTGGGCACTCTGATTTGTACAGAAAAGTGGTTTGGGAAGGATTTGCTTGCTCATGGAGCAGTGGGTTCGGTGAGTTTGCAGAGTATCTTTAAAATTTAAATAGCAAGTCTTCTCTTGACAATCAATAAACTAAACCCTTTGAAAGGAGGCTCTTCTACCTCAAACACGTAACAAAAAGCCGGATTGCAAAGAAGCTTGTTTCACCATCTAAAAGAACAATTTCGGCATTGGAAATGCTCCATAAAAATTTTGACACTCACTTTCCTCTCCTTCAGGGATTACTGTCACTCTCCTGACCCAGAAAAGCCAGGAAAACTTCCATAGTGACAAAAGACTTGCCAGGTCAAACCATTAAATAGACCTCTGTTATATTGAACAGACAGTGCTAATCTTTCATTTAGCTTAAGCTGCCCAGAACATACTCCTAGCTCTGCTTGCACACTCTTCCACTGTAATTGCTGTTGGCTGAAAAACTTTCACATTTACTTGTCAATTTTCTCAAATGTGATGACTATTTTGAATTAACACCTTTTTTCCTACCAAGTTCAAGTCCTTGAAACGGAAAAAGTGATGACCAGCTCCACATCCTAACACTTGATTATTTCAGCCTTAAGAATTCATTTTTGATTGTCAAAGAATTTCAACTTTAAGTGCGCTGTGTGATAACAGTGACATCCTTGCTAATGCAAGGGACTGACAGAGAGGTGTCGGCCACATGCCCTAGACATGCCTGCTGCTTTTAGTTAGTAGATATCTACCAAGTTGTAAAGCTTCTTAACCCAAGATGGATGTCCTTTTGAACCCTACTTGCTGGCTTCCCTGTTTATAATTATGAAATATTTTCTCAGCAGACACAATATTTCTGGAGCTCTGTAATGCATTTCAGCTTCTTCTTGCCAAGTTAAATCTAGAGAGAGAATGGGTGTAAACAGACGGACGACAGCTCTGGGCGTGGCCCCATCACCCCCAGATTGACTGCTCCGTCTTAAGGGCGCTGGCCAAATGTTCACCCACAGCAGGCTGAGGCTGTTCCAAGGCAGTCATGCTGGCAGCACTCTGGGAGATCCTGGAGCACACCGTGCAGAGCGGACCAGCCAAACGTGGGGGCAACGGCCGAGCTGTTGTCCGATTGTTAGGCAGACCCAGGGTGCAGCTCCACGCTTGGCCGTCCATTGCCCCATTAAACATCACTGAGTTGCGGGTGCCAGTCTAGAGCATTGGGTGAGTGCCCGCAACTCTATGGCCCTATTTACACGGGCGGCACCCATGCTAGAACACCTGCCCATGTAAATCCCATGGAGGTGGGCGCACGTGTTCGCATGCATATGCATCCCCATGCATGTAGGCACTGAAAAAACCTGGAGGTGCCTCCATGCGTAGTGATGTGCGGGGATGGGTGTGCATCCCATCAAAATCCTCCACCCACCCACCGCCCATGGACCATGGTGCACCCCCACCCCACACAGCCCATGTACAAAGGCCCTGTGGTGTGGGGGTGCTGCACGGGCAGAGTGCAACCTGGGGACACGGCTGGACCATCTGTTGCGGACCCAAGCAGAGGTGGGATCTGGTGGCCAGGGCGGGGAGGCAGCGAGGCTCACCGTCCATCTAAAAACACCCAGTGTGGTTGCTGTGTTGGTCCCCAATGTAAAAGGCAGAGACAAAGTAATTCAGATGATATCTCTATCTGGACCAACTTCAGTTGATGAGGGTAAGCAAGCTTAGACAATGGGCTAAATAAAGATTTTGCCTCTATAAACCACTACTGAAAATGTGAAACAGACTGCCTGCTGCTTACATCTATACCAGCTCTGTTCTCTTTGCTGAATTTAAATGTTTTGAAATGCTAACTACTGTATGTACAACATCGTTTCCTACAGTCCCCACTCAAGTGCTTGCTATTATCTACACTGAGCTTGCACTAATTTTCTTTATCATTTGATTATTGATTTCCCCTCATTGTATATAAAAAATTGAAATGTTAATGGCTCCCCCCAGCAACTCCCTCCGAAGTGGTTGCTTTGACTATCTTGAATTTGCTCAGTCTATAGTTCTGACTTGCTACATGTGTGAGAAAGCGCTTGCATACTCTCATCAACAGAAGATGGTCCAATAAAAGGCATCCTCTGAAACTACTTTGTCTCCATCTTGCCAAGCGGTCATGGTTTAGCCTGTGCTCTTTGAAGATGCTGAGTTATGACATTAAATCACCACATGCATCCATGTTAATGATATGATAAGGCTGTGAAATGTTAACCTCAGACTAAAAGTCAGCTATTCTCCAACAAGCTTCAGTTATATGTTAAGTTGTAAAAAATAGTTTCCAGGCAAGAGATAAAGTTCTGATTCTGGATACTGTTTTGCATGTGTTAATCAGGGGCTTAACTAGGCAGGAGTGGGCCTTGGTGCAGAAGACAGAATGGGCCCCCGGATGGGGTACTCCACTCTAGTGTGCGGATGTATCCGACTTGTATGTGGGCCCCCAGGCTCCTGGGCCCCTACTGCCTCTACCATAGTTACGGCTCTGGAGTTAATCCTTAAATACATGTGTAATCCCCCATTTCAGTGAGGTTTATTTGCAGTAGGTTAAGAACCTGCATATGTTTCTGCAGGGCTGAGGCCTTTAATCGGATGCTGATAGGTACTGCATACAACTGGTTGTCTATTATCCTAGCTAGCAGCGGAGTAACGTGGGGGATGCTGGATCCTCTTGACCCGAATAAGCCCCTGAAAATGTAGCAGGAGGAAATTTGTGGGGGGAAGGCATCCCCCTATGTCCACCGCTATAATTAGACCCATGCGAGCTATTTCAAGGCCCAAATATCCAGGAATGTGGCATACAGGCTTTAAACCGAGTCGCCAACCAAGGTCCATTCAATTAGAAATAGTGCCACCACTATTGTCACCAAATATCCAGCAGCACTAGAGACTTCAGTAACTTGGCAATAATGGGTCTGTCTCAGCCATTCTTCAAAGACACCACCATGCAATTTCTAGGGGCGCGGAAACTATGGCTAGACACTTTAAGTAAGTACAGATAGGGTACTGATGCATGTTACAGCAACACATGCTAGTCCCTCTTTGTGGTGCATACCGTGTTTCCATCCCACGGATGTTCCCATCCACGGATGTGCACGCCAATCCTTCATTCATGCAGATTATTTCCCAGCAAATGTTTTTCCTAATCAAAGTATAAATTCCTTCCCTCACCCCTAAACACAGCATATCCGATCCGGGATGAGGGTGAAGGTGGTGTATTGAGAATGATAATTGTAGCCTCAGAGGTGTTGCGTTCTGCCATGTACATTTACAATTTACAGATCAAGCAAACTTTGTGAATTGAATTACCTGCACACCTGTGTGATCTGCTGCAGGTTTCCCCCCCTAATAAAAGTAAGGGCTCCCGGCCCCGGTCCCCTGCAATCTTTTTACTGAGCTGATAACGATGGAAAGGAGTTTTAATCCATGCCAGGTGGAACGATACGCCTGTCTTCTGTGCAGCTAGTAATTAGTCCCCTGAAATTTACACTCATTATCCTGAGTCTGCTTTTCAGTAACAGGTACCTTTATTATGTATTCTCACACAGTAGGCACTTTAAAATGTGCAATGGATGCTCCCGCTATTACAAAGTTATTCAAATCACAACAGCCAACAGGAAAAGTGAACAAATATAGGATACATATTGGCAACGGTGATACTGGAAAATAAAACCTATGTTAGGTTTCTTGATGAAAAAAAACAGTATTAAAGCTCTCTCTAAGACTGGATCTTCTGTGCATCCCTGGCAACTGAAAAATAATACAGAGTCCCACCAGCCTGTATCTGCTTCACAGCAAACAGGGATTAGTTTGCTTAACATAGTGTACCATTGCTGACAGTTAAAGAGCTACAGATCCAGGCAATGAGCTCCTGACAGGCCTATGCAAAATCCCTGACATTTTCTATAGGGGGAAAGAGGCCTGCAGCACAAGAAGAAGAGACAGAGAAGATAAATTTCTATGAAAAATAAGGGAGACTGAGTATATGGAACAAACGCTTTGTCAGCAGCCTGGGATCGTGTGTCAGCATTGTTCAGGAACATTGGTGAGGAAAAACAGAAGAGACACTGAGGCCAAAATGTGCCAGAAAAAAAACCTTGAAGCTACTTAAAGTTAAACCATACACCCCTTAAACAAAACTAAACTCTCAAGTCTCGCACTCTCCAGGAAACATGATTGATGACAGATGGAGAGAGAGAGGCTGTGTCAAAATTAAAGCCAGTGACGGAAACCTATGGTTGACATTATTAATCTGCAGTTGTGTTGGCTTCTATCCTAGATGAGCAGGCCTGCAGGAACAGCAGCTGACACTAGGGTGTACAACCATGGAGTCACCTGGTAATAAGTTCCGCCCCTAAACAAATAAGCTCCACCCTCTCGTGAACTTATGCTCACTCACCTCCCAGCATTCCAAGTGCATTTAGAGCAGCGCTCGCCTGCTACTCATTCCAGTTAGTTTCTTGTAATTCCATCATCTTCCCATTGCCCTCTCAAGTGCTTTGAAGGGCCTGAGGCTTGGATGCCAGTCTGTCTGTCTCCTTCACGCAAACAGGGACTGTCCCTCCTGAAGAGGGGCTGTTGGGGGGGGGGG
>QEPC01010859.1:10562441-10610867 GCA_003113815.1 Sphenodon punctatus | reverse complement strand
AGGAGATCAGGGAGGAGATTTCCTCAAGGGAGGGGGGAGGGAAGGAGGACAAGAGAGAGGTGGGGGGAGGAGGGAGGGGGAAGTAGTAGGAGGACAGAACTTGGAAGCGATTTCCAAGCGGATCTTGTCGATCTTAGAGGTGAAAGAGAGAGCAAGATCCTGAACGGAGAGAGAAGAGGGAGGAGGAAGACAGGGGGGGTTGAGAAGGGAGTCAAAGGTGGAGAACAGCAGTGATGGTCCTTTCGAGTCCTTTCGAGCAGTGTTTGGGGCAAAGGAGAACTCTCAAAATCCTCATTCCGTGAAAAACTGCCCTTGAGGACTGTTCAGAAATGGTGCAAGTGATTCTGAGCATACTTCTTAGCACAACGACATTGTGAACTCCACCTCGTTGGGTAGGGTTTCCATTTGGGACAGCCCTTGTAGAGGTTTTCTCCTGTGCACACAGCTGACCATGACATGGAAGACTATGGGTAAAGCCACATGAGCCAGGATTGGCGAACACAGCCGTCACACTTTGAACTCAAAGGGAGGGCAGGCCAAATGATCTCCCCCCCCGCCCCCCAGTCCCCTCCCCAGGGAAACTGGGCAGGACGTCATCACAAGTCTCGCCACACCTTGGGGTGGGCTGAGGAGCTGTCCACACAAACAGGTGTCCACCCCCCTGCCATGGTGTAGATGCACAGGAATGTGGGTTAATGTCTCATGTGTCTTTATCCTATAAGAGCAAAATGGCAAAGCATGACAAGGTGGACAGAGCATTCCTGAAAAGAAGCCTCTTCTCACTGAAGGGAAGGTGGTCAGTTTGCAGAAAGCTTGGCCTTTTGTTTGTTTATGCAGCTTATTGAAGTTCACACCTCTATGATTTGTGATGAGTCTTTGAGTAGTAGATTACAAAGCCATCAGCTAAAAATCATTGGATCTGTCTGACTGTGTGCGAGAGTTCACAAGGTCCTGGGGAGTTCTGAGGGATTGTTTGCATAATCTCCATAGAACTTTATCAGTTCTTTGCAGAGCCCCTTGCAGAGTTTAAAAGCTTAGTAAGTGTATTTTCCAGATGATGATAGTATCATCACTTCCTGCCTGGACTATTGCTGTGAACTTTTTAGTTTTAATTTATATTTATTTACTTCAGTTTTACCCCACCCTTACCAATAAGGCTCAGGGCAGTTTACATCATATAAAAACATGTAAAAACATCTAAAGAAATTCCCTTAATTCCCCCAACCCAATCTCACTCAGCCCTATCCCTGCCTGCCTGCCAAACAGGTTACACATCTCTTCTTGAAGAGAAGCAAGCTCGGGCTTAGTTGCATCTCCAAGGGGAGGGAGTTCCATAATTGTGGGGCAACCATTGAAAACACCTCTCTGCGTGCCCTTATGGTAAAAACTTCACGGGCAGATGGTACCCACAAGAGGACACTCCCAGCTGACTTCAGAGGTCACGATGGAACAAAAGGGAAGAGGTGGGACCCAAGCTATTTAGGACTTTAGAGGTCAAAACCATCATCTATGTCCCCCAGGTCACAAGGCTAGTCTACCATGATTACATTGTCTTGTCTGTATTCAGCCTCAAAAACTGGCTCGCCCGCATCCAGTTCCCAACAGTAGTCAGGCACTGGGTAAGTACTGAGACTGCAGGACCTGGGTCTGATGAAAAAGAGAGATATTGGGTGTCATCAGCATACTGGTGGTGGTACTTTGCTCCAAAACTCTCCGTGCAATCTCACCCAGGGGTCTCAGATACACAATGAACAGGAGTGGGGAAAAGATGGAACCTTGTGGGACCCCAAAAGAGAGCTCCTGAGGGGACAACGAGCCACCGCCCATCACCATCTTCTGGGTTCTCCCAGCCAGGAGCAGAACCACTCTAGAGCCGTCCCGCAAACCCCTGCCAGGTTATGCAGCTATGTCAACAACATCCCATAATCTACTGTATCAAAGACCACCGAAAGATCTAACAAAATCAACTGGGTACAACTACAATTACACCATATGACTTCCAAGAGGAGATCATCAACCAAGGCCACACGTGCAGTTTCAGTGTCATACACAGGACAAAATCCTTACTGACATGGGTCCAGGAATCCAATTGCATTGAGATACGCCTGAAGCTGTGAGACAACCACCCATTCAATAACCTTCCCTAAAAAGGGAAGGTTAGAGACAGGACGGTAGCTGGCAGGGGAGTCAACGTCAAGAGATGGTTTCTTGAGAAGGTGTTGGACGATTGCAGTATTGAGACCATCAGGCACCCTGCTGACCCAAAGGGAGGCACTGATAACCCCAGCTAACAATGGCTCCCATGGCTCCCAGCTAGCGTTCACCAGCCAGGATGGAGATGGATCTATTTCACAACTGATCGCCCGCACCACCCCAAGCTCTCCCTCTGCATTGGTGGGCAAGACTAATTGAAGCCGATCCAAGAAAACTAGACAGGACGAGTCTTCCCAACTCCAAACCCCGACTCTGCACCCAAAATAGCAGTACCCAAGTCATGCCAAATATAAGTGACTTTATCTTCAAAACAGGTGACAAACTAACAAAACAGTGGGTAGCTAATGACTCTAAATCCAGGTGGAGACAGCTAGGATTTAGCAGGCTATTCACCACCCAGAAGAGCTCCACTGGATAACACTCTGCAGATGCTATGCTTTGCACTCTACAAAGATTTCTTCACTGCTGCTACAGCCATGGCAAAGGGTAATTTCATATGTTACGAGACCACGGTCAACCACAGTGAATCCCCTGTGATGGCCGTTTGTTCCGTAACGTCTGATGTGAGTTCCGCCAGATGTTCACCACAGTGAACCTCCGGCGGGAATCACTTTGACCACCATTCTGTACCTCCGGCTGCCCGGAGATCCAGAATCGTGGTTAGCTGGACCATGATCTGGGATCGGCCAAATGTAACGTTTGTTATGTTGGCCCATCCCAGATCGTGGCCCAGACCGCGATGCGGGATCGGGCGCAGTGGCTGGATTGGCCGCTGCACCCGCCCATCTCTAGGGATGGGCAAATGCGGTTCGGATGTTCAGAGTTCGAACCGAACTCGGTCTGTTCAGATGTCTGACCCGAACTCTTGAATGACCGAACAGTTCGGTTGTGTTCGGATGAGTTCGAGGGCAGGAAAAACGTCTTTTCAGGGCCAAAAAACCCCACCAAGTTTCGCTTCGGTTTTGGTTTTGATAGTGCTAGTTTTGACTGTTCGGCCAACCCGAACTCGGCTGAACCAAACTATTGAACCCGAACTCGGGTTTCGAACCGAACAACCGAACATCCGAACCGCATTCTGTTCGCCCATCCCTACACATCTCCCGGAGGGCGAACAGCTGGGGGAGCGCAGGGGGGCAGGGCTGTGTGGCCGCACGTTGCTCCGCACAGCCCCACCCCCTTCCCGATCCCCTGTAGGAATCAGTCCGGCACGTCTAAAGGACGGCCGGACTGATTCCTGTCCTAGATCCAAAACAGATCCAAGACTGTGGTTCAGCGTAGCAGGCCGAACAGCCTGTCACGTCTGAAATTACCCATAGTCCTTCAAAAATGATCTATATTGCAGTTGGTTGGCTTCGGCACAAGTCAAACGCCACCTGCGATCTAGCCACCTATCCTCCCGCTTTAGCAGCCTTCGGTTCTCCATATACCAGGGAGACCTGTGTTGTTGCAGCAGATACAGAAGATGCCTGGGTGCCACTGTGTCTATCGTCTGGGTCAGTATAGCATATCACAAGTCAACCATGGCATCAACATGGAGGCTGTCAAGGTCAGTAGGAAAATCCCCCCCAGAGTTCTGGAATCCTATTGGATCCATTAGTCTCCGAGAGCAGACTATCCTAACTGGTCCACCACCCTGATGGGGACAAAAGAGGGCAAGGATCTGGGACCTCAGAAGGTAATGGTTTGACCATGACAATGGTGCCAAAATGACATTGCCAATAATCAGAACCCCCGTTTCCAGGCCAGTGAAGAACAATAGATCTAATGGGTGTCTGCCAGATATTATCTGGGATAGACCCATGGTTGCCATGAAATTCTGCTCTGCCCCTGAAAGGCTGGCCTCAGCATATAGGTTGATATCTACCAAGACAATAAGTCTGGGTGATCTCAACACCACCTCTGAGACCAGCTCGGCTAGAGCAGTCAGGGAGTCTGCTGTGCAGTAGGATGGTCAGTACATCAGCGGTATCTCCAATCTATCCTGGGCTTCGATAGCCCCTCCTGCTCACAGTGGACACACTCTATGCGGGCAAGTCAGACACTGGATACTAGGGCTGAAATGAGATATCGATACTGCATACCTTCAATAGATCAGATTGTCTTTACAGGTCACTGCCAGTCCACCCTCCTGGCTCCCAATCCTAGGCTGATGCTGTATCAAATACCTAACTTACACCGTCTGGGCCAACACAGGCCCAGAAGCCTTGTCCAGCCAGGTTTTGGTAATGCATACGAGGTCAGTGGCCTCATCCTGAACAAAATCATGGATGGTAATTGTTTTATTCACTAATGACTTCGCATTAAGCAGCATCAGAGACTCCACTGACCTTGGCCCTCAAATGTCCCAAGACAGGGAAAGAAGAGGGCAGGGTCTGCCCCTGTACCCATGATGACTTTTCCTCCCCGCCCCCCAACCTGCACCATACCTCCCCCATGCCCAGCACGACCCCTCTTGGTTCAGCAGCTGTCCCAGTGACTCCCTCCAAAGAGATCCCCCTTTCCCCGGGTCCAAAATAAGCCAAAGGGCACTCCCTGCATCTGACATCCCCACTCACCCCTGTGCCCCCTTCCCCTGACTCACCGGGGGGCGTGGCACCACCACTCCGACCCCCTCCCCATGCCTTTCCCCCTCTCACTGGGGGGCCATGGCACAAACCTCCTCCCCAAAACCCCTGATCATACCCCCTGTCACTGGGGGGGTCGTGGTACCACTCCATCCCTCATGTGTGTACCCTCCCCTCTCACTGGTGGTCATGGCACTACCTCAATTCCTGACCCTCAATGCCTGTTGCCTCCTCTCACTGGGGGGTTATAGCACAAACCAATTCCCCCTACCCCTTCCCATACCTCCCTCACTGGGGCGGGGGGTCATGACACTACCTCCACCCCTGATGCCTGTACCCCCCTCACCAGGAGATATGGCACAAACCTCCCCTCCCCCACCCATGGCCATACATTCCCCCCTCACTGGGGGGTCATGGCACCACCACCACCCCGACCCCTAATGCCTGTACACCCCCCCTCACCAGGGGGATATGGCATAAACCTCCCCCCCCCCGCCCCGTCATGTGATCTACAACTGGATATGAAGTGATGAGGTTGAAGCACAGAGCGGGTGTTTTATTTATTATTTATTTATTTATTATTTATTTATTTAAAATTTATATCCTGCCCCTCCTGCTCACAGGGCAGTCCATGTTGATATGCTAGACTGTAAGGACTAAATAAATTGGTGGCAGGTATGCAGAACTAATGTTTCCCGGGTTTGACAGGCTGAACAAGGTCCCGGTATCATAAGGGCTTTGCCGGATTTTTTACATTGCGGCCATTGAAGTCAGTGGCCGCGGTGTAGAGGGTCTGGTGGTGCGGCTGGTGTTGGAGATCCGGTATGCCGATACTGGTAAATCCGGTACCAGGAAGATCTGATACCGGTACATCCGGTATCCTCCCCGGTGTCCCACCCCTACCCTGTAGTGTATATTTTGAACGGTTTCAAATTGTTTTATTGTTTTTTATACTGTTCGCCGCCCCAGGCTGCCCTGTGGGCAGGATATAAATTTTAAATAAACATTTTTATTTTTAAAAGGGCTTACTTAAGGGATCCATTCTGGGTACTATCAGCTTACAGGGCCTTCCTGGAAGCTGAGCTCTTTTGAAAATCTTGCTCTGGGGTGTTGAGTACTTGCAGTCTATCAATAATAGTGGCTGCTTAATTTAGAATTTGACTTCTATGGCTAGTGGGAGGCAGGAGGGAAACTGCGCTCCAGCCAAAGCACAGTGTTTTTGTTTCTCTACGTGACATCCATCTTCAGAATAGGAGAGACCCTGAAGTACTCGCAGGCTGAGTGTTTTTTTCACAGGGAAAAGAGGACTAAAATAACTGCTGTTTGTGTTCCCCGCACATCAGCCAAATTATAAAGAGACATTAACCGTCTCCTTGCATGACCTTGCAAACTGAGTGCCATGAAGGGGCAGCGAGAGAGTGAGGTTTGTGAGAAATGGCGGTTCAGCATGACCAGATTTGCAAACCAGCCACATGGTGAAGCAAGATACCCTTGTAGCCACTAGTCTCAGTTTCTAGTTGAGAGGGAAGGCATTAAAATAACCACCCAGGGAAATCAGAGTGACGCTCCAAAATATAATCATAGAGCTGCAGCAGGGGTGTGTGTGTGTGCGTGCACGTTTCTTACACATGAGTAATACCCGCATTTTTGGACATTCCCAGCAGGCACCTAAAGGGGTAGCCAGCCCCCCCATCGAGTACCTGGTGCCCCAAAATACAGGTATTAGTGGAGCATTCCGGGACATCCCAGGACACTGATCCCAGTACCTGAGATCACCGGGCTGAAACACCTCACTGCCGGGCTGCTGCTCCTTCTGTCCTGGTTGCTGCTCATTGCTCACTGCTCCTCCCCGGCCAGTGCACTAATCAGCTGAGCTGGGGGCTTTCCCACTGTTCCCAGGGGGACCCAAAATGGGGGCGCTCGCAGGACCCATGAGCAGCCCTGATATGGGTCCCCCTGGAACAGAGGTTCCATTGGGGGGGTGGGGGGGTGCATGCACTTGGGAAGAGGCCTCCTGTCTCCCCTCCCCTCAGAAAAAGTCGAGCGGGGAAGTCCCCAGTTCAGACGATAACATTTGAACAACACACCAGCTGGGCAGGAGCAGGGAGCTGCAAGCTTCGAGCCGCTACTGGACCAGCCCAGCAGTGAGGCGAGTTAGCCTGGGGAGTTGGGTAGCCCTTCGGGTCACATTCAGGTACCAGTTGGTGCCCAAATGGAACCGGGGCAAGTCAGACACCCCAGATTCGATGGGGTACCTGACTTGCTGAGTACCCAGTTGCAGCTCTGATCTTCATGCTTGTATGTGTGGTGGACGTCTTGAAGGCTGAAACAAGCATGGGTTGTTGTTGACATCTCTTCCCAGTTGTTTGTGGGGACCTGCGAGATAATTATTTGTTATTAATGGCCTGGAGCCTGTCCTTCACCTTTCACCCACACACCAGGCATATCATAGTCATTCACATGGTTTTCTTCAGGGAGAGGGAAACCAAAGCACTTTGGACCAGTCTAGAGTTTGTAAAGGATCTCACCTCCTCATGATTTCCAGAACCATCCTGTGTTCACTCATTTTGAGAATGGTGAGCGCTTGGATACTGGCATTATTATTAACTATTATGATGTATTTATATAGCACAAGCAATGAACCTGATACTGAACAATCATTAACTTGAGAAGCTCCTGCCCCTGCTTATAATCTCTGCTTGAGGGGTTTATGAACTTTTGCCCTCCAAAGTGATTTATACTCATGCCTCTCTAACGGAGCCAATGGAGTTCAAGCATGTGCCTAGTTAAGGCCAGAACCCATGCTTGCTAATCCTCATTACATCCCTGAGAGTTAAGTATTATACCAAATTTTCCAAGGAAGAAGTTTAAGAGGAGAAATTAAATGGGAGGCCCAAGGCAAGAGAGACAAACAGCATCAGAGATGATGACATTAATAGTACTATCAACTATCTGAATTACATCATTGACGATAGGCATGAAGCAACATCAGACCCCGCTGTACAAATATTCATTAAGAGACAGTCCATGTCTTGAGGAGTTCACAGTCTAAACAGACAAGACAGGTCAAGGGATGGAGAGGAAAGAAAGGCACAGAGAGGTCAAGTGGCTTGTTCAAGATCAGGATTAAAATGCAGCACTATAGCAGGTTGGAATGGTTTAGATGAAAAGCTTTGACTTCCCAATTGATGCCAAACGTTTCACACCATTTGAAAATTTCTGTCCCTTTGCTAAAATACATCTTTTTGTTTCAAATTGTTTTACAATTATTCATGTAGATTTGATCTGAAAATGCTGGTCTTATAGCTTTCCACCACTGGTTTTTCTTTTCTGCCTCTACTTTCCTTTTTATTTCAAAAACAATTTGCTTGACAACTCCATTTCCCCCCTTTGCAGCAATGTCCCACCCCCAGTCGTATACACAAATTTCTGCCTCCCAGCCCTATGCAGGCCCCTTGCCTCTCTTTAGGCAACAGTACCTTGTCAGTTCCTTCTGGTAAAAAGTAAACCAAAATGGAGCAGAACAGTCAAGAAACAAAATGGGTGAAACTCATTTTTATTGTACTTACTGTTCTCAGACAGCTCTACTATGTAGTAGAGAACAGGGCTGTTTCCATCAAAGGGACGCACCCAGGAAAGGAGCACACTGCGGCTATAGGAAGAATTCAGGCTGGCCACAAGATTTTGCGGTGCGTGAGGCAGCTCGCTGTTTTAAACAACAAAACAAAAAATAAGCTCAGCCCCCTTGGAAATAAAACCCAGAGGAAATCAATTCAGCAAGGAACTTTATAAGTATTTCGACATCCCTATGACATCAGACTTACACACTGATGGATGTAAATGTACTAGCCACTGTAAACGTAAAAAAATAAATAAAAGCTGGGAATTAATGCACAGTGTCTTGTTTCTAAAAGATTATTTATGTTAAGACTCTGAAGGCTGACACTTAAACAACTAAATGGCACTGTTACTTAATGTGGAAAAATGCCAGTTTTCAAAATGTTGTGATTTTTTTTTAATTGAGACAACTTGGTCAATAATTTTTTTTTACAACACGGTCCTAGTAATGGAACAGCAGTAAAACGTATCAATAATAAAGCACATGGGAGATATGATTCAAAATGGAATTTTTCATACTCAAGCAAGCAGAAGACATTGACACTCCCCATATAGAGTGACTAATCAAAATTACCATGTGTATTCTTAGGCTACCGAGCAGTTTTGATTTACTGGCGGGCGCAGGCATACGCTGTCATTTGGAGAATCTTTCCTTCCCATAATAGGGATTTTGGGGGAGCACCCATGCAGTAAATGTAGTGAAAATGCCTGCAGGAATCATATGGAAATGCTAAATGAAATGTTAAACAAATAAAACACAGAGTCAATTAAAATGTGTAATTTCTAAAAATAAATGCGACATGGGGGGGGAAGGGGGGGGAGAGG
This sequence comes from Sphenodon punctatus, assembly GCA_003113815.1. Classification (NCBI taxonomy): domain Eukaryota; kingdom Metazoa; phylum Chordata; class Lepidosauria; order Sphenodontia; family Sphenodontidae; genus Sphenodon; species Sphenodon punctatus. The sequence goes on along the minus strand of QEPC01010859.1, from coordinate 10,601,646 downwards.
CTTCATTTGAATTCGCTGGCGGAAAGTGATGGAGACTGCAAGATGCAGTGGGTAAACCAAATTCTGCAGCAGCAGCAGCCTGTTCCTCTGGGTGTTTGCCACCGGCACTGGCCCTTAGACCAGGGATGGAGGTGGGAACATTTTCCCTCCCAGGGGCCACTTAGAAAATGAGTACAAGCTCTGAGGGCCGCCCAGAAGTTGGAGGCTTGCGGGTGCTTAAGGGTACTCAGGAGAGCCAGTGTGCTGTAATTGATGAGGTGCTGCACTTGATCCTGGGAAGCCAGGGTTCGAGTCCTGCCCTAGTCATGAACTCACGCCTCAGTTCCCCATCTGTAAAATGGGAATGTGTGTGTGTCTTTCCCTGTGTTCCCCTCACCCTTGTCCATCTTAGATTGTAAACCCACTGGGGCAGGGACCTGTCTCTGAAAATCTGTGACTCTAAAGCGCTGCGTACGCCTAGTAGCGCTATAGAAAGGGTTAGCAGGATGGGGAAAGAAAGGAAGAATCCAGAGCATGGGTCTATGATGTGGATTCATCCTTTATCCATCTCTGCTCCCTTCCTCGGAGCTGACTCTTTCAGGGTTAGGAACTGGATCCAGGGGCCAAATAAAATCTAGCTGCGGGTCACATTTCAGTTTCCCACCCCTGCCTTAGAGACAATGCACTTCCGATACACCTCAAGAAGGCTTGTGCCGGCACTGAACAGCTGGAGGATGGCACCATCAATACCCAAGAACCCCTCAGCCACATTTATTTTGGAAACCTGGATGCCTCTTTGCATCTCTGTTCTTAAGTAAAGGCCAGTGTCTCCTAGCCAGCAAACAGGGAGCAATGGTTTTCCTCCGGCTGTCCTCACTCTCCTCCCCTTACTGCACACCTCACTGCGAGGATTTCTCTCTCAATATCAATTATAGGTGATCCATACTGGTCAGAGCAAAAAGCCATAATTGTACTTGACATTCTTTAATTAAAAAACATACTCATTTCTTTTGGTAATTTATTAGGCTGCTGCACGCTTGGAGAGACCTAAAAACCACAATGAACCCACGCACATAAACAAACAAATAATTCCAGCACAGGCGGTGGCTCTAAATCAGAACACTAAAAACCATGCTCCGCATTTCCGATTTCTCGTTGGAGGAAGGAGGGAAGGTTAATTGAACTGTGGAGTCAACTCTAAACCATGTGCGGGGGGCTTATTCTGACCCCACATCAGGCTTTGTACTCTGGGTTGAAAAACAGATGGGTGACTGAGCTGACAAAGGAGATTAGAGAAAGGAAAAATGGGAAATAAGGTATTATGGCACTATTCACGTTCCTCCTCCGCCATGACCTCCTATAAGCAAGAGGGGCAGGGAAGAAAGAAAGAAGGGAAGGAAGAAAGAAAAGGGATGTGGGGCTATCACTAACGTAGATAAACGGTGTAGGAGGAACCGCTATGGGGGAAACGCACAGCAATCTCAGTTCTAAATACTGAATAATACTGTAAACATACTGAATGGACACGTATCCGAATGAATTAAGAAGGTGGTCTGTGTGTATGCGTCCTGGCTAATTCTGTTTTCCTGTAAACTCAGAGGGTTGCATTTAAAGTTAATTTGGGGATACAAGGAGCTATGCTATTAGGATATCGTTTGCATGGGGATATATTTTTTGTAGCTTGAATGCACTGGAAAATGACATGGGGAGAGGAGTGGATGTAGTCTGATTCATTCTCTGTTCTTCGGTGAGAGTTGTCCCGAGACCTAAAGTGGGGTTTCTGATAGACAAAAAGAAGAACGTCAAGCATGTCTAGACCTATTAGAAAAGCAGTCATGAGCCTTGGCTGGGAAAGTGAATGTTCTTTTTAACTATAAACTAAGTTTAAGCATATGTTTTTGCTTAGGGTTTGGTCTGAGTTGATTATCCTGTCAGATTCACAACAAACGGTGATGCTAATGCACAGGACTATCAGTCAACAGCAGGACGGAAATGGGAGGGGTTGTCAATTCACAGGCAGCAATAAGTACGAACTCCAACAGCCATGCAGTACGCCTACCCCCACTAACATAATTTCCTGTAACCTTCAGGGTCTGCACTGTCTGGCAACAGATGGTGCTTACAGATTTAAGCCCCTGGAGGGAAAGACAGTGAGTGTGCAAGAAACGCACCTGACCAGAAATGCACATTTAAAATTAAAAAGAAACCAAAGAGGGGGAAGTGTATAACTCTCTCCCTAATACACAAAAGTGGAGATTAACAAATATTAATCCCTTTTTAACAAACACTTATGTTCGGGACACAAGGGGGACGAGGGAATATATGGAGTGCAGGGGATGATAAATGAGACTTCCATCACCATCATGAATATTTATACCCTCATAGAGAATGCTGTCCTTTACTTCTTTGCAAAGTTAGCTTTTCTGGCTGCTAAACATACAACTTATTTGCTTGAGTGGATATGTTAACTGTGTGTTGGATCTGGGTGAATACCCGGGTAGGCCCATGTTGTCTTTGACTGGAGTATCCCTTGCACTTTGCTTTGTCAGTAATGATGGAGGGCTTGGAATATTGCTTTTTTCCTTGATGTTGTCATCAGACAGATTTTACAGCAGATATTTTTCTCACTTGCCCAAGCACTCAAATGGGTCACAAGGAATATCACGGTCTCAGACAGACTATGCTACTCTCAACTTGAGGAGTCTGATATAAAGTCAGCTATGTCTAGCCAATGCCCGGAGCAGTCCTGTGGGGCTGCTGCCTCTTTAAGAGAGGACTGAGTGGGCCAGCCGGAGGGCTGAGCACATGCACATAGGCCTGGGACAGCCAGCCCATAGCTACGATCAGCCTGTGGGGAGAACAGTCGGATAACTCCAAGGACAGAGTGGGCAGGACATTGGCCCTTTAAGGCTGAGGCATAGAAGCCTGGCCACGCCCACTCTGCTGGGATATAAGGAGAGGCAAGGCAGAGAGGAGAGCAGTCTCTGCCTGGGCGCCGAAGGGACCACATCTCCCTGACAAAGCCTAGCCGCTCTACAGGGTGCTAAAGAGAGGACAACCAGGTACTGGAAGAGGCTGTGCTCAGGAGGGAGCCTTGTGCCTCGGGAAGGCTTGGTCAAAGCCTAGGGCTTTGAGGCCTGGCTGGATGGACTCTGGGGGTTGATGTTGCTCCTGCACTGTGGAGAGACTGACCTGGGCCTGCAGAGTGGAGGCGACTGAGCTGGCAGTCCCAAGGATCGTGGACAGTGTCCAGTAAAGGACTGTGGACTTGATACCCTCTGGACTGCCTGTGTTGGGTCCTATAGGAGGGTACCCCCTTCCAGAAAAGGGGGATTCAGTCGAGACTAGGGCTGAATAGGCATAGCAGTGGGATTTGCTAATTCCCCAGAGAGACCCCAGCGCCCCGTGTGGCCCTGCTACGACCTCCTGCTACGGAGACCAGTGTCCTTTTTTTGATGACCGCACTGGCTTTTAGGCTGTTTTAAAATCTGTCTCAGACAAGGGCGTCTGGGATTATGGACACAGCTGCAGGGGGCACCTGACTGGATTCTGATGGAAGCAAATAAAATAGGGACTTATGCAAAGAAGGAAGAACTGTGAAGCAGTGGTGATAAGACCGGAGAATACTTCTAGAAACAAATACCCTAACGTTTTGAATCAGTGCGTCACTGCCAGAGGGCAGTTGAGAAATTTACTCTGCACAAAAGAGTGTCTCATAAAATTAGCTAAAAGCAAACTATTTGCTAAGGGAAATAAACCAGACATGTTTCTGGACAGATTTCTAAGAAAAATGGCCCAACAGCAGGTAATTAGAGAGACTGTGACTGAAGAGGGGATTACTAAGAAAGCGAGGGAGATTAAACAAGCCTTCTTGTCAATTTAGAAAAAGCTTTGCTCCTAACTCACAAAACGACTTCCTAAGTCAAGTCTCCCGTACAAGTTTAACTCTGGAGCAGCTGGCTCTGCTGGAGAACCCAATAGCCCACCAGGAAGCCAAGGAGTCTAATCACTTGCTACCTGTGAGGACTTTGTCACAAATGTTCAGAATGTTTTCAAAGAAGCCTTTCTTCTCTTGCTCACTTTGGTTTTGAATGACACATCTGACTCCACATACGTAGGAATGATTATTTAAATCAAGAAATAGATGAGGAATCCTGCTGATGATCATGCCTTTTTGCAGGCCAATGTCACAGTTAAATTGAGCTATTAGCAGGGTCCTGTGCTCACTGCATATTCTCCACTGGAGGCAACGGGGGAAACACATTGAACCTGGGTCCTTGGTTATTAGGAGTTTGGCCAGAGTCTAGTGCAGACAGATTGATTTCTGCTTTCATTCATAGGAACAAGACTGGAATTACCTCTGAGCATCTGCAGGCAATTTAGGGATCTTAGGTTTTTATGAAAAGCACAGAAAAAATTGAAATGTGGTGATAAAAGGATCAAAATGATTTTTTTCCCCATGTTTCAGGTATATTTTGATTCAGCACAGTCATGTTTATATCCTGAACAAGTGCAACAGAAAGATGAGAATGAGTGAAGCCTTCTCCAAGGACAGGAAAAGGCATCTGCTTTCTCCCTAATTTCTTTCCTGTTGTCCTCACATGCATGAAATATGCAAAAGGAAATGAGTAATAACAGAAAGGGACTTCCTGGATATTCAGGGTATGTACAGAGATTAGCAAGATGGTTTTTGCAAAAGGATGTTGCACTAGGGAAAGTTGCACTATGTATCAAAAGGGACAGGTTAAGTGCTGGGCTGGGCAGTAGAGAAGGTGTGTGGTCTCATGCAGAGCCTGAAGCTCCTTTGGGGACCTGGAAATTAGGGTAAGAAATCACAGACCTGGAGTGGGTTTGGGGAAGACTGCACAAACCAAATGTGAAGGACTGACATACGATAAATGAAGGGACTCCAGGAGGGAGAACATGGGGAAAGCGATACTGAGTGGCTCTACATGTTATGTCAAGCACGGGGGAAATCAAGTCTGGATTACTAACCCTGATGTCAACCCAAGGTGGGGCAGTTTTATCAAACATTTATGCTGCCCCCTTATGGACCCTGCCCACCAGGGGGGAGCCCTTTGGGTGGCAGCATAAACATGGGAACTATTCCAATCCACTGCTGGGGGCCCCTTGTTGGTCAGCTGTCAGGTGGGGTGCAGGGAACCCAGCTCCCTGCCTGACAACTGACAAGAGGAGAACAGGGAAATCCCTCTGATGGGGGTTGGGAGGAGGGGCACGAATGGGAATCCCCTGGTTGTGGCTCCCTCTTCCTCATTGGTCAGCTGTCAGGGGGTGCAGACAACCCAGCCTGCGCTGAGTAGTCAATTTCACACCAAGCAATTCACTCCAGCCCAGGGTGATATTGACCATAGTAACAAGCACAGTCAATTTCATCACGCCATTCAGTGTGGTAAAGGGTGGCCTAGCTGACCCAAGTTGCATGGCAGGATGGTGTCACTGAACAAATGTTAATTTTGTTCTGTGTAATTATCAGCTGCTCTGCAGATTTCCTCATGAGTGTCCTGTTGACAATCTGGGCTGAAAAACCTGCATTTATTACATAGCAAAATCCAGCATTTAAACGGGAATCCCCATGTTAGGCAACTGGCAGAGTGGCAAGCATTATGTGCAGAGACACCCTAAGTCTGGGGCAGTCCTTCAGCAGCAGAAATCAGGCCAGGAAGGCAGGGACCAAAGGGGACCCTGTCACAGATGTCATGTTGATTTTTGTTACTGTGCATGTCTGAGAAATACCATTATTCGTTTTCTTTTAATAATGAAGCCACTTGGGTCATACGCTGCACCCGGAAGGAAGACACACACATTATCAGTTAGAAGTGAGTGAAATCTTAAACAGCAACTGGCATCAGGCTTCCCCTTCAAGCAGCCGAGAAAGAAAATAGGCATCGTTAGCAACCTACAGGGTAATATCTGCCGGAAGCAGTTAGCTTCCTTCCCTTGATGCGCAGGCTTTGGGAAGAGACAGGCCGATGGAAGTGGAACACTCCGACGGTGTGGGAAGGGCTGGTGTTAGCAAGATGAAATGGTTGCCAAGAATGAACTGCTTCGTTGTTGTGACGGGTATTTCCATCCCTCCTAAGTTTTTAACAAGATACCTAGTAATGGCCTTTTCAGAGGGTGGAGGGGAAAGCAAAACAAAAAGGCAAATGTCCACGCTACAGAGTAAGCTCAAAGTGTTTGAATTTCAGTGGTTTATTTCCAGCGTGGAAGCCAAGCTGGTGCATGAACACCACGCAGCGCTATCTTAAGCTGAATGCTGGGCCCTTGCCAGCTCTGGACTCGCACGCGCTGTGTTTAGAGCGCAGTAGTTTGCCGAGTTCTGGAGGCATAGGTCATGGTTCATTGAACCACCGTTTGCAGATCAAGACTATCCAACCCGGGCCTGATGAGAGGGGGGCAATGGGGTACAATTGTACCAGGCCCCAAAGCTAAGACACCCCCCCCCCCGAATGTATCTGTGTGAATAAAGTACCAGTCGCTCCAGAAATGGGCTTGTCCAGCTGTTGGAATCACAGAATGTCAGAGTTGGAAGGGACCTCGAAAAGCATCTAGTCCAACCCCCTCTATGGATGCGGGATGACTAGAACATCCCAGACACGTGGCTGTCCAACGTCTTTTTGAAAACCTCCAGCAACGGAGAGATTATGACCTCCCTAGGCAACTTGTTCCATTGCTGAACAGCTCTTAGTGTTAGGAAACAATGTTCTGGTACCTGCAAAAATCTCCCTCCCTGTAACTTAGGCCCATTGTTTCTAGTCCTGCCCTCTCTAGCGACGCAGAACCGTTCCTTGTCGCCATCTTGGTGGCAGCCCTTTTAGATAGTTGAAGATTTCTATCATGTGTCCCCCTTGGGTCTTCCCTTCGCTAGACTAAACATACCCAGTTCCTTCAACTTTTCCTCATTCCCCCCAGAACCATTACCATCTTTGTTGCCTCCTGTGAACCCGCTCTAATTTCTGTCAATGCCCTTCTTGAAATGAGGCGCCCAAAACTGGACACAGCGCTGCAGGTAGGGTCTGAGCAGTGTTGGGTACAGTGGAATTATTTCCTCCTCAGACTTGGAGACAACGGGTATAAATAGATGAATTGGGGGGGGGGGCTGGAGTTGCACCCCCGTGTCTGCCAGCTTCCAGCTCCGCTTTTGGTTTGCTTTAGATAGACTGGCTGTTTCGGTCCTCCTGCAGAGCGCCATCTCCTACCCCCCCCCCCCCGCATCATAGAGTTGCAGCCGTTCACCTGATGCTCTAGGCTGGCGGCCACAATTCCACGGTGCTGACCAGGGTAACGGCCGGCTAGGTGTGGAGTTGCACTATGAATCTACCCAACAGACGGACAGCAGCTCCGTTTTTGGCCGGCCTGCTTTGTGCAGCTGCTGGTGGGGCTGTCCTGGAGCATGGTGTGGTTTGCACATCTGGCGTCTGCTTTCTCCATGGACAGGTCAACCCAGAGGTGAAGTGGATTGGCATGGGCAGGAGCGGAGAAACTATATTTCTATGAATATAGTTTAAACCTGCATTAGCCTTTAGGCAATGGCAAGATGTGTGAGTGTGGGGGAGGAGGGAGGGAGGTGTCTTTCAGCTACTCAAATGTACCATGACCTCAAATTTCTCTCAGTGGCCCTGATGAAACTTGAACTGGCTCTGTGTATCTGGGAGAAAATTTAGCTCAAGTTAACCCAAGCGCCAACCCTGAAGATGCCAGAGAGCAGCATCTTTTCAAGCTTGAGGTTGGTTGCCAAACAAGCTTGGGCTAAGACAAAGTCTGTGTGAAGTAAGGGGTGTGCGTTAATATGACAAAGCAAGCTTGTATATAGTCTAGGTCTCTACTGTAGACACTACAGGGCAAAAGTGTTGCTTTAAGTTGTGACAGGAGCATGGGGCTTCGGGGAAATTTGTGCAGCCTATTTCCATTCATCTCAGTTACACACATTTGATTAACTGGGAAATATTCCTCATCATTTTGCTATTGCTGGATATGGTGTGGCTGGTAATGTTAGGTATAGAAATTGCTAATACTGCATATTTTAAATGAAATGAAAACCCTCAGGATACTGTTGAGTTGATATCAGCAAAATGTTACATCTGGAGAGTAATACACCTCAGTCACCCCGAATTTACTTAGCTATGTGCAAATGGGCCTTTTCCTCTCCGCGCGCCACTTGCCTTGTTTACAGCATGCGCGGGACTATAAAGAGAAGATGAATGAAGCTCCCATGCTCTATTACTTGCAATTATTTCCAGGATTGGACATTATAACTGGTAGCGGCAATTGAAATAGAAGTCCAACCTCTGGTATCTGCAAATACTCACAGTTGACAAACTTTGCTAGCAGCAAAATAAATAAATAAAACAGATGTTCCTTTTCTAAGCAGTGCAGCTTTGCAGGAGCACATTTTACTGAGAAGAAATAAAATAAAACAACTCACAAGAGGGGTGCAGCTGTCTCTAGGGAAAGCAAGCCGCCACCTGGGGAAACGAATTCTTTTTTGCATCCTAGTCCCACACGGGCAGGACTGAGGGCTATTATTAAAAATGTTTATAATAAATAATAATAATTAATAATAGTGCGACAAAGATCATCATTAGCATGGCAGGACTCTGATTTTCACTGTGTCCCCCTTTTACCAACACTATGGCTTGAAAGGCCCCTTTCCTTATTAATCATATTTTATTAGGCAGGGCACAAAAGGTAAGTGGTGGGGGCATGAGAAGGAGCACAGCTGCCAACCCCCTAGTTCCACTCTGGCTGAACCAGGGGGAATCTCCAAAACAGTGGAGTATTAGGGAAGAGAGAGAGAGAATAAAGGAGAGGGAGGGAGCAAAGGCTGGGTATGTGGTGCAGTGGGGAAGGAGCCTCAGATACCACAGAGAAGGGGTGGGGGGGTGTTAAAAAGTTTGAGAACCGTGAATAAAAGGAACCAATTGAGGTTGGCGGGATACATGCACATTTGGGGAATGTGGATGAGGAATGGGGAAACTGAGACACAGAAAAGCTAAATGAGCCAGGGTCATGGAGGAGGGTCCCTCGTGGACCCAGGTGTTGATTTTGCACCTGCTGAGTTCCATTCCGGTGCCTTAGTCACCACAAGACTAGCCTTCCTCTCATCAAGCTTTGTATTTGTTGGGGGCTCCACAGCTGGTAAAAGAGTCTCTGTTGCTACCTTCCCTTTTCTCATTTTCTTGCTTTAGATAATCCCATGCAGACCCCATTCATCCGATGCTGGTAGCAACTGGAGCATTGTATTTAACAGCCGTGATTTTGCCTTTATTCATAGAAACTGCTTATAAATTGAAACCCATGTGTACCTGACCCTAATGACGTATGCTACCATTTACGGATCCTCGGATCTATGCTGACGGCAACAGGCGCAGCTGCATGTGCTTTGTTTATGCCTTGAAATGGCATTGAGTAGGTATACTATTTCCAAGGTGACCTTTTTGTGTATAGTGCATCCTTATGTGCTCTAATGAGAATAGAGGCCAGATGGAGGAAGAGAGGGGGGTAATCTAAATGCACATAAAGCAGTGCAGACTAGAGCCCCTCCATACTAGACTGAGCCTGGAAGGGGAGTTCTGTTGGGCTCTGTCTGGTTTGTGAGGCTTCCTGATCCTCTTCAAGCAGGGCTGGGCTCCATGGGGGCAAAAGGCCATACCGCTGTGGAACACTGTGATGTCACAATGCTCCATGGGGGTGGGACCATGGGCCCCTGATGCCCCGCTCCTGGCACTGTGATGTCATGGTGCTCCACGGGGACGGGCGGGACATCTAGAGAAAGAGTAGGTGGGACAACTTAAACCCACCCCTTTCCTCAACCCCTCCTTCCCCATCCAACAGAATGCCGTGACTTCACTGCATTCCATGAGCTGAGGCCTTTTGCCCAAAGGGAGCCCAACCCGGCCCAAGTCCGAAAGAAGGCTCCCAAACAAGCCCTCCCACGCGCTTTCACTTCTCACAGACTTTCCACAGAATGCGTGCGTCCAGCTGACCTTTGTACTTTTGAAAATCTCTCCTTTGCTCCCAGAAGAGTGGAAGGGAATACACAAATACTCAGGTGGACTGGGTCAGGTAGGAAGGTGGAGGAAGCAGGTGGAGGAAGCAGGCAGTTTAGGATGGACTGGGTCAAGTAGGTTTGGCAGACAGTAAAGCAAACGGCATGACTGTAGCGTCTGACGGCAGCCTGCTCAAGTCTGTCACTGTTTGCTAGTCCTTCTTGGAGCCATTGACATCAGTGTCAATGCTAGTCCCAGAGCTGGACTGTGAGTGCTCACAGATGGGAGTGTACGCCCAAGATTTCTCATCAATATTCTGCACAAGACAGTTATCTGTGAGGGAAGGAACTCATACAGATCTGCCACTCAAACGGCGTCTTGAACTTAATTTGAGCTTTACTTTAATCGTTCTCATTTAATGTACTTTCTTCTTGATTTCATTTCTGTTGTATTATGCATGCCCATGTTTTTCATGAATTTGTGCTTCCGCTGAGCCAAACAATAATGACGCAAGCTGCAGAAGAAGGCCCTGGCTTTTTTCTTTTTGGCTTTCTTGCTTCTACCTCACTGAGGGAAAATATTAGAATTCAGTTGTGTAAGTGACTTACTAGCTACTGTCATTCTCTAGACAGTCTGTGCCCGATTCATGCCCTGAATTAGAGTAGAAGAAAGCAAGCTACAGTCCAATGAAAGCAGAAAGTCCCACGTAAGGAGAGATGGCAGGATTGAAGGAAACTCACAATCCCCACAGTCCAAGGGGACCCAAATCCAACTAGCACAGACCAGGAAGTTGGCCCTGTGATTAGAAGGTGCAGTCTTATATGGACATCTCCCAGGCCCCTCCGCCACAATATACAGCTGTTCTCCATGACAACACCCCTGGATAGGCAGTGACCCTAACGGCCCCTTCTCGCCATCACAGTGATTGCATCAGCTGTTGCAGTGACCCCACCCCCAGGACAGAGAGGGCTGCCTCTTGCTGCATGGAGTTCAGAACTGTTCAAACCATTTGTGAAGACATAGGGTGTTTTCAGACATGATGGGGTGGCTTCGTCCCGTCACGGAAACAACCCTCAGATTTCCCACTGGGATCACTCCAGCACGGCCAACAGACGTGCCGGGGGATCCCGGCGGGGAATCGGGGAGGGGGCGGGGTCGCATGGTGCAACGTGCGGCCGCACGGCCCCGCCCCCTCGCCGCCTGCCCTCTGGGGAGACGGGCGGCCGCCGTGGCCAATGCGGCCGCAGCGCCCGCCCGAAATGACCACGGGCCGGAATCCTGGCGGGGATTCCGGGCCATGATTCCCGTCCAGACGTGACGGGCCCCTTCATCCCCGCCGGGAATCTCCTTCACCATGCGATCGGCACCGGCCCCGCGGATTCAGCCGATTGCGTGGTGAATGTGATTCCCGGCGGGGATTGAGCGTGGCGAACATCTGGGGGGGAACTGCCGGTTCCCCAACAGACGTTACGGGACCATTCCCCACCACAGGGTATTGACTGTGGTTGAGCGTGATCTCGTAACGTCTGAAAATACCCCTAGAAATAGGCTCCAAGCCAATACACTTCAAAGGCAAAGTAATAAAGCTGTGCAGGTTTTCCTCTTTAAATTCCTATCCACCTGTTAAGAAAACACAACGACTCTAAAGAATGCCAAATGGGAAAGGAAGCATGGGTCTGTGAAGGCAATTGATTTGGAATTGTTTTCACGGATTCTCACAGTTGGAGATTAACCAGCACTAGAAATGCACTCCTGGAGGAGTCTGAAGAGTGCTTAATTAAGGAGAGAATGTAAAATACCTCTCAGAATGGGGCATATGATCTGGCCTCAGCACTGAGAGAGTAATGCTGTATGAAAGTGAGCCACATGCAGCAAATCTTAGAAGCAAACATATTATACAGCCCGGCGACAGAAGCTGCACTGGCATCTTCTCTGACAGTGGATCAGGCCTGGACAGCAGAAACAGATACAATTCTAGCAATGTTAAGAGTGCAGATTTACTCTGAAAATTACTACTTTCAAATTTCACCTTCTTATTCAATAGAACTGCCTCTTAGAGTCATATATACTGACTTAAGTGATAAAAATTTCAATTTATTTCAGTTAGCAATACAGAGCCAATTCAACTAAGGATGAATGCAATGAGTTCTGTCCTGGCATATACATTACATCATCCAAATGGCTAACTAAATGTTAGAGCAGGAGACAAAGCAATTCAGACAACCGCCTTTATTGGTAGGGCAAAATTCTGCTCATAGTGGAGACAGTGAGGAAAGTCCCATTCTCAGTTACACTGGTGTAGCTTCACTAGCTTCAGCTGAGTTATTCTGGATTTACTTTGGAGTAAATGAAAGCAGATTTTGGTCCACTGAGGTCTCACCAGTATAACTGAAAACAGAATTAAGTCTGCTCAATCTGGTGCTGATGCACAAGTCAGAAAGCAGAGCTTGGCGTACACATCAGAGTTTGCAAAGCTTGCAGAGCTGGCAGACAAAAAAAGCTGTCCTACTTGTAAAATGACCCTATTTGATCTGAAGTGATTAAGAGATAGTAAGTATGGAACCCAAACACCCACTTTTCAGAGAAGATCTGAACTTCAACAGTGTTAAAGAGTGAAGAAAGGTAAAAAGATGGGGAAACCTTTCCTCAATGTTTGCTTATATAAAAAAAGCATAAGGATAAATAATATTTGGTCAGAAGCCAGCAGTTCTGAGATCTGTTGCTATGTAGGTGGTGATGGATGGCACATTTTATCTCCCTAGTTTGGAGCCAAGTTCTTTAATAATTAATTAGAACAATAATAATTACTTCTATTGCTTGTTAAGCGACGGCAGAGGTGTCCATACAATCTTCAACTCGGGCTAACTGGCTTCAACAATTTTGAAGTCAATTAAGTGTGAAGTATAAACTCCAAATTAAATCTCTCTTCAGGCAGTTTCATTAGCAAGCACTGGCTTTCCCCTCTCTAAAGAAAAGTTACAGAATCGCATGGCAGAAAAACTGAAAATAAACCAAAGGCATCATGAAAAGTGGTTGAGTTGGAATACTCACATCACTTCCAGTCGAGCCGTTCGGGAATCGTTTCCTCCTAAAGAAATGACCTCACAGGTATAGTCTCCAATGTCACCTGACCATGTCTGGCTAATGAGGAGAGTACCATCTTTCTCGACTGTGAGTCTGGAACTGCTCGATGGATTTATTATAACGCTGTCCTTCTTCCAAACATACCTGGATGTCACAATGTTTCAAAATGTTAATCTCCGTAATGTATTTCCATTACAAAAGAAATGAAATATTGACTTCTGGAATTATAAGAGAAAAACGGAGCTAAATCGATAGAATACTAGAAGTACTTTTAGGACTCTTACATTTTTTTTCAAGACCAGGACCAGTGATTAAAAAGAACCTTTTAAATATGCATAAAATGCTTTATGTTTGATTAACCATACCAATATTTTTTTTTCAAAAAACCAAAACCCTTAAACAGTATTGAAAAGCTAAGATAAAGCTTGAATTTGTGATATATGTTTTTAGGGGATACCTCTAACCATTTGTGAAATTCCAGATTAGTAAAATTGTTTTGCAGAAACGTCTGACCCAGAGTTCCTGGCCATTATTTGCCTTCCTCTCATACAGCTGCCTTTCGGACTATTGTCTTGAAATTTGCTGTGCTGATACGTTACACAGGAATAGCCAATGTTTCCCTTTTAGTTATTTTATTTTTCCCTCTCTCCCACCGAGACTCCTTTTTATTATCTGATATTTTTTCATTAATTCTGGAAAGCTCTACTACCTCGAACAAGACACAGCAAGTCCTCTCACCAGTGATACTAACCATCAGGGGTGTAGTAAGGTTGGAAAGGGCCCTGGTGCAGAAGATGGAATGGGCCCCACCATCCCCTCCTAGCAGCAGGGAATATGGTTTGCCCAGGCTTGTAAGCCCCAGCGCAGCTACACTGCTTCGCCTGTTCCTATCTTAGATGCACCCTTGCGGATCAAAGTCAGGGCCTGAGGAGCGAGGAGGGGCTAACAATGAGGGTCCACAGTGGATATACTATAGCTAGGATCCATATCGATAGGGAGACCTCAAAGTGTATGTAGACTGAGCCAGAGCAAACGGTTGGACCATTTTGGCAATGCAAGTCCTTCCCATTCAGGCAGTAACATGCTAGCAAGAAACCTACATGGAACATGAACTAGGGTTGCTTCCCAGATTGGACACGCTCTCCCTAAGCCCCAACAAGGATGGAAATAATGTTAAAATTTGCACATTAAAATAACCTGCCAAACAACTTTTATTCCTCATGGATGCATTCTCTACTTCCCTACAATTCTAAACACATACCAATCGTCCTGCACTTCAACTTGGAGAAGAGACGACTGTAAAGGGGGGGGGGGGGATATGATAGAAGTTTATAAAATCATGAGTGGTGTGGAACACGTTCATAGGGAACGGTTAACTAGTACTAGAACTAGGGGACACTCCATGAAACTAACAAGTAGCAGATTTAAAACAAATAAAGTATTTTTAAACTCAATGCACAATTAAGTAGTGGAATTTGTTGCCAGAAGATGTGATCAAGGCCAGTAGTATAGCTGGGTTTAAAAAGGATTGGACACGTTTCTGGAGTATAGGTCAATTAGCAGCAAGTAGCCAGGTAGGTTGGGGTACGTAACCTCTTACTGTTGGGAGCTGGGAGTGAACAACAGGGAATGGATTGTCCCATTGAAACCTGTTGGGTTCTTCTTCCAAGTGGCCAAGTTTGGCCACTGTTGGAGACAGGTGCTGGGCTCGATGGACCATTGGTCTGACACAGTATGGCACTAATGTTCTTAATTAGCTACTTGGTGGTTCTCAAACTGAGGGTGTTTTTAAACGAGCAAGACTTGGGGGAAGGTCCATGGCTGCTGAGTGGCGCAGCGGTGGAGCAGCCACTTAGGTGGTGTGAGTGGGGATCATTTATAGCGGGTGGTTCCCAGCGTGGCTACCCTGGCAGCCACTTTACACTCCCCTTGCCCAGACCATGGGGCAGGTGCGCCAGGCTTTGAAACTGACATGTCCTGGCCGTGAACGCTGAGGAACCGGGCTCCCAGAGCTCGCAGCCGGTACCTGTGACTTGGAAAGGCCGTGTCTCCTGCCCACAGTGCCTTTGAACGGGGACGTGTCTGCTGGTGCGGGAAGCCGCCCCAGTTCATACGGGATGGGGATGTGTGGGTGTCCATTGCCACGCACTTGCTTGGCTTCCCCTCGCTCCACCTTCAGACGGGCTCCTGGGTGGCCATGCATGGTACTGTCTCATTTGAAAACACCCCAAGGAGTGACATTCTGGGGAAGAAGGGGGCTCCCAGAGCTCGCAGCCGGTACCTGTGACTTGGAAAGGCCGTGTCTCCTGCCCACAGTGCCTTTGAAGGGGACGTGTCTGCTGGTGCGGGAAGCCGCCCCAGTTCATACGGGATGGGGATGTGTGGGTGTCCATTGCCACGCACTTGCTTGGCTTCCCCCCGCTCCACCTTCAGACGGGCTCCTGGGTGGCCATGCGTGGTACTGTCTCATTTGAAAACACCCCGAGGAGTGACATTCTGGGGAAGAAGGGGGGGATGAGAAGAAGCAAAAACCTAGCTCCACTCTGACAGAGCTAGGAGGACTTTCTAGCAAGAGGGGAGAGGAAGCAACAGGTAGCTGGGAAGGGGGAGAAGGAGCAAGGTGTATGTATGAATGTGCCTGCAGTGGTGGGGAAGGGATTCTGTTACCACAGAAATGAGGAAGGGAGTGGGGTGGGGTCCAAGAAAATTTGAGAATCACTCATCTAACCTGAACCCTGCCCAGCCAAAGGTGTTTTTTTTTGCCACTACCACAGAGCAGGAAGGAAGACAGCAAAGTTAATGCTCGATGTGGGGGTAGCTAACTCAGATTCAACATCGTTTCTTTTAGAGCAAATAATAGGCATTTTGTGTTTTTTATAACAGAAATTGTATTTCATTTTTACAACATAGACTTTAGCTAATAACCCCAGCATCAATGATGATCAAAAATGATGGCAGTGACCGTTCATTTCCTTTATAGGACGGACTATTTCTACAGCGTCCCCTTCTAACGATCTGCAAGGTAAACCTCAGAGGCTTCATCCCCATCCCACCTTCCATTTGTTTCCCTCTTAAACTGTGAATCTTTTAATGCAGTTAAAAGCAGAAGTGTTTCCTCTAATTCTTATTTACAGCATTTGCCAGGTTAGAGCTGCTGCCGCCTCACCATTTCACAGGGTTAGCCTACAGGAGAATTTAGTTCCTAGTTACTGAAGTGTTTCAGAGAATGAGGGTGACCCCCTTCGTGGATGTTCAAGAGCTCCAAAGTAAACACTTCTGAAATCCCATTCGATCTCTCTGGGTTTTACTCTCATTAAGTATCAGCTTTTGACAAGTCAGTTTTATTGATAGTGTATTAACCTTGACAGTAAAATCATGGAAGGCTGTACTGAAGTCATTAAGTGGAACATAGCTCATTGTAAATAATACATAAGGCTGAAATAGAAAATGGGATTTATGTGATTAATGATGTAGCCTACAACCTTATGAGACAGTAATCGGGGGGTTGAGGGTGAAATCCGGGGTCCTGAAACTCCTCACCTAACAACACTCGGATAGTTTGTAAAATTAAGTTCCAATAAGCTCCACAAACAATAAGTGACACCACCAACCTGATTGAAATTCTCGGGTCATGAGTTGCTTCACACTGCAGACCAGCTGTGGTTCCCTTAATAACAGTGCTGTCCTCAGGAGGATGAACAATAAAGGTGCGATCTACAAAGGACACACAAGCCACAATTCAGGTGAAATTACAGACTTTCATCTTGACTGGAGAATTTTCAGAGGGCAGTGAACTGGTTGTTCGTCATTCAGGACAAGAGGCTTTCTCCCCTTTTGGCAATAGGGGTGTGAAAGTGTGAAGCATCTGTACTGTGGGTGTAAACTTGCCTACTGTTTGCATCTAATGGGCAGGATACACTTCCTTATTTCATTTCGAGTGGAGTCGAACTGAATCATGAAATGGCACAGAGCAAGTAAATAGGAAGCCGTTATTTACCCCTTCTCATAATACTAAAACTAGGGGACCCCCTATGAATTTAACTGGCTGCAGATTTAAGACAAATAGAAGGAAGTATTTTTTTTCTCTCAGCATAAAAATAGCCTGTGGGACTTGTTTCCAGAGGACATTGCAAAGGGCAATAGCGGAACTGGTTTCAAAAAAGGATTGGATAAATTCTCAGAGGATAGGTCTAGAAACAGGGATATGACTCTGTGATATTCAAGATTCTGAATACGAAACATTCCAGAAAAGAACTACATGCTATTGTTGACTTTGCTGCAAGAGTTACTGTCAACCCCACAGTCATCAAACACATCTATGGCTCTTTTTACACAAGACGCTCTCCTGCATGGACATCCATCGTCCACGCGGGGGAGCATCTCGTGTAAATGTGTGTGTGGGGGGGGTGTGTGCGCGATTCCATGACCCACACGCTCCCTCTAAACACCGACGACAGTGCAGGTTGCTTGCTCCATGCAGGAGGATGCGTGGAGGATAGGTGTGCGCTCGTGTGCACCCGCCCCTCCGTAGCTGTGCGCTCACGGACTGCTCCCTCAGCCACGGCCTGTTTAAAAAGGGCCTATGTTTCCTAAATAGATAGCGTACAAACCCTCTACTGAAGAGTGGAGCAAGGGGCTATTGCCTCTTATAATCTGATGCTGTGAACAAAGTTGAGGTAAATGAGGTCGATCCCATGCCCCACACGCATTTCCATAGAAAGCGCATTGCGCCATGCGGAACCCACGCAGATCCCATATGGATCTTGCTTGGGATTACGGCCAATGAGCCAAACGTTCTCCAGACCAGATGAGAGGCACTGGGTACCAAAACTAGGTGGGTAGCTGTAGGGGGCCAAACCACTGCCCAGGCTACTTTGTGCCTGACCAAAACGTGGTATAGATTAGAGTAACAAAATGGTAGGCTGGCTATCAACCACTGTCAGAGATCACTATGGAATCCAGGGATCACGGAAGTGCAAGGCACTGGTTCCCAAGCTTTTTGCTTGCGTGGCCCCATTTTGAGACCTATCTCTTGACCCCAGAAGCAACATGGACATGCAAAGTATATAAAATATTTTGAGACTTATCTCTTGACCCCAGAAGCAACATGGACATGCAAAGTATACCAAATATTGGTCCTGATATTGTATATCACATATTTATTTATTTATTTATTTAAAAGATTTATGCCCCTCCTGCCAGGCAGCCCTATCAGAACCCTATCTGCGGAAGGCATGACCCCATGTGGAAACCTCCAACGTAAAGGCACCAACAGCCACAGCCCTGTAAGAGCAGCCAAGGGAACCATGTCATGGAAACCATGTGGACTGTTCTATGTTCTAGGAAGGGGGAAATGCTCAAGTGCTCAGACCCACCAACTGTGGGGCTATTGAGACCAATGAATTTACACCAGCAAAATTCCTGGGAAAATGAAATAAGAATTGCACCAAATGTCATTTATTTTCTCTCATAAACATCCTGATTACTTCTGTAAAAATACAGGCATATATGCATTCTTTCATTTTAAAAAATGGATAAAATTTGTTAGCTCTCTCTAAATCAGTTGTAAAAATATACTCATTATTTCTATTCAGATATATAGTTTTTTATGCAATCCTCATGCAATGGAAATGTGTAATTACTTATGAAAATTTACCAAGTATACATCGAGAACTGATTAATGCTTGATTAGTATTAGATTTAAAACAAAGCATTGCCCTTACTCCACACAGTCAGCATAGCCAAAGCATTCAGGGCCCCTTCTGAGTTGACTGCATAGCAGGTATAGTTGCCGGCATCTTGGAGGAAGACAGGCGTAATCTGGAGCCCACCAGATTCAAGTAGAATAAACCTGGAAATCCGAACAGAGCCGCTGGCTAAGATCTGGTTCCCTGAAATGTAGAAGCAGGAAATAGTATGACTTTATTTTGTGTTATTTATAATGCGTGAAGAAAGTTCCCCAAGCTCGTAGCTTGGGCTTCATCTTTGACACTCATCTTGCCTTTAAGCCTTACATTGACTCTGTTGCCAAGTCCTGCTGCTTCACCCTCCATAACATAGCTCGGATCTGCCCCTTTCTCTCTATCTCCTCGGCCAAAACCCTTGTTCATGTCATGGTCATTTCTTGCCTCGACTACTGCAACCTTCTCCTCGCTGGCCTCACTCGCTCTCACCTGTCCCCCCTTATTGCCATCCAAAACTCGGCTGCCAAGGTCATCCACTCAGTCCGTCGCTTTGACCACATGCAGCCTCTCCTCTCCACTGGCTCCCCGTTCCCGAACACATCTGGTTTAAACTCCTGGTATTCACCTATAAAACACTTCACAGCCAAGCTCCCCCTTACCTCTCAGCCCTAATCTCCTTACGCACTCCTGCACATGCCCTCCGCTCTTCCTCTGTCCCCTCCCTCACTCTCCCCCGTCTCTCATGCTCCTCTAACCGCCTTCGTCCCTCCTCCCTTGCTGCCCCCCATGCCTGGAATTCCCTCCCTACCCAATTCCGCCTCGCCTCCTCCCTCCGCACCTTCAAATCCCTCCTCAAGACCCAATTCTTCCGTGCCGCCTTTCCCAATGCCTGCTAGTTGTTTTTCCCAAATACTTACGGTCTGCCCTCCTCTGAAGATTCCTGCCTAACTGTAACCAAGCCAAGCACGCGCACCTGAGACTTCGCAGCCGCTCGCATGTTTGTTTGCTTCTCCCTTGTCTTCCCTTTGTCCCCTCTCCTTGTCGCCCCCTC
The DNA here is from genome assembly GCA_003113815.1 of Sphenodon punctatus. Lineage (NCBI taxonomy): Eukaryota > Metazoa > Chordata > Lepidosauria > Sphenodontia > Sphenodontidae > Sphenodon > Sphenodon punctatus. Next base: position 10,581,838 of record QEPC01010859.1, on the reverse strand, counting down.
CTTGTCTTTTTAGACTGTAAGTCGTAGGCAGGGACCGCGTCTTTATCTTTGTTCTGTAAAGCACCAGGTACACGGCTGGTGCTATACAAATGTTTATTATACTGATAATAATAATAATAATAATAATAGTTCTTCCAAAAGGCTATTGCAGGGAAAGGGGGGAGGAGTAATGACTACAATATTAGATGAAACTGGTACCTGTCTGAACAGGTAAACCTGTCAGCATCTCAGTAATTGGGCTGAATCGGTACTGTCCGTCACTATCGATAGGCTCCTGGAATCTTCCCTGACCACTATCTGTACTCAAAAACCATCCAGCGTTTGGGGATCCCACCATCACGCTTTAAGCCAGCAGGTTATTGGGGCTTGGTGGGCCCCTCAGTCTGGCACTCACTTCTTCCGGATATTCATCTCAGTTCCTTCCTTCTCACCTTCAAAAAGCACCTGAACACTGTGTATTTTTCAGGTGCTTTGAGGGTCAGCTGCTAGTTCCCCTGAATGTATTCTATTCTTACGCTTTACCTTCCCTTTTAAAATAGTTTTCCAAATGATTTTACATTTTTGATTGTATTTTATTGTATGGATTTTATCAAGTGCTCCAAGCACCGTTGGGGGGAGGGGTGGGGGAAGCTACAGAAATAAAAATTATTATTATTAAATGGTACCCATTTACCGCCTGATGAGTTACTTAAGTTACACAATTACCGTTACCAATAGGAATATGCAGTGCAGCTGATTTCTGTATGTGTATTTAATATAATGAGATCCAGAGCTCTGCATCTGAATCTCATTTTAGCACACACACTAGGCACGTAATGTGAAATAACAGTTATGAGCAGTGTATGAGAGAGGGACTCTGTTAAGCTGTATCTGAATTTCCTTTTCTGAGCAATAGCTTTCAAAGTAGCAGCAGGCAGGCTTTGTGAGGCTGGTCGGGCCATCAACCCCACTGGTGTTTGAATCGGGCCCACGTCTGGTGGGCCCGGAACAGGTGCGTGAGGTTCGGCACTGGCCCAAGTGCGCCAGAGCGGACAAACCGGGCCAGCGTTGCGTCTTGTTAACACCCGTAGTGTGGCATTTGACATTTGTGGAGCATTCTGGGCAACACAGCAAGCTATAGATGTTCTTGGAAGTTCATTAGGGACATGGACAAGGGTAGCGACTGCGGGGCATTAAGGCGTTTGTGAGGGTGGGTTTTATGCTAGTGATGAGGGCAGCAGTACAATGCTTCAATGCAATGAATGAAAAACAGAGTGGTTAATATCTATTTTCAACAGAGTCCTGTTTTATTATAGATATCTGTACTAATACAGATACACAGCAGCCATCTCTAATTACTAAGTTATCGTTATCAGGTAACTCAGTTATCATTTTTGCATTTCCATGCACTTTTGTATTTCCGGTTATTTCTATCTGCTTATTGTTCACCTTTGCCCTGGTCACAAGTTTGCTTCCTAACACAACCCACAAAACAAAATGGAGGGTGGCACTATTATGTATTCAAAGAAGGGTTGAAATGAGAATTAAAACAATTCAGGCTTGAGAACCACTGCAGGCTTGAGAACTTGCTAGGACCTTGGGTGATTTCAGACGTTACGAGATCACGCTCAACCACAGTGAACCACGGTCAATTCCGCGGCGGGGCCAAAGCGCCCTGCATGTCTGTTCGGCGGCTGCCAGATGTTCACCATAGTCAATACCCACATGGGGTCAAAATCAACCACGCTTCCAGAGCTCCGGCCCGTCCCGTCTCTGAAAGCATGGTCAAAGAGATTCCCAACGGGAAACAAAAAAAAGTAATGTCTGAACGGCAACCACTGGCCGGAACCAAAGACAATGATTCTCAGCCGGGGACAAAGCATGCAGCGTTGCTGCCAGGCAACCAGAAACAACACAGACAGGGGAGGGAGATTTAAAGGGCATACAACAGCAACTGGAACAAGCCGCCCCAGTGCCTTCCGGGTGCTTTGACCACGGCCTGGCCCGGGATCAGTGTAATGTCTGTTGTGCTGCCTCGGGCCGTGGTCCGGTGGTCTGATTCCGTGCTGTGGTCCCGGTCCTGTCATGTCTGTTCAGAGCTTTCCTTGACCACGGGGGGTGGTTAATCTGTTCAATCTGTTCACCCCCGCCGGGAATCCATTGTGATGAATCGGGACCGCGTAATGTCTGAAATCACCCCTTGACACCTGGTTCAAGTTCTCAGCGAGATTTGGAGCCCAGTTCCCACCCCATCTGTTTGGCGAGGGGGAGGCGTGCACTGACCCCGATTTGCAAGGGGCTGCCCCGGACTGGAGAGCTGTCCCACCCTTATTTGCAAGAACGAGCCAAGATCCCTGACTCTTGCCGAGGAAAGCAAGAATCTGAGAATTCAGTTTCAGTCCTAATTCGAAGGAAGGAGGAGTAGGGTATGTCTGTACAGTTTAAAAGTGATTCGTTAAAACAGAGTAACCAAGCAACGGACAAAAACTCAGAAAAGGTAAACTGGAAATGGTAAACTGGTAACATGAAAACTGGTAAATTGGCAAAATGGAAAGTCGGTAGCCAGATAATGGTATTATCTGGAATTTCGGATAGTCAGTTGCCCAGCTCAGTAATTGGTTCCCGATCAGGCAACCAAGAAGCTGCTTGAAATTGTGGGTATTACCTACAGGGAGCGAATCGACTGCGCGTTTCAGCTCTCTATGATATAACAATAAAATAGTCCGGCTTTACCTTTTTTCCATATGATAGCAGGCTTTGGAGCTCCTGAAACTTCACAGGTTAATACCGCAGTCATCCCTTCTGTAACAGTGGTATCCACTGGAGGTTGGGTAAATGTTGGTGTGATATCTGGAATCAATTCAATGGATCAGCTATCAAAAAGATCCCCTGACCACTCCGAGAATGTTTTACATCCGTTTTTATGAAGCCGATCATGGAGAAGGACAAGACAATAATAAATGAAAACCTTTCAGCAGTGACTGTAACCTTTCATTATTCATCTCCTAGGAATTCTCTAACTTGCTTTATTACCTAAATGGAAAATAAAATCTAACAGTGCTTGTACAAGTACAAGCAAGAGGGCTTATGGAGAAAAGAGGAAGAGTTTAAAATGAGTGTTTGGGGGAAAGTAGAGGAATCCAGATAAACAAAACTATTTGCTTTCATCTTCCTAACACAGAGTTCTTTAGGATGAAAAGCAACTTGAGTGTGATATCAACTTTCCAATCCAAATGTCAGCAAAAAGGATTTAAAATCGGATTTTCATCCAAGAGTTTTTTAAAAAACCATTCCCCACCCTCATCCAACTTATGTCCCTTCAGTTGCATTTTATTACATTTTATCCAGGACATTTTATCTGGGACAGCTTTTTTTTCTGGAGCCCAAGAGCAATAGCAGCCAGTTAGTACTTAAGCATGGACTGTCCTTAGAGCTAGGATGAGCCGAGTGTGAATCTGACCCAGCATGGTTAAATGCAGATACCGTCACTTCTTTGACAGGCAGGCTCTCTGCAGAGCCACAAGAGCTGCCAATGCCAATGCAGCATCCCCCCCACACACTTTTTTAGGGGGCTGTACACTTAGACACACACCTGAAGGTCACCGTTTTAAAACAGATGAACCACAGGAGAGGGGAAGATTGAGCAACTACAACATTTAATTTGAGTTCCTAGTGTGTAAAAAGATATTTTTAACTTTGAAATTTTTTATCTTTTGATGGCATTTATAAGAACCTAAAATTTCAACCTGTACAATCATCAAAACAGTAGCAGAAAACGGCTTAACATTAATCGCATGTAATCCCGTTGAAGTCAATAGGGCTATTCCTATAGTTGAAATCCATGATGTGCTCCAGTGTTTAAGCTGGATCAGCTTAGAGCGCTCAGCACTATGAATGAACAAAGGCCCTTTTCAAATGAGACGCACCCATGCGTGTCCACGTAGTTGGACATGCGTGGGTACGTCTCGTTTGAAAGCGGTGGAGGGTGGGTGGGCGGGCTTGGTCCCATGTAACACGCATCCCCACCCACCTATTGCCCTCGCACGGAGCTAACGGTGAAAGCGCAGATTGCTCCATGCGGGGATGTGCCTGGGAAAGGGTGTGCGTCTGCGTGCACCCGCCCCGTCTGCACTGCCTCCGCCGCAGCGCACCCATGGAAACACACACCCCGAGCCCGTTTTAAAAGGGCCAAAGTCTAGAGCCAGGGTGGCTACCTCTGTGAGTTTCACTCCAAAGTCTCTTGATTTCTCTGGGTCGGCTGGGGCACTCCTGGTAACCCAGAGAAAACAGGGCTTCCAGCAGCTGCAGGGGCAGCCACATCAGAAAGGGGGTGAGTCGGGGGGGGGGACGGGTTAACTTGTTCCCCTTCTGATGTGGGCCCACCCCTATCAAGCATAATGATGCCTTGTAAAGGAGGGGGCCTCACAGCTCCTTTGCCCACCCTCCACCTGGTGAAAGCCTGGAGAGAGATGCCTGCTAACCCTATCGACTATTTATTTTATTTGTTTATTCATTCATTCAAGTTTCTACCCCACCCTTCCCCTAAGGCTCAGGGAGGTTTACATAATAAAAACACACCTCATAAGAATACAATAAAACTCCATTAAAAAACCTTACCCCTATTCCCTCCCACCTCAACCCCCGATCCCTGCCTGCCAAACGCTTTGCTAAAGCGAAACGTTTTGCGCCGCCTTCGGAATATGGTCAAGCTCGGGCTCTGACAGACCTTTGGGGGGAAGGGAGTTCTATAANAATCTGTTCACCCCCGCCGGGAATCCATTGTGATGAATCGGGACCGCGTAATGTCTGAAATCACCCCTTGACACCTGGTTCAAGTTCTCAGCGAGATTTGGAGCCCAGTTCCCACCCCATCTGTTTGGCGAGGGGGAGGCGCGCACTGACCCCGATTTGCAAGGGGCTGCCCCGGACTGGAGAGCTGTCCCACCCTTATTTGCAAGAACGAGCCAAGATCCCTGACTCTTGCCGAGGAAAGCAAGAATCTGAGAATTCAGTTTCAGTCCTAATTCGAAGGAAGGAGGAGTAGGGTATGTCTGTACAGTTTAAAAGTGATTCGTTAAAACAGAGTAACCAAGCAACGGACAAAAACTCAGAAAAGGTAAACTGGAAATGGTAAACTGGTAACATGAAAACTGGTAAATTGGCAAAATGGAAAGTCGGTAGCCAGATAATGGTATTATCTGGAATTTCGGATAGTCAGTTGCCCAGCTCAGTAATTGGTTCCCGATCAGGCAACCAAGAAGCTGCTTGAAATTGTGGGTATTACCTACAGGGAGCGAATCGACTGCGCGTTTCAGCTCTCTATGATATAACAATAAAATAGTCCGGCTTTACCTTTTTTCCATATGATAGCAGGCTTTGGAGCTCCTGAAACTTCACAGGTTAATACCGCAGTCATCCCTTCTGTAACAGTGGTATCCACTGGAGGTTGGGTAAATGTTGGTGTGATATCTGGAATCAATTCAATGGATCAGCTATCAAAAAGATCCCCTGACCACTCCGAGAATGTTTTACATCCGTTTTTATGAAGCCGATCATGGAGAAGGACAAGACAATAATAAATGAAAACCTTTCAGCAGTGACTGTAACCTTTCATTATTCATCTCCTAGGAATTCTCTAACTTGCTTTATTACCTAAATGGAAAATAAAATCTAACAGTGCTTGTACAAGTACAAGCAAGAGGGCTTATGGAGAAAAGAGGAAGAGTTTAAAATGAGTGTTTGGGGGAAAGTAGAGGAATCCAGATAAACAAAACTATTTGCTTTCATCTTCCTAACACAGAGTTCTTTAGGATGAAAAGCAACTTGAGTGTGATATCAACTTTCCAATCCAAATGTCAGCAAAAAGGATTTAAAATCGGATTTTCATCCAAGATTTTTTTAAAAAACCATTCCCCACCCTCATCCAACTTATGTCCCTTCAGTTGCATTTTATTACATTTTATCCAGGACATTTTATCTGGGACAGCTTTTTTTTCTGGAGCCCAAGAGCAATAGCAGCCAGTTAGTACTTAAGCATGGACTGTCCTTAGAGCTAGGATGAGCCGAGTGTGAATCTGACCCAGCATGGTTAAATGCAGATACCGTCACTTCTTTGACAGGCAGGCTCTCTGCAGAGCCACAAGAGCTGCCAATGCCAATGCAGCATCCCCCCCACACACTTTTTTAGGGGGCTGTACACTTAGACACACACCTGAAGGTCACCGTTTTAAAACAGATGAACCACAGGAGAGGGGAAGATTGAGCAACTACAACATTTAATTTGAGTTCCTAGTGTGTAAAAAGATATTTTTAACTTTGAAATTTTTTATCTTTTGATGGCATTTATAAGAACCTAAAATTTCAACCTGTACAATCATCAAAACAGTAGCAGAAAACGGCTTAACATTAATCGCATGTAATCCCGTTGAAGTCAATAGGGCTATTCCTATAGTTGAAATCCATGATGTGCTCCAGTGTTTAAGCTGGATCAGCTTAGAGCGCTCAGCACTATGAATGAACAAAGGCCCTTTTCAAATGAGACGCACCCATGCGTGTCCACGTAGTTGGACATGCGTGGGTACGTCTCGTTTGAAAGCGGTGGAGGGTGGGTGGGCGGGCTTGGTCCCATGTAACACGCATCCCCACCCACCTATTGCCCTCGCACGGAGCTAACGGTGAAAGCGCAGATTGCTCCATGCGGGGATGTGCCTGGGAAAGGGTGTGCGTCTGCGTGCACCCGCCCCGTCTGCACTGCCTCCGCCGCAGCGCACCCATGGAAACACACACCCCGAGCCCGTTTTAAAAGGGCCAAAGTCTAGAGCCAGGGTGGCTACCTCTGTGAGTTTCACTCCAAAGTCTCTTGATTTCTCTGGGTCGGCTGGGGCACTCCTGGTAACCCAGAGAAAACAGGGCTTCCAGCAGCTGCAGGGGCAGCCACATCAGAAAGGGGGTGAGTCGGGGGGGGGGACGGGTTAACTTGTTCCCCTTCTGATGTGGGCCCACCCCTATCAAGCATAATGATGCCTTGTAAAGGAGGGGGCCTCACAGCTCCTTTGCCCACCCTCCACCTGGTGAAAGCCTGGAGAGAGATGCCTGCTAACCCTATCGACTATTTATTTTATTTGTTTATTCATTCATTCAAGTTTCTACCCCACCCTTCCCCTAAGGCTCAGGGAGGTTTACATAATAAAAACACACCTCATAAGAATACAATAAAACTCCATTAAAAAACCTTACCCCTATTCCCTCCCACCTCAACCCCCGATCCCTGCCTGCCAAACGCTTTGCTAAAGCGAAACGTTTTGCGCCGCCTTCGGAATATGGTCAAGCTCGGGCTCTGACAGACCTTTGGGGGGAAGGGAGTTCTATAACATCGGGGCAACAGCCAAGAACACTGCACTGCAGGCCCTTGTCGTACAAATAAGATTAGCAGGTGGCACCTGCAAGAGAGAGCTCCCGGCTGACCGCAGGGGCCGCAGTGGAGCGCGGAAGGAAAGGCCGTCTTTCAGAGATGTGGGGCCCAGGCCGTTTAGGGTTTTAAAGGTCAAAACCAGCAGAATGGATTGTACCCGGAAGGCTATAGGAAGCCCGTGCAGATTATAGAGCACAGATGTAGTGTGCTCACGGTGACCCTGAAAGGAGCCAGGCCGCCGCATCCTGCACCAGCTGCAGTTTCCAGATAGCCGCCAAGGGCAGCTCCACATAGAGCGCACTGCAGTAATCGAGCCTCGAGGTGATGAAAGCATGGATGATGGTGGCCAGATCAGAGTTAGAAAGAAAGGGACAGTCTCTTCACCACATAGATTTGGCGAAAAGCACTCTTGGTCACGGTTGCAACCTGATGTTCCAGGCGCAGCAAGGGGTCCAGAAGCACTGCAAACCTGGGTAACCAGAGGGGGCTGGACCCCCTCAATAACAGAAGTCCCAATTCCCTCAAAGACACAAGATCGGCCAGTCATCATCATCCCTTCAGTCTTATCTGGATTCAGCTTCAATCGGAGAACCCTCATCCGGTCCCCAACAGCCGTCAGACATTGGTAAGCACTGGGACTGCAGGACCTGTCTCGGATGAAAGAGAGCGGTAGAGTTGTATGCCATCAGCATGGTGATGGCACTTCACTCCAAACCTCTGAATGGTCTCACCCAGCGGTCTCAGATACACATTGGACAAGAGGGGAGACAAGGCGGAACCCTGCAGGACATAGTCAACTAAGTTGTAAAGGAAAAGAAAGAGAAAGGGCCTTTTTACACAGACACAGGTGGGCAGGGGGGATGGATGTTATGCCGCAGTGGGTGGAGGGGTGTGTCCATTTACACAGACACACTCCCACCTCCACCCATGGTGCCTCTTCCGGTTTTGCGGAGGGCTCCATGGGTGGAGGTGGCCGTTGCGCGGCAGTGCGCATGCACTCCCACTCATCCCGCTCGGTGTACACACGGGCGAATGCCAAGTGGACACCCATCCCCCAATCCACCGCTCGCTGTATACACAGACGCCCCCCACACACCTACCCGAACACCGAGCGGGGGGGCCGTCCGTGTAAAAATGGCCAAAGAAACCCTAGTACTTCTTGGTACTCACTACTATTCCTCCCTCACCCCATTATGCTTTTTTTTTCTTAAATGCCCCAGCAAATGTGAATTTTGTGTTAGGGCTAGATCACTCTGCTGGCAGTGCTGGATGCAGGGAATTTGGTGTAAGATGCGATTGCTCACACTGAGCTGTTCCAATAAAGTTATTGTTGAAGCGGTGTTTGCTAACCTTTGACCAAAGGTCTGCATGTATGTAGCTGACTGTTCCATTAAACAAGCAGTTCCTTATAGATTGGCTGTATCTATGAGAGTTGATTAGGCGTGAGCATGAGCAAGCCTAGTCCTGACATGGTGTCAGAAGTGCTTTCTCGGCTTATCCGGCAGTCATAGAAGAAGGGGGAGTTGGAGGAGAAGGCACAACCTGTTTTGAGTCTGTGCTTCAGTTGAGTGCAGTGACTCTCTGGAAGGAGGGTCTGTGAAAAGCAATGCCTAACTTTAAGCCTCCAGATCCCTTGAACATCTTCAGATCAGCTGAGCGGCCCAAGTGGAAGCAGCACTTTGCCTGGAACCGTATGGCTCGGTGTGAGAGCCCCACGTTACAGTTGGGACCCGGTGTGAAATGGGTGGTGCTCTGTCACCTTCCTAACATAGAAATGTTGCAGATTTGTTATTTCTAGTTATTGTGCGGATCCCATGCTTGGGGTGGGGGACTGCCCTGAATCGCCATGGGCCATCCATAGGCTGGGACTCACCGTGTTTGAAGCTCTGTGGGCTTGTATTTTACACCAGTGCTTCTCACACCAGTGGTGTCATTTCAAGTTTACTCATGGACTGCAGGCATCAGAGGCCCCTGTGCCCCCTGCCCTCCAACACATGGGGTCCTGTCTGTGCAGTCACATCATCTGTACTTGCCTGGATCCGTCCCTCTCTATTGGCCATGGAAGTACTGCGGTAGATTTGCGTAATGAATTTGTATCGGCCCATTTGGACTCACAAAGATGTACTTAAGTCTACATAAATAGTTGCGACCCTGCAATCCGTCCGCTGAAACGGAAGCACGGCTCTCATCCATTGTGACCGTCGTCCCATACTCACTGGTCACATCCAGGTAGGTGTACGTCTGTATCTCCCCGGCTTTGTTACTTGCAAAACACTGAAATATCCCAGAGTCGTCCGGTTGCAGCCCCTGGATCTGCAGCCCCCCACTCAGCAGCACTTTGTAATGAGGGCGCTGCAATTTGTTGACAGGAACAGAGTCCTTGTACCATGTCAGGGTGGGAGTGGGGACCCCTGCATAAGGAAGACAAAGAGCTCAGCGTTAGCGTGCACATGTCACTCCACATTCTGTACGTGCAAGATGCACAGCGAAGAAGAATGCTCATCTCTAGGAGCTTTTAGGATCCACTGCTTGTTTCCCTTTACATGTTCTCTCCCCCTCGTTACTGTACCCTTTTAATTTTTTTTAAGATTGATTTTTATTCTATGTGATTTTATATTGTTTTATTATACGTGTATGCTGTAAAGTGCTCCAAGCGCCAATTGGTCTGGAGGGGGGCAGGGGCGGGGCTGCTGTAGAAATAAAATTATAATCTCTCTCGAAAAGGGGCGGGGACTCTTTCTCCTCCCAGGGGCCACTTTGAAAATTGGTACAAGCTCTGCTGTTCACTTAGAAATTGGTGGAGAGGGTGATTAAGGGGAGCACTTGGGAAAAGGAGGGTTCAGATCATGGCTCTGCCCCTATCCCTGTGTACATGCCCTCAGATCTGTTCTAGGGTGGCCATGCCTCCCCTTTAAAAGAGGACGCTTATGAAAAATACACGGTGCAGGGCTGCACTGGAACCAATGCAGCCCTGCACCATGTATTTGTCATAGCGTCCTCTTTTAAAGGGGAGGGATGGTAACCCTACTCTGCTCCCATATCCTGAGCTCAGTCTTTCAATGCTTGGGGGTAGGATGGAACCAGATTCAGGGGCCAGATCCAAGCACTGGAAAGGGGCCACATAAAAACTACCCATGGGTCACATTTGGTCCCCTGGCCTGAGGTCCCCTACCTCTGATATAAAAGCAAGATCCAGCCCACTGCATATACACATTTGTAAATGGTGGGTGTAAATCATTATCAGCAAGATTCAGCTCACTATATACGATTTCTCCATTACCAATATGTATACACTTTATTGAAATGGACCACTTTGTAAATGGTGGCTGTAAATCATGATCAGCAGTTCTAGCCCAGTATATGTTATTTGTCCATTGTTTACAACAAATAGTTAAGGCGGGTTCTTACTACTCAAACTCACTCCCCAAACCAAGGAAATTAATATTTCCTAAGCCCAGCAACCAAAGAAAAAACAAACAAACCCCAAACAACCACCCCACATCTCCCAAACTCCAGCCAAACCCGCCTTAATGACTATGCCGTGCAAAAGCCCAAACCGCTACACGTTTCAATAAGTGTCTTTATTACAGGTTGCTGCGATATTAAAACAATGGACAGGACATTCTTTACCCATGTGCTGAGTTGATTTACTTGCTCACAGAAAAAAAACTGAGAAGAAAATATTTTAACTACTTAGAAAACAGTAAGCTATTGCCTTATCCCACAGACAAAACTCCCATATCCCAGCATGTCACAGCTGCCTTGCACATGCCTACAGTGAAACACACAGGGACATACAACTGGTTTTTGTTTTCATCATAACTGCTTGCAGAGTTCATTTTGAAAAATACTTACCAATCAGCCATATGGGGTAGTTTTGACCCCTCCATTTACTTGCTAAGTGACCCCCTCCATTTACTTGCTAAGTAACCCTTTTGTCATCATGGGTCAACATTAATTGACCTGTTTGCAGTAAGGTTGTTCTCTAAAGGCAGTTCAGGAGACTTCTTGGAGCCATCTCAGAGGAATACAAAACCTGTTCTGTCAGACTTTTGGTAAGGGAGATGGATAGGGTGGGTGGGTTGAGGGTTAGGGTTCTTGTTTTTATGACAGTCCCCTTTGCAGAGTTTTTATACGTTTTAAAGTATTTTTATATTTTTGTTTAAAATTGTGAGCCGCCCCAAGCTGCATGGTAGGAGGGGCAGGATATAAGACTGTTTACATAGACAGACAGACAGATAGAATAAATCACTAATTGCTTGGTAAACACTTAGATACTTAGTGCACCCCAGTTGCCATTCCTGTGTAGTTGGTATCGTTAACATTGTGGGGTATTATTGACCCCCTATTCCTTTTGTGTTGTTCCTATTCCTGCCCTCCCCAAAGAAAATCTTGATAAAGTGTGAATTTTTTTCTAGACAGCTGTTGTCATTTTCAAATTAACCCCGATTATTATTATTATTATTATTTTTTATAAGTATGGCTTAATTGGGGCCTGTTTGACCCCAACACCAGATTAGTACAGTGGAAGTTTTCAACTTACTAGGGTTGAGTTGTCAAAATTAACAGGAAATGGCAAATTACAATATTGCAAGGCACTGCTGAAATGACTCTGATAGATATTTTAATTCTGAATTTAACTTTTTTTTTTCATGACTCCTGGCAATTTATCATAAAGAGGCAGGGTGCAAGCAGCATATTATATACCGCGAGATATTTTAATTATTATTTATTTTGATTCATTTTCAGTAGCATTTCTGACTGAAATATTTGTGTGCCATGCTTTGCAAACAGAAAGTTTACATCAGAAAATAACTAATTATATCACATATTACTTCTTCCTTGCAGCTGTACCTTATACCGATACTGGCACATGCCTCTCTGCATCTTTAACGACAGTCAATCTAGCCAGCGGAGGTCTGGTTTCCCCTTCTTAGAGGAGTGGTCTAGTGGTGTAGAGCAGCCATAGCAGCTTCTATACGCCCCCATCATGGCCTCATCATTGTCCCTGGTCCCCAGAAATTCCTGATCCGTCTCTGGGGAACAGAGGCTGCAGAAAACCATTGCTTCATTTTATGCCAAGGCGGGGTCATTCTAAGGTTTTTGAAATTGTGCTGTCAACGTCTCCGTGCCTCAGTCTCCACATTTGTAAAATGGGGAATATGAGCTTCCCAAATCACAGGGGTGCTGAATGGTTTGAGTCATTAACAGGTGAAAATGACCTGAGCGGGGAGGGAATTTGCACCATCCAAGCGGCAAGCCCTTATTATGGGGACTCTGGGACACATCCCACATCCACTTAAGTTATTGCAAGGACTCCCACTGACTTCAGCGGACACTGGATTGGTTTCGAAATGGAGCTTATGTGGCACACAGACCATCATATGGAAAGCGAATGTCATCCTAGCGTTCTCCAAGGATGTATCCTTGACGTCAGAACACAGGAGGATCTCAGGGGTAGGCCCCAGAGTGGGTGCAGGATCAGGTCTAGTCAGCACAAAGACAGGATTCGGTCTGGGCAGGCCAGAGGGCAGGGCAAGGTTATGGACAGGCAGATTAGGGAGCAGAGAAACGGTGCCAGGCCCAGCAGGAACAAGAGTGTGGGCGAAAGCAAACGTGACGGCGGTGAGGTGGCCACCTGCCCCGGGGTGAACCACTGCAGCTGCCACTCCTCGGGTTGGTGGGGAGGGCTGTTCACATGAGCAGCCCTCAGTCCGTGCATTAGGGCTGCCAGCACAGATCCTTTCACACCCGGGGGCAGCCAAAGGAGCTGCCCACATGGCACAGGACTACCGGGCCAATGCTGCTCAGCAGGATTGGGCCCTGGGAAGAGCTGCCGCCAAATAGCTGATGGAGGGAGCTCCTCTTTGGTGTGCGCACCCGGCCTACCAAACAGCTGATGGGGGGGGGGGGCGCTCCTGAAGGAAGTGCCAGCTGGCCTTTCCCAAGTGAAAGGGAGTCTCTCAGGCTGCTGCCGTGGGTCTGGTTCACAGTCATTTGGAAGGTCCCGCCCCCTCCCCCCCACCTCCAGTGCCTCCCCACTGGGAGGGGCCATTCCCAAGTGACAGGGAGTCTTCTTGGCCGCTGCCACAGGGCTGGCTTCCAGTCACTTGGGAAGTCCAGGTGTCGCTTTCCCCCCTTCTAGCACTTCCCAGCTCCAGGCCCCCCCAATCAGCTGTTTGGCGGGCCAGATGACTGCGCTATTCCAGGACCCTCTGATCAGCTTTTTGGTGGCTGATGTGAGTGTGCTCCTCCAGGTTCCTGAATCAGCTGTTCAGCAGGGCTGGGTGAGCACGCTCCCCCAGGGCTCCCCCTACCCCATCAGCTCTTCGGTGGCTGACGTAAACGCGCTCCTCCAGTTCCCGGATCAACTGTTCAGCAGGGCTGGGTTAGCACACTCCTCTGAGCCCAGTCCACAGACCTTGCCTTGGGCAGGCCTAACATACGTGCAAGCCCACATTGGCCCAGGTGGGTGGGTGTTAGGGCGCTGTTAAGACGATCCCGCTCACAAGCGGGATCGTTCAGCGCCGGCATCTCTCCCCCGCCTTCCTCTGTATGCCGTGTCTGATGTTCAGACACGCGTACAGTCGTTGTGCGCATGCGCGCCCTTCCACGCATGCGAACTTGGCCAGGGAACCCGGAAGTGCGGCATAAAGCCGGCACTTCGGGGATCCGCGTCTGAGGGGCCAGGATCGCCGACCCGGTCAGACGCGGGGTAAGATCCGGCCTTACAGTTTAGACGAACGCAAAGAAAGGCGGCTGATCAAAGGATCAGCCGCCTTTTTTGTCTCGTCTATAAACGCCCTCAGCCTAGGATGCGTCTCCGAGCTTTTCTGAAGGATGCATCCCATAGCAGCTGCCTGCCCACCCCCGGGTATATGTGGGCGAACATCTGGCGGTAACGGAACAATCGTGCAGGTGAGTCACGGGCCAATGCAGGCTACCGTCACGTCTCTTTTCACTCTGTGTCTGAGCCAAACAGGAGGCAAAGGCAGACGAGTCCTCAGGCTGCAGCCAGGGCAGAAACAAGAAGGAATGTTGTTCTGCCTAACTTCCTGTTCCCAGTGGGGCAGTCTTTACACTGGCAGACAGCTAATCCCATGTGGCGGTGGTGTGGCCTGGGTTACCATGCCAGACAGTCATAGCACCCAGACACTCCCCGGATACTGGTTCAAGGTCAGGCAGGTTGTGCCACTTGCGATGGAAGGTTCCACAAAACCAAAAAGTATTAAAAAAACTCAGAATAATAATACTCCTATATCACACATCCATTCACTCTCCTTTCAATTTACCCACCCTATGGATATGGATGAAAGCTATATTTATCCCCTAAAAATATAAAAGTAAAATGGGAAGCAATGAAAAATAAAGAGAGACTTGAATCATCCTAACGGTATCTTTACAAACTCATATCAGTTGCCAAAATCCCGTTCGAAGCTTTTGCTTTGTTGGTAAAATAAATATATTCATAGCCTAGGAGGTAATCATCTTTTGTATGTGTTGTCTGATATGCAATAGATGCAATGTACCACCGTGCACTAAGACACAATTTAAATTTGATACCAACAGCCCATATAGGGAATTAGTGTAAATTCTAATGTGCAGAATTTGGAGAGCGGGTGTTATTCATCTCTGGGGGAAAAATCCCCGTGGCAAATACAAATTATCACTGAGCGATGAAGAAGCAGGTGATGCAAAATGGAACCGTCCTGCTGATACAGAGGAGCTTGGAAATGGTTTCAAGTTTAATCAACAGCAAATCCATTTTCTGCACCCATTATACCTAATAGGCACCTCAACTATAATGGAATCAGGTATTTGGTGTAACTCCTCAAGCTCCCTTCCACTCCTTAGAAACATTAGCAGAGATCCTAATCCTGTAATCATTGCGAGAGGTGCTTTCCTAATGTTAACTCAGCTGACAAAATGAGGATTGCTGCCTCTGTTTTCCCTACATTTCAGTCATCAATATCTTCCTCCCACCCCAAGGTCTAGGAGTTTGAACAGTGGAAGCATTTTGCAGCCTGTCAGCAGCATTCATCTATGCTTTAGTGATCTTCCCAGAGAGACTCAGTTCTTGGGTTGGATGACATTCTCTTCTTTCTTTTTCATTTTTTGCAAGGAATTTAAAAAAGAAAAATTGATTTTTTTAAAAAAACAGTGCATTTAGCATAGAATGCCTTTTTTTCTCTCCGTTTCTCCCCTGCTCTTTCTAACAGAATGTCTACGGGAATTAGGAAACATTTTAAAGATGTCTGTTAGGTTTTATTCCTTGGAGGAGGCATTATTCCAACCTCTGGTCCTCTCTTGTCATTTAAGGAGACTCCATATGACCTACAAATTAATAGAATAAATACTAATACTTGGCACTTGCGTAGTGTCTTACATTTTCCAAAGCACTCTACAGAGGTCTGAAAATGAATCTTATCGTTAGAGAGAAGACTAAGAGCCAGAAAAACTGGGCTCCATTCATGGCTTTGGTCCTTGCTGTGTGACCTTGGACAAATAACTGACCAGCTTGTAGCTCAGTTTCCCCATTGTCTGGAATAGGAGATAAACAATTTCACTGACCTTACAAGACTTTATCAATTTTAAGTGCTTTGAGATACATTGGATAAATGACTTCATAAAAATACAGACTATCATTTTGGTGGTTTATTTTTACAGCCCCACCATTTCCCTGGTGGGCTGTTAAGGTGTTCCACAGCACCCTTCCAGCAATTTTCCGCACAAGGTAGAATTGCAGTCCAATTAACTGCAACCCCAAGACACCATTCGTCCTGGCTACAGCTTCAAAAACATTCTCTAAGCAAATAAAGGTCTTGCAAAGAAAATGCATTGGAATTGCAAGCAACATCAAGTGGCTGCCGAGAAATATAAAGTGGAACCAGGTTACAGTGGAGCTGGATGTACTATTTTATGTATTTACTCTCTGTTTATATGGTGAAATTAATCTCTCTCTCACACACTTGAAGCACACGAAGCCTGAACAAATGGGATCACTGCAGAGAATTCACAGAAGTTGTGGAAAATGGAATCTCCTGAGCACCAGCGTAACTATCGTTCCAACACCTGGGTGGGTGGGAACAGAGGGACCCATCCAAGGTGCACACGTGCCGTGTGTGTGTGTGGTTGTTTACATACACTATGTGCACACCACACACTCATGTTCTGTGCTTGGTGCACACTGCACATGTGTGCATGAGCTTGGTGCATGCACATACCGTGGATCGGTCCCAGAGCCAGCAACTTGCCCGCACTCCTTTTTTGGGATGTACTTTTAATTGTGGGCCACAGGAGCCCTCTCCTACTCCACTGCCTTAACTCCCATCCTGGGGGGTTGACTGTCTAGGGCAGACTGCGTAGGGCGGCGGTGGGCTCTCCTTCGCTGGAGGTTTTCAAACAGAGGCTAGATGGCCATCTGTCAAGGATGCTGTAGCTGTGGATCTCCTGCATTGGACTAGTTGACGTCTGAGGTTCCTTCCAACTCTAAGATTCTATCCTGGTGGGTTATGTTGAGCTAGCAGGAAGCTCTACACCAGTTCCACAGCACTCCAAGCCCCTGCCAGACTCGCTTTGTAGAGAGTTTTCCGTGGTCTCTCTAGCCATTAGTGAGTTTTAACCACAGGGAAGGTGTTCTGTAGAAATAAATCACTTCACGCTAAAAGGTTCCAGTACATAAATCACGGTGTGGTCACAGGCTGTTATGATTTGGCAGAGATCCTGAAACTACTTATGAGCTTGATAAGTCCATTAAAGCCACATCACGTAGACGAGTTTTGGGGACGGTGAAAACTGCTTGAGTGGTTTCCATTTTGTTGTAAACATGTCAGCGGTTATGTTTATACGGTTCCTTGGGACTAAAGGATTTGCTAAACTCTAGGAAGAGGGGGTAGTCTAGGAAGCTGGGAAACTGAAATAATGTTTTCCTTGCTCTGGGAAGATTTACCGAGCAGATTTTTGTTTGTTTAGGCCTAGAAACTGGCAGCGAAGGAACTTTCCAGAAGGAAGAAGGGCAGCCATCTCCTTAAACACCTATATGCAGGGGCAGAAAGGTGCATTATTCCTCATCCAGGAGCTAGTAGAGAGAGCCGCACCGAGTGGACCATGTAGGGAGGTTCTGTGGACAGCTTCTGAACCCCTTGTCCCTAGGTCTGAGTCAATGGATCTGAGGTTTGGCTGTGGCACCAAACCTCCCTGCCAAGTGAATGCACTCTTGGCCCTTGAGATGGAACGTGGGTGACCGTGTTCTTCAGAGGAAACATGCAGGATCCCTGTTAATTTATTGGAAACCAATTGTGGCAGGAGTTAGTCATTTTATATTTGTATTTTCCTACTTCAGTCTTACCCAGAAGTACTTAAAACTTCGTAGTTCATTATCTTTTGGCCAACCTGAGTCTGGGTACTGTTGGTTTTTTGTAAATAAAATTTTTGTTTGGTTAAATTGGTAGTCTAACTGGAGTGTTTGTTTTTAAGGCAAAACAAAAGAATGCAAAAACGAATAAAAACTTTTTCAAGTACATCGCAAGCAAGAAGCTTGCTGGAGAGTTAGTTGGGCCATTAGATGACCAGGGGGTGAAAGGGGCACTCAAGGAGGATACGGCCATTGTAGAGAAGCTTTGCTTCGGTCTTTACTGCAGAGGCCATTGGGGAGATACCCATACCAGAACTATTCTTCGTAGGTGTTGAATCAGAAGAACTATCATAAATCAATGTGACTCTGGAAGATGTTCTAGGGCAAACTGACAAACAAAATAGTAACAAAACACCAGGACCAGATGGTATTCTAATCACTCCAAAGTTCTGAAGGAACTCAAATATGAAATCAGAGAATTACTATTTGTAATTTGTAACCGATTGATAAACTCTGCCAGTCTATCTGAGGACTGAAGGGTAGTGAATATAACACCAATATTGAAAAAGGGCTCCAGAGGCGATCCTGGAAACTACAGATAGGTGAGCCTGACATCAGCGCCTGGCAAACTGCTGGAAACGATTGTTAAGAACAGAATTATTGGGCATGTTGATAAACATGACAAATTGGGGAAGAGTCAACATTATTTTAGGAAAGAAAAGTTGTATCTGACTATTCTACTGTAATTTTTTGATGATGTAAATAAGCATGTGGATATGGGTGATATAGTGTATCTTCATTTTCAGAAAGCTTTTGATAAGGTCACACATGAGATACTCTGGAGGAAATTAAATACACATGGGACAGGAGGCAGCATCCTATTGTAGATCGGTAAAGTTAAAGGATAGGAAACAATCCCTAGCTCATCATTAACCGGAAATTGCCTCCTCTTCCCTCCCCCCCTCAGCACGAGCATCTGTGACTTCTCAACGTCATGAATGTATTCCTTGTCTCTCTCCCTATGTTCCCCTCTCTTTTGTCTTCCTGAGATTGTAAGCCCCTTGGGGTAGGGACCTGTCTATTACTATTGATTGTACAGCACCTGGTACATTGCCAATGTTATATACAAACATTTATTTATTTATTTATTTCAGGATATTTTTATCCCACACCCTCCTGCAAAGTAGCAGCTCGGGGCGGCGTACAATAAAAGCTAACAAAAAAACAGCTAACATTTTTAAAACCGTAAAATACAAAAGAGTGGACATCAAATCAAACCCCTCTGCCCCACCACCACCTACCCATCTCCCTCCCCAAAGGCCTGGCGGAACAGCCAGGTCTTACACTGTCTCCGAAAGGAGGGGCGCTCCGGGGCCAAGCGGGCCTCCATCGGGAGGGAATTCCAAAGCCGGGGTGTGGCCACACAGAACACGCTCCCCATTGTCGCCACCCGGGAAACCTCGAGTCGGGCGTCCCCAGCCGACTACAGGGGTCGTACCACAGCCCGGGTATGAGGCGGTCCCGCAGGTAGGCGGGGCCCTGACCATTTATATTTATTTAGATTGATTAGCCGCCCTCTCAGAAAAGTGGATTCAGTTCCAGCAGGACTTATTTGGGGAGAACAAGAGCATCATATTGGGGGGGGGGGGGGGG
>QEPC01010859.1:10539275-10557809 GCA_003113815.1 Sphenodon punctatus | reverse complement strand
AGTGCCAGGTACATGATCGGCGCTATATAAATGTTTATAATAATAATCATAATAATGCCACAATGTCATTTAGGATGAGGGGAGTCAATGGAAATGGAAACAATAAAAACACACAAAACATTTTTTTGTACTGGAAAGAATGACCAAAATCCATAAAGGGACAGGGGTACTTGAAACAGCTAATGATTTACAGCTTTCTCACAGAATTCTTGTACACAGAAGTGCTTTAAAAACACTGGGTGCAATCTTGAACTCATTGAAGTCAATGGAAATTTAGCCATTGACTTTAATAGAGTCAGGATCGTACCCACTGTCACTTTGTACACGTGGTCGAGTCATTTGAGCATTTTGAGGTACTTTGCAAAGCTTGGAGTGCACTATTGTTGCCACATATGGACAGAAAACGGAGAGACTCAGCAGTTGAAAGGCTTACCAAGGTCAAAAGATGACTTGGTGTCAGAGCCAACTCTAAACTCCAGGTTTATTAACTTGCCATTCTCTGCTGTAGTAACTGGATTACGAGTCCTCTTATTTATTTTTTAATTAGCATGCTAAAGGAACATGTTCTCCAGCTTCTATGGAGTTATATCTTTTAAAAATTCATTTTAAGAGGAATTATAAATATTTTGAAGGTTTTAATGATGTTAAAACACCTTCCAATTAAAACCCGAATGAAAGAGTGCTTCTGCAGAAGTGTAGCTACACTGGAAAGTCGTTGTAGCTGACATTTCTACTCAGTGTAAAAGCACCGTAATTTTCAGAAACAAGAAGGTTTAACTATTGGAATTATTGATTGTTTCTCCACGTCCCAAGTTATGGGTCCCAAGGCCATTGTTTTACTTCAATTAATTTACTGGCTCAAGACACTAATTCTTTCCCGCCAACTAGAAGCGTCAAACGCATCCTCTACAGCAAAGAACACGGACAAATGGAAGCGGGACCATTTTGCCCAATGAACAAGTGGCCTTAAAGTTACCCAAATTTTATACAAAAAAATAAATCAAGTTGTTTTTATTATGTAAGCAACAGTATTTTTTTAAAGTGTGGTTTGCTACGAGAAAAATGTTAAGTGATGGTGATTAGCGATTAGGAGTGTGTGGTTAGTTCAAGAGAGCGCAGCTTTACTTTAAACACTTGTTCAGCAGTTTCACACACTGCACCATACGTGCAACTTACCCATAGCCTGACACAAGATGTCCACTGTTTTTTCCACCGCCGCCAAAATTCGACTCTCGGGTTCAACGATAAAATAGGGTGGCTCTTTAGAACAGAAAAAGGAAAAAAACAACAAAAAGAAGAAAATGAAACCAGGAGGTTGATTTAAAGGATTGAATACCACTTTCCCTCACAAATGGTGTATTCAACACGGCATATTACCAACCGTCTACTTTGGGTGAAAACAGACATGACGCTAACCACCCTTTAACCACCCTTGGTGGTCATTTATGCATGTTTCAGGGCTGTATAGGGCACCAATACAGCCCTGCAACATGCATAAATAACCACCAAGGGTGGTTAAAGGGTGGTTAGCGTCATGTCTGTTTTCACCCTTTGTCTCATTTTGAGATTATGGTTTTGAATTTATTTTTTTAAACTGAAAGCATCATAAAAAACCAACCTTAGCAACAACCATTATTTGCTATGATGAATATGAATATGAATTTGAAAGAGCTCAGAGCAAATGCCAATTTATATTTAAGGTTTCACACTGCAAATTAATTCTCTGTGCAGGGGCCACTTTTCATTTTATGAGCTTGAATCATGGAATATTTTAATTCGCAGTTTAGAAGGGCCGTCCCACGAGGTTCATAAAGGTTTATATTTATAGCACAGTATTTTATGGGATAGTTTGCTTCAGTATCTAAACTAAACACTGCCTCATGAAGCATGTCAAATAAAGTGCCATAGCATGTCACTGAGCCTGTATCAGGGATAAGTACAGCAATTTTTTTTAAAAAAAGTCTTAACTAGAGTTTTATTTTTCCACAAGCAAACAGATTTAATGTTTTAATCAAACTTAAACTAATAACCGACCAAACCAATCATTTATTACTAGGGCAAAACAAAAGATATTAGAGATTTTGTTAAACTTGGACTAGACTTTGGGGATTATAGAGCACATGGTCCCATAACGGCTTAGTCTATTACAGAATAAAACTCCAGGAGTATCATATCAGAGTCACACAGGCATTACACCGGCACTGATGATTGTCTAAGTAAAAACCATCATGCTCCATTCTGAACGATTATCTTTGGAGTAATGTTTTCAGAGGCAATTTATTCAATTGTAACCACAATTTGGACCATGGCACAACCACACAAACTCTGCCTGATCAGATTGCCTTCCAGAAGAGTGTGAAATACAGGAAAGTGGATGAGCTTTTATTGAAAGGGCAGATTACATGTATTTTCTGCTTGAAAAAGACAAGCTAAAGAGAATTCAAAGTGGCTTTAATTCTCAAATCCTATGCTCAAAACCTATATATAGTATCATGGTCCACACTCGAGCTGCTGTGCAGGATGGGGCGGTATAGAAATCCAATAAATAAATAAATAAATAAAAAAAAACACTCACACACACAATTAATATTAATCATATGGGATGAAATTCTGGACTGTGCCTTTAAGAACTGGAATAGTCTTTCATACTGTGGGACTCCTCCTTCAGCCAGATCTGGGTGTTTCGGAGCCTCTTTACTCTGCTCCAGGCCTTCTACCCAGCATAGAGGGGTCCTAGCTGGAACGAGGACATCGTCCAAGGTATTTGTTACTAACATAACTGTCAACATTTTACAGATGAAAGTAGCCATAAAGTGCAGCCCCCGCGGCCAAACAACCCCTCCCCACCTACGCACACATGAATGAACACGCTTGATCTCTCTCACACTCGCTCTCTCATTCACACATGTATTCTCATTCACTCATTCTCGCACACATTCATGTGTTCTCACCCTCATGCACTCATTTTCAGGTGTGGGCGCACACGGCACACAACCCTATACCAGAGGAGGCAAGCATGACCCAACCGTGTCCCATCTCCAACGGCCAGGAAGCAATGTAGTGGGGTGGTAGGCCGGAAGGAAGCAGCACATGGGGGACAGGAAAACACAGACACTGTTTCCTGTCCTCTGCATGTGCTGACTTTCCAACTGCAGTGGGTGGTTGTTGTTGTTTTGTAAACACTTGCAGGGCTGGGAAGATGGTGTGAAGGTCCAAAAGCCAGTACTGTACCTACCTGGCAAATTTGTACAGTTGAAGGATTTGATACCAGAATTACACAACAATGTCAGTGGATGAGGTGTTACCACGTGACCCTTTATCCACGTGTGAACACGGGGGTCCCGGAGTGGAAAGGTCCCAGTGCCCAGGCAGAAACTCAGAATTAAGGGAATTAGCCTTTTTCAGTCACCTAGGGTCCCCGAGTGCTAGGGAATTCAGTCTGAGGTTGTGGCACGCTACAACCCGTTGGCCTACCCTCTTCTCCCCAAAAAGATCTGCCAGAAACAAAGAATATTTTAAAGAAAGAGGGGATGTTTATTCATCAGGGCTTAACAAGACACAGTATGGTGAGACATATACAAACAGCACTGCCTAGTCTGGACTGGTGATTACAGGGTTAAACTAAGCAGTGTGGAGGGGAGCTCCAGGTCATGGAGAACAGAAAGTAAGCTAGTCTGCCCAAGGTCAGAGACAGGAGGGAGAGAGTGAGATTGGTTAGGCGGGTGGCGAAGAAGTCTTCAAGGGAGGAGGGGGGTGAAGTTTCAAGCCTGAGTTTGAAGTGGAGAGAGGGGGGGAGGGGGAGAGATGGGGAGGGGGGAAAATAGGTTACCTCTCCTTGCCCGTTGCAAAGNGCCTGGGAGACCCTTGGAGCAGATCCGCACAGGAGATCCATGCATATCTACGTCCAAACTCAACTCTACAGTGGGAAGCTTGGGTCAACTGTAGGAACCAGGGGATAAAGCCGCACAAAAACTCACAGCGGGTATTTGTTTACTACAAAAACTTCCTGGGCAGGTGCTTGAGAACCTAAGGCCGTTTTTAGACGATTGTGGCCGCGCCTGCGCTTGTTTTGAAAAAATGCCAGGAGCTGGGATCAGACGATACACTCCCGGCAATCACGCGCCCGGAAGGGGGACGCGCATGCTTTTCCGGCCACGATTTGACCGGGTTGAAAAATCGACCCGGTCAAACGTGGCCGGAAAAGCATGCGCGTCCCCCTTCTGGGCGCGTGATTGCCAGGAGTGTATCGTCTGATCCCGGCTCCCGGCATTTTTTCAAAACAAGCACGGGCGTGGCCACGATCGTCTAAAAACGGCCTAAGGCTACTAGACAAAGGCTCACAATGGGCGTTGAATGGGGTCTTTTCCGACAGGGGAGAAGGAGGGTTTTTGAGTAACCGTTACTAGAAAGAAGCTTCCTGGGTGGGTGCTTGGGAGTCAGCTAGGGCTAGACAAAGGCTTGCAATTGGCGTTGGATGGGATCTTTTCAGACGGAGAAGGGCGTTTTTTGGGTCATCGCAATTCTGAAGGGATGCAAACGTCAGGCTGGATGGAGGGGCAGGAGAATTAGGTGCAGTGGTATCCCCTTATCTTGAGGAGTCTTTCACTGAAAGGGTCAAGGGCAGACTATTACTGTGCTAGGTGAGAGGATCCTATCTCTGGAGGTTACACAAAAGGGGGGAGATGCTTGGTATTTCAACTGCTCCCTATCTTTTAAGTATTGGCTCCTCATTCTTAGGCTGGGTGTTTTGCATGAGGCTGATCTTCTGAAGGGAATTTCTATGACCTATTTTTGCTCTCCTTCCACATAGGTTCCCACTGCTTCTTTCTATGCGTCCCCTCTGAGTGAGGGGTGTGTGTGTCTTTTTTGACTCATGTGTAACAGAGGGGAGTAATGGAGGGGGGACGTGGCGGAATGGTGTGCTGGGACTTTTCCCATGGGGGGGGGAATGCACCAGTATGCTCACACCCCTGCCCACATGAACCCGCCCCCCGCCTACGATCTTGCTGCCCTGCACCCCCTGCAACCCCCAGTTTAATAAAGTAGTCTTTATTCTCCCAGATATTGGACAGCTTCAGGTACCAGTACAAATCTTACTTCCAAGTGCAAAAGGGAAGCAGGAATTATCAGTCACTGAACATAGGAGCAGCACATGGCTTGAGATTTTGGGGGGCAGTGCTTTGGGCCTGGGGGCCTCTCATGAAGAGTACCTGTACTTTAAAATGTACCGCTATTACCACTGCTGTGGATCTCACAAATATTAATGAATTATTCCTCACTGCTTCTTATATGGTATGGTAAGTGCTATTTTGCACAGAGAGATTAGGCGATATGCCCATGGCCGCACAGCAAACACTAACGCAGCCAGGAAGCCCAAACTCCAGATTCCTGCCCCTGCGCTCTGACCACTACACAACTCTCATCCCCAACTGCAGAGTCCGTATCTCACTGAGAACGCACCACAGACACTACATTCCTCAATTCACTTTCAATAAAGTCAATGTCAGTTTTCCAAATCCATGCACACAATGTGGGAGTAAGGAAGTGAAATTGCCTAGAAAAACCATCTACAAAGCAAAGCCAATAAACTGAGCTGTCCATGTGATTTATTGCTTTTTCATAACATAAATGTGTGAGCGTTATTGATCCTCAAGGCCTAAACGTCGGACTATAAATATCCCACATAGTAAGATGTTCTATATGTTTCTATTGCATATGAAATAATAGATGAATGCAAACACCAGTGAGAAGCTAAACGTAAGAGAGAGGTATTTTTTTGGGAGTCAGGACCTTGGAGTCCTAAGCCCCGCACACTGCACAACACGCACCTCATACGCACCAACACTGTTGGGACTATGGCCTATGCACATGCACGCATAAGCCGCGTGCACCAGGGGTGGGGTGGGGTGGGGTTGGGATCACTCCCAGTGTGGCGAACACATTGGAAACTTCAGATTGCTGTGTGCCAGCAGTCGAAAAAGCAAACAAAATGTTAGGAATTATTCAGAAAGGGATAGAGAATAAAACAGAAAAAAAAAAATCACAACGCCGCTATATAAATCTACGGCGTGACCGCATCCGGGAATCCTGTGTGCAGTTCTGGTCACTCCATTTCAAAAAGGATAGTACAGGGGTGACCAAGAGGTAGATTATGATCTAGTTGTAGATCACAAGCTAGTTTCCAGTAGATCACAGTGTGAGGAGGGGGACCAGCCCATCAGAAATCACATCTGGCGAGGAGGGCAGAACTGGTGCCCCAGAGAGTGCATCTCTGGGGAGGAGAGAGGCTAGGCAAGTTACTCCAGTGTGGTGGGGAAGGCTCTCTCTAAAAGGGACTGTTCTCTACTTCAGAGACCAGTTGCTGAGGTGCCCTAGAGGCTCTGGGAACCAGTGGGAGGGGTCCTGGCCTGGAGTACTAGCGATGGGAGTTAAGAATGAAGTTCGGGCTTGGTTCTAAATCGAACTGAACCAACTTCAGTTTGGATTTTGGCTTGTATTTGGTTCATATCTGAGCAAGACAGGCCTAAATCCACATCTGTCCCCAGCTCTGCCTCCCACCCCGGACCCCTGTCTGGCTTGGGCAGGAGTCTGGGGGAGGCAGGCGCCGGGCAGGGGTTTGGTAGAGGCAGAGCTAGGGATAGTGGGGTCATGCAGGAATTGGGTGTGTGTGTGTGTAGTTGCCTTACTTATTTTTTTCCCTAGGCTCTGGAGTCCAAACTGGCAGCCTGCGCTGCCCAATGTGGCCTCAGACCACGTCGGGAAGAAAATACCATGGAAAAATCACAGTGCATTCATAAACATGGCCACCATGGCTGTTCTGCACATAAGAACATACGCAGTGCCGTACTGGGTCAGAACGATGGCCCATCACGCCCAGCATCCTGTCTCTGACAGCGGCCAATCTCGGTCGCTTGGGAGAAGCACCCAACAGGTCACAATGGGCAATCCATTCCGTGTTGATCCAGCCCCAAAAGTAAGAGGTTAAGTTGGCTAATAGCCGGCTAATAGCCATTAACTTGGTTGGCTAATAGCCATTAGCTAATAGCCATTAATGGATCTATCCTTCACAAACTTATCGAGTCCCTTTTTAAAACTAGCTACACTACCGGCTTTGACCACTTCCTCTGGCAGTAAATTCCACGAGTTAGTTGTGCGCTGAGTGAAAAAATACTCTCTCTTATTTGTTTTAAATCTGCTGCTAGTTCATTTCATAGAGTGTCCCCCTTATTCTAGTACTGTTAGAGAGGGTAAATAACCACTCCCTATTAACATGGTCCACACCACTCATGATTTTATAAACTTCTATCATATCTCCTCTCAGTCGTCTCTTCTCCAAGCTGAAGAGCCCCAACCTATCCAGCCTCTCTTCATACGGGAACCGTTCCAGACGCTTGATCATTTTTGTTGCCCTTCTCTGCACCTTTTCTAGTTCTACTATGTCTTTTTTGAGATGGGGTGACCAGAACGTGCATAAAATACTCCAGGTGCAATCGTACCATAGATCTATATACAGTCATTATGATATTTTCAGTTTTATTTTCTATCCCTTTCCGAATGATTCCTAATATTCTGTTTGCTTTTTAAACTGCCACCACACACTGAGCTGAGGATTTCAATGTACTGTCCACATTTACTCCAAGATCCTTTTTCTGACTGGTAACTCTGAATTTAGAACCCAGCATGGAATGCATATAGATTGGGTTATTTTTCCCTATGTGCACCACTTTGCACTTGTCAACATTAAATTTCATCTGCCACTTGGATGCCCAGTCACCGAGTCTCGCAAGAACCTCCTGCAATTCTTCACAGTCAACTTGGGTTTTAATTACCTTCAATAACTTTGTGCCATCTGAAAATCTGATCACCTCACTCTTTACTTCCTTCTCTGATCATTAATGAATATATTAGACAACACCGGTCCCAGTACAGATCCCTGAGGCACTCTACTAGTTATTTCTCTCCACTGCGAAAACTGACCATTTAGTCCTGCTCTTCGCTTCCAACTTTTAATCAGTTGCCGATCCACAATAGGACACTGTCTTTTATCCCCTGACTCTTTCATTTCCTCAAGAATCTCTCATGAGGGACCTTATCAAATGCCTTCTGAAAGTCTAGATACATGCGCGGCAATTTTCCAAAATGGCAGCCGGTCTGGGCATGCCCAGCTGCTGGCTGAGCATGCACAAACTGGCTGCCATTTTGGAAAATGGTTGCACATGTACGTAACAGCCATGGTGGCCATTTTTGCGTATGCGTAGTGAATTTCTCTAGTAATTTTTCTTCTCGGTGTAATGCTGAGAAGGGCACATCAGGCGCCGCCGGTTTATAATCTGGAACCTAAGAAACAAGGTAAGTAAAGCAACTACTCCCCTCTCCCCACCCATGCGCAGCCCCTCTACTCCCAGCTTTGCCTCCCCCGGACCCTGCCTGGCGCCCGCCCAGCCCATAGCTCACTCCAGCCTACCTTCAAGGCTGGGTTGGGCGATGGGCCGGGCAGGGAGGTGACATGGGGAGATGCGTGCCAGGCAGCGGTCTAGGGGGAGGCAGAATGGATTTGGCACGTGTAACCTTTGGTTCGTATCCTCTGGTAGGTTCATATTGACTCTGATCAATACAAATCGTACACTTTTGGACAATTCGTATTAACCAAATCTGAATTTCCCACCCCTATGGAATACCAGAGCCACTGGGAGGGATCCTAGTAGATCACTTGAAACCTGAGGATCATACCTGGAGCAAGTGTATCTCGTGCTGTATAAGTCTGGTCGCCCCTGATATAGAAGAACTGGAAAAGCTGCAGAGAAGGGCAGCAAAGCTGATCAAGGGTATGGAACAGCTTCCATACGAGGAGAGGCTGGATAGGTTAGGGCTCTTCAGCTTGGAGAAGAGACGACAGAAGGGATATGACAGAAGTTTATAAAATCATGAGTGGTGTGGGATGAGTAAACAAGGAATGGTTATTTACCCTCTCAAATAGCATTAGAACAAGCAAACACTCCATGAAACTAATGGGCAGCAGATTTAAAACAAATAAAAGGAAGCTTTTTCACTCAATGCACAATTCACTTGTGGAATTTGTTGCCGGAGGAGATGGTGAAGGCTAGTAGTATAGATGAGTTTTTAAAAAGATCAGATAAGTTCTTGGTGGATAGGGTTATTAATGGCAATTCGATATGTAGGTTGGGGAACGTTACTTCCGACTGCCAGGAGCTCGGGTGAGCAAAAGGGAATGGATCACCTCATTATGACCTGCTGGGCACTTCTCTGAAGCATCTAAAATTGGCCACTGTTGGAGACAGGATGCTGGGCTCAATGGTCCATTGGTCTGACCCAGTATGGCATTGCTTATTTTTTATTTATATAGACTTCTACCCCGCCCTTCCACTAAGGCACAGGGCAGTTTACAGCATTAAATACGCAATACTCATTAAACCCCACCCTCACCCCCAAACCCACCCACCCCAACCTCTATCCCCGGCTGCTAAACACTTTGCCAAAAAGGAAGATTTTACACTGCCTTCAGGATATGCTCAGGTGGGCCTCCAGGGTCCTTATGTTCTTATTGGACACTGTAATGATCATGGAGAACTCAAGCTTCCAAGATGCTGTGCATTCTGTCTCCGGTCCAGCAGAGCACATGAGCACCTGTTTAACTTCAAGCATATGAGTCTTCCGTTGACTTGGGGACAGCTTGCCTGCTGGACGTTAAGCATGCATTTATACCCCTTGCAGGACATGGTCCACAGTCCCACAAACCACTTAATCCCATTGAAGACTACAAGGATTTGATGGGACTACTCTGGAATAAATGTCTTCTGGATTGTGGGCAAGGTGTCTAACAACTTGCCCAACTGAGTCTAGGACAACCAGTCACAAACCCTACGTAACGTATCATTGAAACGGCTAGTCAATCACCACAGCTCACGTAAGCTTCTCTTTTTTTAAAGGCGCAGTCACTGATTTTTGTGATTTTTAGTCATTTAAAAGGCCGAATTTATTTATAGC
The DNA here is from genome assembly GCA_003113815.1 of Sphenodon punctatus. Taxonomy (NCBI): domain Eukaryota; kingdom Metazoa; phylum Chordata; class Lepidosauria; order Sphenodontia; family Sphenodontidae; genus Sphenodon; species Sphenodon punctatus. Next base: position 10,547,804 of record QEPC01010859.1, on the reverse strand, counting down.
CCTGGAGATAAATCTTACCGCTTATCTACAGAACAGGTATATCAATGAAACCACCTTTCAGAGTGAAACAGCCCTAACCTATTGCTAGGCTTGGGGCTAAGCTTCTTTGCAAAAGCAATGCAAGGCCCTTCTGCCAATCATCAGCAAGACTGAGAGTGTTTTCTTCTGATACAACCACTTGTTCACTGGGACTGAGATCAATCAACTCATTTCACCTGAGCAACTAACAGGCATCCAATGATGATGATGATCTTTCTTCAGCCGCTACGGCCAATGTTAAAACTCTGGTATGCCGATACCAGTAAATCCGGTACCAGGGAGCTCCGATACCGGTACATTTGGTATCTGGTATTCTCCCCGGTGTCCCACCCCTAATTATTTGCGGCTATTGACTTCAATGGCCGCAATGTAAAAAATCCAGTACCACGACCAATGTTAAAAATCCGGTATGCTGGTACGGGTAAATATCGGATTTATTGGATTAAGCTGATACACCCAAATACCGGCAATATAGGATCTCGGGAGAACCGGAATTCCCACCCCTACCGATCACTATTTTCCTGAGCCCACTATTTCACTCTGAAATGGTCCCTCCCTGATGAGCTTTCTGAACAATTATTTTGATTCTCCATTGGTTGTCTATTCACAGGGCACAGATTGAGGAATGTTTTAAGTCACCCAATATACCAATTATAATATTTATCCTGTTAAGGAACAGTGCAGTGCTGCTGGCCTTTAAAATATGTGGTGAAATTACAGCATCCTGCAAGACTGCCATGAGGCCAGAGCCAGCAATGTCAGGAAGATGTGGCTTCTTGAGATCAGGCCAACTGGCTGATTTAATTTTAATTACAGAATCACAGAGGTGGGAGGCAGAAAAGACCTATTAGATCATCAAGCCCATTCTCCAGGAAACACAAGCTGCTGTTTCACGAGAAAGGGTGTTTGAGGTATTAGACTAATAAGAACAGATGCTCTATTATTACAGATAGTGTATTGATCTTAGCTAAAGGGCCAAGAAGAGGCCAGCAGATGAAAAAGTATCTGAATATAAATAGGTAGTTTGAATACCTGTTGAGTCTTTCTTTTGTGCTGTTGACACCATTCTGAAAACAGCCTCCTTGGAAACCACTTGGGAACCTGCAAAATCTGAAGCTGTTCGTGCCTCTTCTCCTTATGGTGACCTGGCTGCTGATTTTACACCAGAGATGTGAGACATAATCTGGGCAGAGGTGGCCCTAGGTCATTTGCTGACTGAATTAGAATCTCTCCTTCCCCTTGCATAATTCCCTACCTGGGACTTGCATGTCAGGAAGGAGGGGGATGCTCTGCTGCTCAGTGGGGAGCAAGCGAGCCCTACCCATAGTGCAAGCCCCCTGAGCTACAGCTAACGCTGCGAGCAGGATACGTCCACTAAACGGGAACCCTGGGGGCACTTTGGAATGGTCCAACATCCACAGACACCTCACTGCTGTCCCTCAGAAGACCACCCTGGAGATGGCGTCCACCTTATCCAACAGGCATGCTGGTCCTGATTACACACAACCATGTTTATACACAATGGTACTACTACTTATCATTTCTGTGGGTGAAAACAGACATAACGCTAACTTCACGTTAACACGGCTTTAACATTTTTCATGCGTTTTGCAGGTCTGTACTGATGCCCTATGCAGCCCTGCAACATGCATAAGAAATATTAAAGTGGTGGTAGCATTATGTCTGTTTTCAGCCTATAGCGCTCCTAGGTGTACACAGCGCTTTACAGTCACAGATTTTCAGAGACAGGTCCCTGCCCCAGTGGGCGTACAATATAAGATGGACAAGGATGAAGGGAACACAGGGAAACACACACACACACACACACACACACACACTCCCATTGTACAGATGGGGCATGGAGGGTGAGAGCTTGAGACTTGCGCAAAGCCACCCAATTAGTTTGTTGGTGAGATCCGAAGCCTGGTTTTCCAGGTCCAACTCCAGCACTTCTCCACTACATCACACTGGTCCCACTACACCACAATGGTACAGTAATATCCTTGGGCCAGGACTTTTGTTTGACTGAGTGTCATAGTAAAATTGTGCTATAGAAACGGGTAATGACTAGCTGGTCCCTAGCATAATAAACTAGACTGGTGGAGCCAGAGGGAGAAAGGGGCTCGAAAGTCGCTCTGGGTGCGGAGCACCCTGCTGAAGCTCCTACCAGTCCGGAGGCAGACTTTCAACTGGGGAAGCGAGGGCGCGCTCTCCCTACGCATGCCCAGTTGAAAGTTGTCTGCTGCCTCCTACTGGCCAAGAGGGAGATCTGCGTCCAAATGACCGGAAGAGAGGGCATAGAAGCTATATTTCTCAAAACAATGTTCCTCCTCCCAGTGCCTAAAACCATGCTATTAACAACCTAAAACACCATTCTGTCTAGCACCAGGGATCTTTTAATGTGATTTTTAATAGCAAAGTAACCTTTAAAAAGTGATCTTTAAATAAATAAATACATGTCCTATATGTCAGGACTCAGCCCTGAACCCTTGTCCTCCGGGACTGGGCGGTGGTTTCCTTTCTGCGGCACCACCTCATCTGTGTGTCTTGGTGTGTGTGTGTGCCTGTATAGCCCTGCCTGCCAGCTCCGTGATTCGCTCCAGCCTACTTATAAGGAAGGCTGGGAGCTGCAGAAAGCTGGTGGAACATCTGTTGCTATCTCTCTGCTGTTTGTGTTCTAGCCCACTTCCTTGGATAGCCTTTGGTCTTGTTTATTTGCTTAACGTTTCTAGCCTCTTTCCTTGCTGCATTGCTTTCCTTTCCTGCCCTGCATCACCCCTCCTTTCTCATGGTCTCTCCTTGTTCTATCACCTCTCTTGCTGCCTCCTGTCCCTTATTGTAGGTTTGTTTGCTGTTACTTCTTCTTCCTTGCTGTGTGTGTACTGCCTGCTGTTCCCTTATAGCACACCTGTTCCCTTTTAAGCTTAGTCTTGACCCCCTTCAGTTAGACTTCTGTTTGGCTGCCTTCTACTTGGTTTTCCTGGTGCTCTTTTAGTAGTTCAGTTGCATATCTGAGTTCCCTTTATAACTCCACAGGCCGTTTTTAGACATACCACAGGAGGCTCGCGGATTGAAATGCTCTGCCGTAGAAAAGTCGCGTTGATGGCTTTTAGATGAGCCATCGCCATCGAAAACCGCCGGTTATGCATTCTTTATAAGCTGCATTTTAAATACCTCAATATTGATAATGAGGTATTTAAAATGCAGCTTACAAAGAATGCGCAACCGGTGTTTTTTTAATGTCAGGGGCTTGTCCAAAAGCCGCCTGCACAACTTTTATAAGGCAGATAATTTAAATCCGTGACACCCCCCGCCCCCGGTGGCACATCTAAAAAACAGCCTTAATCCTATAGTTCTTTGCTTAGTACCTTGTTTCCGTCACAGTCTCCTCACTTCCTTATGTTTCTTCATGAGTCTCTTGTGCCCTTTCTAGCTTCCTAGCCTCCCTATAGAGTTGGCTTTGTTCCCTCCTTACAGAGACTAGGCTCTTGGCTTCTTGCTAGTGTCTTGTTGCCTCCTTTTTACATTCCTCTCTCTCTCAGTTCCTTGCTGGTGTCCTCTNTTTGCCAATTACACCTGGTGCGACGGCTTCGGCCGTATGTCTTGGACTCGGATCCGGCCACCATCATCCATACTTTCATTACCTCCCGACTGGATTACTGTAACGCACTCTATGTGGGGCTACCCTTGGCGACAGTCCAGAGGCTGCAGTTAGTGCAGAATGTGGCGGCCCGCCTCCTCTAACGGGGACGGGTCGCCACGAGCACATTACACCAGTGCTCCGGACTCTGCGCTAGCTGTCTATTGTCTTCCGGGCCCAATTCAAGGTGTTGGTTATGACTTATAAAGCCCTAAATGGTTTGGGTCCCGGTTACCTGTGAGACTGCCTCAAGCCTCGGGTCATTTCGCGGCCCCTGCGGTCGGCCAGGGGCGCCCAACTCAAGGTCCCCCGGGTATAACGGGTGGCAAGGGCGGGGAGGGCGTTCTCGGTGGCCGCACCTCGGCTGTGGAACTCTCTCCCGTTGGAGGCCCATCTTTCCCCTGATCTCCCCTCTTTCTGTAGGTGCTGTAAGACCTGGTTGTTCCGCCGGGCCTTCTAGGGGGGTGGGTAGGATGGGGGGTATTTTTCAGCTGCCATTTTATGTATTTTATATTCTATATGTGCCCATTTTATTTATATATATATGATATGTTGTATTTTAAATGATTTTATGTTGTATGCCGCCCCGGGCTGCCAATGTGCAGGAGGGTGTGGGTTATAATTTTTTTGTAAAGTAAAGTAAAGCAAGCTGAAGACACCCAGCTTTTCAAGCCTTTTTTTTGTACGCAAGTCATTCCATACCCTTTATCATTCTCATTGCCCTTCTCTGTACCTTTTCTAGTTCAGCGATGACTTTTTTGAGTTGGGGCGACCAGAACTGCACACAATATTCCAGGTGCGGTTGCACCATCGATTTGTATAGAGGCATTATGACCTCCTCAGTTTTATTCTCTATCCCTTTGTGAACAACTCCTAACATTCTGTTGGCTTTTTTGGCTGCTGCTGCGCACTGGGCTGAGGATTTCAGTGTATTGTCCACAATCACTCCCAGATCCTTTTCCTTAGTGGTAACTCCCAGCTTAGTACCCAGTATTGTGTACTTATAGTTTGGATTATTTTTCCCTACGTGCATCACTTTGCACTTGTCCACATTAAATCTCATCTGCTATTTAGATGCCAGGCACCCAGTCTCATAGGATCCTGTTGCAGTTCTTCAGTCTGCTTGTGTTTTAGCTACTTTGAATAACTTGATGTCATCTGCAAATTTGCTCTAGAACCTCCTCCAGAGTCACGTTGATTTGTGACAGCTCTTCCAATTAATCACCTACAAAGTAAGGTTCCGGTGTGGGTATCTCCCCAACATCCTTTGCAGTGAAGACTGAAGCAAAGAACTCATTCAGCTTCTCTGCAAAATATCCTTTTCCTCCCTAAGCACCCCTTTCACCCCCATGTCATCTAACGGCCCAACTGACTCTCTAGCAGGCTTCCTGCTTCTGATGTAATTGAACAAGTTTTTATTACTAGTTTTAGCATTTTTAGCAAGTTGCTCCTGAAATTCCTTTTTGGCCACCTGCCTTATTAACTTTTTACATCTACTTTGGCAACACTTATTCTCTTCCCTGTTTACCTAATTGGGACTCTCTTTCCATTTTTTAAAGGATGCCTTTTTGGCTCCAGTAGCCTCCTTCCCCTCACCATTTAGCCACACCGGCAGACATTTGGTCCTCTTCCTACCTTTTTTATTATTATTAATTATTATTATTATAAGCATTTATATAGCACCAGCAATGTACCTTGTGCTTACAAAAAATAAGATAGACATGGTCCCTGCTCAAGAGCTTACAATCTAAAGACAGGGGGAGGGGAGATAGGGAAGGGGAAAACAGAGGGAGAGAGATAAGGGATGTGACATTCATGAGGATGTGAGAGCTCAGTACACGTTCTTGGCTTGGTTACAGTAAATGGGGAGTTTGCAGATAACAGGTGGATGATAATCCTGGGTGGGGATGATTAGCAGGAGTTCGGAAGGGCGGAGTGCAACAGGTGGGTTTTGAGGAGGGACTTAAAGGTGTGGAGGCAAGGCGGACAAGGGCAGGGAGGGAGTTCCAGGTGTGCGGGGCAGCGAGGGAGAAGGGACAAAGGTGCTTGGGGGAGCAGGGGAGGCGTGGGAGGGTGAGGGAGGGAATGGAGGAGGAGCGGAGTGCTCGAGCAGGGGTACGAAAAATATGTGCAAAATATGTTCGGGAAGAGTGAGCCAGTCAAGAGAGGAGAAGAGAAGCTGCACATGGTCAAAGCGACGGGCTAGGTGGGTGATTCTGGCAGCAGAGTTTTGAACAGAGATGAGGGGAGAAAGGTGGGAGCGGGGAAGGCCAGCGAGGAGGAGGTTACAATAGTCGAGGTGTGAGATGACTAGGGCGTGGATGAGAGTTTTGGCAGAGGAGACAGNTATTGTAGGTTTGTTTGCTGTTACTTCTTCTTCCTTGCTGTGTGTGTACTGCCTGCTGTTCCCTTATAGCACACCTGTTCCCTTTTAAGCTTAGTCTTGACCCCCTTAAGTTAGACTTCTGTTTGGCTGCCTTCTACTTGGTTTTCCTGGTGCTCTTTTAGTAGTTCAGTTGCATATCTGAGTTCCCTTTATAACTCCACAGGCCGTTTTTAGACATACCACAGGAGGCTCGCGGATTGAAATGCTCTGCCGTAGAAAAGTCGCGTTGATGGCTTTTAGATGAGCCATCGCCATCGAAAACCGCCGGTTATGCATTCTTTATAAGCTGCATTTTAAATACCTCAATATTGATAATGAGGTATTTAAAATGCAGCTTAAAAAGAATGCGCAACCGGTGTTTTTTTAATGTCAGGGGCTTGTCCAAAAGCCGCCTGCACAACTTTTATAAGGCAGATAATTTAAATCCGTGACACCCCCCGCCCCCGGTGGCACATCTAAAAAACAGCCTTAATCCTATAGTTCTTTGCTTAGTACCTTGTTTCCGTCACAGTCTCCTCACTTCCTTATGTTTCTTCATGAGTCTCTTGTGCCCTTTCTAGCTTCCTAGCCTCCCTATAGAGTTGGCTTTGTTCCCTCCTTACAGAGACTAGGCTCTTGGCTTCTTGCTAGTGTCTTGTTGCCTCATTTTTACATTCCTCTCTCTCTCAGTTCCTTGCTGGTGTCCTCTCCCTCTTTACCGATTCCTAGTCTCCGGGTTCCTTGCTTAGTGATTTGTCCCCTTTTACAGTTGGCAGCCTTCATAGTGCCCCTTTACTGTAGTTTCCCTCCTTGCCTAGCCAAGTCCTGGTTTTCTCAGAGGGGTCGATCCCATGGTCCGTGGAAACCACACACAGCCCGCATGCACATGCACGCAAACCACATGCAGGTCCACAGGGGGAGACATTGTGCCACGTGGAGCCCGTGCAGATGGGTTTGGGATTGGGGCAGAGTCTGGTTTCTCCTTGCTTTGTTAAGCCCAAATTCCCTATCTTTCTGATTCCCCTGCCCTTCCTTGTCTTGTTCTCGCTTGGACCTGTTCCCCCTTGTTAACCTCTGTACCTTCTTGTTCTCGGATCCGTCCCCTGGTCCCCTTTCTGACCTCGATGATGAACCGTTTAGCTCTCTGAGGCCAATGTCCCCAGCTCTGTCCTGACTGCGTATTAAGTCTCCTGGTCATTGGAGAACAACGGAGAGGTTTCCTTTACCTTTTGCAGCACGTTTCGCCTGTTTCCTCAGCCTTTCCCTCCCTTCCCCCAGCTTGCTCTGCCCTTCACCTCTTCCCTGGCTCCAAGCCCTCATCCCTAACACTATAAAGTCTTATCCCATAAAGAACCATCCTATGGATTTTACCTTAAAAAAATTAAAAAACAAAACCAAAAACAAAATAGGGGAGATGGGAGTGTTGAATTAAAACAAACAAAATCAATACTTGACAATGATCCTTTACCTACATTAAGGCCACTCTATTTTGCCATCTTTCCTTTTCCAAACTCTAGTAAGACAAGAAATATACGTTAAGGCTCACAGTGATATTCTCTCACATTTCTTTGCACAGTTACAGGCTAGTCTGTGCTCCCGCCCACCAGATCTCTCCACTCTTATTAGCGCGTCTCTACTGCAGACATACATTCAAAAACAAAAATGAAAACCAGGGAAGGAGAGACAAGAGAGACTTATTCCACTTTACAACACTACGGTGTAAAAAGCAGGTGAAGTTATTTCCCACATGGCTGGGCTGTTGGATTTTACTAGTGGTCAAAAACCAAAAGGAAAGTTTCACTGCCTACTGTGCCAGGACCTGTTAGAGCTCTGGCTAGGCATCAGCAGAGTTTACACAAAGCAAAAAGGAAAATTCTCAGTAGCAACAGCTTAGAAGTAATCAACACCTTGGAGAGTGTTTCTAGATTGAAATAATCTACTTTATTGAGAAATACATTGTGATAGGAAAGGCCTATCCCTGTATCTTTCTATCTAGCTGCCACCAGCATGGTGGTCAGTCATGTTGAAGGTTAGAGGAAGAAGTGAAAGAGAAGGTCAGGAAGAAGGAGGAAGTCCAGTAGGAGCTTCCTGGGCACATCCCACCTGAGAGGGGGCTTAGAAGCAGAGATCAGAAAGGTTAAAGTGACACACACACTATCTCTACTCCCAATGCCCCTAGTGGTCATTAGGGTTTGTTGGTGCAAAAGGTTGATGTCGTCTGGAGCTGTTTCTCCAACATGGGCAACCATGATAACGAAAGAAAGATGCCAGAAATGTTACAGTGGATTCCAGACACAGCTTAACTCTCTGCAAAGCCCAGTAGTCACTCAGGTCTATCTGTCCCAAGTGCTTCCAGAGACCTTCCCAAAGACTTGATTTTTTTCTCAACCCAAGTCTAGGTAAATCAAGGACAAGGGTGTAAAAGAGCCTGAGCTCGAGCATCTTCCAGAAGCAACGTAAGGTCTTTGGGTTTGGGGGGGGGGGG
>QEPC01010859.1:10498579-10522843 GCA_003113815.1 Sphenodon punctatus | reverse complement strand
CCCCCCCCCCCCCGAACCAGGACATAGCAGCAGGAAACGGCATGGGAAGCCATAAGAGACCCAACCCTCTGTGAGGGGGGATTTTCCTCACCCAAGAAAACCCCCACAAAGCATGGTGGAGTTTCCTCATACCTCCTTTGCTGAACCCCAAACAGCCCTCTCTCTTGCCAAGACCATATGTTGTATTTTTTCCACACTGGCAAAGAAGAGTCCTTAAGAAGAATTCCCTCCTTTGACTTCAAGGCTTGCTTTCTGGCCCCATTGCTAACTCAGAGCTGCAGCTAGGATGTGCCACCTAGATGTGACTAAAAGACAAATTACAGTTCATTTCAGCTCCCAAACAGGCCAGTCCTCTGTGCTAACCGTATAATTGTTTTCTGGTGTGTCCCTAAACCCTATTGATCCTAAATACTAGACTCGCTTGAAGCTTGGTTATATTCAATACAGCTGCCACCAAAGGGGTCAGGACTATAAGACACTCTCTTCTCTTGCTCCTTATGGCCAGCTAGGGTCATCTTTATCCCTGAAGGGAACCAGGTATAACTAGCCCACAAGAAGTTTCCAGAGGAAGATAATAATAATAATAATAATAATAATAATAATAATAATAATAATAGAGACTGCTCATCAAAACTTCCAGCCACCAAGGCTATTATAAGGAAGAAGGAACCTACATCATTTCATTTTCCTCTGTTCCATCTTAACTTCTTCTATTCTTGCCAAACAGGGACTGCTCTTTTGCACTGCTGCTCTGTCCCACCAGGTGATTCGGATGCTGTTGTATCCCCTATTCCTTTCTTTCCCCTTTTGTCTAGATTTTATTTTCAGTCATGGTCTGCTTTAAAGCACAGCTGTTTATATGTAGGATTCTGTGTAGCAGGATTTGCTTCTGTGCCTCAGACGCTTAACTCCTGGAATTCATAATCTCCCACAGAGCCGTTAGGTTAAAAATAACTATTTAAAACTGTTATTAAAAGTACTTGAAAAAAATGAGGCAAAGGATTTTTTTTAAAAATTAGTTCCGTTTTCAAAGAGTTTGGTGGCATGCGGACTGTTTAAATTACTTAATCTTCAGATGGGTAGCACTAGAGCAAATGTGCTCTTAGCTAATCTGCAACAAATCTTCCCAAAAACGGTTTCTGTGCCAGCTCGGGAACATGTTACCCTTTAAAAAATTTATAGCAACCGCAGCTAATAAAACCAGAGTTTGGAACCACCTCAGTTTATCTTTGCTGGAACAATATGAAGATGTCAGGAGAAGCTTTGCCACACTCATTGGAAAATTGCAGAGCAGCGAAAGGCTAGTGTGTTCAGGAGTTTCCTCCTTGTTCTAACACACCAAGGCTGCAGTCCTGACCCTCCTGACCCCAGTGAAGTCAATGGCAAAACTCCCATTGGCTTTAACTATTCAGATTTAGATAATCTATGTGAAATTTTGAATTGTGCTTTTGGGTACTTCCAAACCTCCCTGTCCCCCAAACCCTCTGAAAACCCTTTTGGGCACCTACTAGATATTTGAATTTTCTATTAATCTGATTCTCAGTGCTTGTCTCCTTTTGGTTTCTATTAAATGTTGATTCACTCAATTCTGGCTCCGTTGAAATGAATGGCAAAATTCTTGAGTTTTCTGGATTTTACCTAATGACCACTCGATGTGCGCTGTATTTTACGAGCAGGGTTCCGATTTGATGAGAGATACTGATGTGGGAGGGGAGGCCACTTGGTGTAAAAATGTTTTATCTATTCTTGATCTGTTATGTTCCTAGTGAGGTGTCTTTTGATTCTTGTCACTACGCTGGGAACAGTGGAATATTTTACTCATGTAGCCGTACGATTGCAGCAACAGTAGATGACCTAATCTGCCCCCCTCCGCTGAAACAGGATTAGGTCTAAGCTATCCCTGTCAGATTGATTATCTTAACCCATTTTTATGAATTTCCCAGGATGGAGATGCCACAACTTCTCAGAGGGGGATTTAGGTGTAAGCGATTACCTAGGTCCCCACAGCTGAAGGGGTCCACAGCAGCTCTTAAAGAAAATATTTAAAAGGAAATAACATATACAGAGACACGGCTATGACATGCTGACACAAGGCATATCAAGGTATCCAGGTCTAGCAGCGTACCTGCTGCTAAAACATTTAAGGGCCCATTTTAATTTAGTATTTTTTTTAATCTGGGGTTCCGAAACCCCTAGAGCTGTCACTGCTCTCAGTAGTTTTTTTCTAGATTTATAGTTAGAAATCCCTGATTAACATTTAACTATTGCTAATCATACTTCCTGCAATTTAAGCCCATTATCTCTTGTCTTCCCCTCTGTGGCACAGTGAATAGTTGATTTCTCTCCTCTTTTGTTAGCACGGTTACATATTTCAGGGGGGGAAAACCTGATACCACATTTCCCCTTCTGTCTTCTTGAGCTAAAAAAACTCGAGTTCTTTCAGTCTTCCCTCCAAATCTCTCAATTTTACACCCTTGATCGTCTTGGTTGCCTTTAAAGCCTCTCCAGTTTGTCAACATCTTTCTGTGGTGCCTGTAGCTAAACTTAGTAGTTCATCTGATGCCTGGTTGGTTCCAGGAGGAATGGAGCAATCATGTCTCATGTCTTGCCTACTAATGCATCCAAAATTGGCATCTGTCATCTAAGAGATGGAGACCAAGTAATTCAGATCCTATCTTTTTATTGGACCAGCTTCTATTGGTGAGAGTATGCAAAGCTTTTGGACACACAGGGCCCTTCCACCAACATGCAGAATTAGAACTACAGACTGAGCAAATGCAGGCAAAGGATACAACTGTGATAGCAGTCGCTTGGGACAGGCTGATAGGAAGGAATGGCATTAGCAATTCAAAGCATTTAAATACAGTGAAGGGGAAACAACAGGTAAGGTGCCAACGGCAAACTGTCTGTTACTTACATGTTTCTATAGGAGCCTATGAAGCCTACATATTGTTTTGGTCCATTGTTTTTGGTATCGAACAGAGTTATGAATCGTAGTTCCCAGACCCATCTTTCAAAGGAGTTGTACACGTTCCCTTTCATGACAATGACAGAAAAATCAGAAATGAAGATATCATCTGAATGACTGTGGGTGATTTCAGACGTGATGTGGTGAGATTCACCACAGTGAATCCCACCCCGGTGTCAATTGCTTCACCGCGGGCCGTGGTGAGCTGCGCGGCCCCAACAGACGTGACAAGGGCGGCACTACCGCGCGGGGCCAACCGGAGTGAACCCGGGCCGGGGGAACCCAACAGATGTGACGCGGTGCCAATAACCGCGGTGGGAGCCCCACAAGGCACCGGGGTTACGCGGATGCAAACAGGGCCGCCTGAGGGCAAACGAAGCCAAAGACAGCAGAGGGCCCTGCCCAGGGAAGGGAAACACGAAGGGAGGGGGTGGAGGGAGCAGCAGTGCGAGCATTGCTCGCAAACAGCAGCCACACGGAAGGCGTGCGCACTTCAAAACGAGAAGCGCATGCACACACACACACACGAAGCAGCACAGCCACACAACAAAGGGGAGCAGTGCATGGGGGCAGAGGGAGGCACACACCAAGGGGGGACAGGGAACTCCTCGGCCGGTCGGGCGCACAGGAGTTGGGGGGGAGGGGCTGGCACGGCCAGCCCACCAGGAGGGGGAGGGGGCAGGAGTCCAGCGGCCAAGGGGAAGGGGGACCCAGCAGCCCAAGGACACAGGAGCCAACACAAGGCACAGTGAAGCCCAAAGGGTGCTTATTGAGGACACAAGCAGCATCGGCCCGGTGCAGTGAGAGATAGCGCGGGAGCGCGCGGGGCCAGGGTGCGGGGGATGGGGCAGCAGGTCCCTGGCGAGAGGGCGACAGGCAGGCAGTTGAAGCCGGGCCACAGGGGGTCCAGCCGTCCCAAAGAGGCAGCAGGCGTTGGCGCGAGCACCCAGGCCACAGGCAGAAGGAAGGTGCTGAGGAGGCAGCCGGCTGTCAGATGGGCCCGGAGCATCCGACACCTGGACCATCATGTTTTTGTCTGGGGTATAGCACAGGGGCTGTACTTGTAGTCGTGGTTGATGATCTATGCCTGGAGATCGACAAAGGGAATTGTGCCATGTTGATCTTGTTAGATCTTTCAGCGACCTTTGATACAGTTGATCAAGAGGTGTTGTTGACATGACTGCAGGACTATGCAGCGATGTACGGGACTGCGCTCAAGTGGTTCTGTTCATTCCAGTCAGGGAGGTCCCAATGGGTGGTGATAGGGGATTGCTCATCGTCCCCTTGAGACCTCCCCTGTGGTGTCCTGCAGGGCTCCATCCTGTCTCCTGTCTTGTTCAATGTGTCTCTGAGGTCACGGGGCGAGATCATTCGGAGGTCTGAAGTGAGGTGCCATCGATATGCTGAGGACACCCAGCTCTACCTCTCTTTTTCATCCAACCCAGGTCCTGTAGTCTCAGTGTTGTTTACCCAATGCTTGTCCGCTGTTGGAGACTGAATGAGGGTGAGCTGATTGAAGCTGAATCCAGACAACACTGAAGTGATAACGGTTGGCCAACCCCATGACCTGAAGGGGATTAGGACCCCTGCCACAGGAAAAAACAACGGAGTAAATAAAGATTTACGCTTCATAAGCCACTATAGAAATGTGTAACAGCCTGATGTCCATATTTTATCTCCTATTTTTCCTTCACCGTATTTATTGGCTTTGAATTGCTAATTACATCCCTTGCTAACAACTCCTCCCAAGTGACTGCTATCACAGAGAGATATAGACCCAGCCTGTATTTGCTCACTCTGCAGTTCCAACTCTACTTACCTGAGGAAGGGCCATGTGTGCCCTGACAGACTGTATACTCTGCCCTACAGAAATTGGTCCAATAAAAGTAATGATCCAAACTTCTTTGTCTCCGTCTCTTACTTTTGGGACCTAAATGGCAACCAGACTCTGCCATATAGCAATCTCTCCTATCCATCCATAGAGATAGATGGCCCTCATTGCCCTAGCACCTGCATCTGATATAGTTTAATAGCTATAGTATTAAGACCCCCCCAAAAAAACCTCTTTCATTAATAACTTTTTTTGTTCTAAGTTACAGATCTCTCTGTTATGTTTTCTCTGTATTATGATGCCAACAGTTGCAGCTCGCCATGCAATTATATCAACTTGTGCATCCTACAAATATTTTATACGTGCAAATGGACAAGCATGCTTGAGTCCTTGTAACTGCTATTAAAATAGTTTAATAATGTAAGTTATGACAGAAACACCTCCAAAGAGAGAGCGAACATCCATTAGCAGAAGGGTCCTCTGCTACTTTTGAATCTTGCCTCCACTTTTCTGCAGAATCTGTTCCCTTGCTAATTACAACAATGGCTCAGTTCCATTTTGGAACTCTAAAGTTTAATACTAGTCTCTACATGAATTACCTACTAATCCTTTGTTTCAGCTTCCTGTTTGGAATTAGAGACCCATCCTGCTGTTCAGGAAACTCGTAAATAAAGAAACATAGCAGGCAATGCTGACACTGAGTAAACACCTGCAACTGTAGTGTCTTGTTCCATCAGGACAAAATAAAATGTAATTGGTAACCAATTTGTTTCTGCCTTCTTTCATCTGCTTGTTCATATCTACATCTCTTTTCATAACTTCGTTCCATGACAAACCCATAATACTAGCATAAGAAATAAATAAAACATAAAAATAATAAGAGAATAAAAAAGCTACTAATCAAAGGCACCATCACTATTTCAATGTTTCCCCAATGATTGTTTCTGGGTTTTATTTTAACTCTGCCTATGTACCTTTTTCACTGACAAAGAGAGCACTTGAAGTATTTTTCTCAACAAGATCTGTCAGTACAGCAGCAAAATAAAACTAGTCACAATAAAGTCTTATGAATAAAGAAGGACTTGCATCAAAATAATCAATAAATGAAAGTGCGTTCCTGCTCCTGAAAGGAAAGAAAGCTGGCAGGTAATAATTTTAAGAGATAGAAAAAAGAGAGAAGAATCCAAGACTAAACTTCATATCTAAATATACAAGAAAAAGATGTTATGAATAAAACTGGAACATTGCTTTGCAGAAAGAAAAGCTGCCTTTCATCTTACATAAACTGCCTCAAAGCATTTTAATATAATCGAGTCCATATGCAAGACTCTTACAATATTGCATTTCCAGGATACAGTGTTTGGTGAAATCCAAACGTGCTGCCTGTACTGTAAGCATCAACTCCGATTAAATATGCCTTTTTGTCAGGGTGGGAATGTGCTCTTGACATCAAGGCCTGTGGATCACTGATATAGCAATAACCTGCCACGGTACTTATATATGGGCCTGATCATGAGACATCTGGCAAGAACTACATCAGACCTAGAGCACGGAAACACCACCAGCTCAGACTTCTCTTTCAAATTCTCAACTCTAGCTGAGAGGACATTTAAGCTTCATAAAGAGTCCGTCATTCTCAGTTCTCCTGTCATGTCTATGAGGAACATGGACATTTTCTAGCCATTTCCAATGCAGCTTTCCCCTTGTGGGTCTAAATTTTCCATTGTTTTCCAGCTGCCTAACTCAACAACGTAGGTGCACAGTAAAGGAAACTCCCCCGGGGAAAGGAGGCGGCTATGGTGGGAGAAAGAGAGCTCCATTTCTACTACGTCAGGCTTCCAGACCCGCCAGAGCCCAACCTCAGCAGCACTGGTCAATCAGAGAGTGTGACAGGGTAAGCTGACTGATGGCTGACCTCCTTTGGCAGCTGCTGGTAGAAATTACAGCTGCACTTTCCTGGCAAAATCTCCAGGGAAAGATGGTGGAGTAAACAGGTTAATTGCCCTGTAGCACAAGGGAGCTTGCTCATGAAAGGAACTTAGTGGGCTTCCTATGCACTAGCACAGATGAATCTAGTCTCATATTTGACTTCAGTAACAGTGGTAAAGATCCTGATACCAGGAAGGACTCCTACTGTCAGGAACCGGTCAGTGAAAGCATGCCAAGTGCCAACATCTCCTAGCAAGGAGGAAGGTCTAGGGATCAACAGGCTAACACAACCACGAAGTAGTAGGCAGCAGGCTGCTTGAGTGACTGACCCTTTAAGGGGCAGTACAAGCAGATCAAGCAGAGGTGCTAGCTAAGACCCAGGCACATAAGTAATGAAGGACAGTGCCTGGATGCAGCGCGCCTGGGCTTGACTATGGTCAAAAGCACTGAGCTCAACGTTGGGGACCTGTGAACTAAGTGTTGTTGGCAGTCAAGAGAGTTTTCTAGTAGGAGAGGTACGAAAGCAGAGGCTTTAGGGAAAGTCTACCCAGTCCAGTGGGGCTAGCGCTGGATGCAGCCCATTGCGGCTAGGAAAGTATGGACGTTCAGATGGACTAACTATACTTACTGGTGAAGGGCGAAGCACTACTGTAAAACAAAGACACTACTGGAGTTAATTCCCTGCATGAGCTTGGGTCAATGAGGGCCAGATCCTGATAATTACCCAGGTCAAGCCCAAGCTGCTACACCTGAGGTCCCCGGAAACACAGTGAAGAGGAGAACTGACACAGGGTAATTGTTCCCTCAGGATTGTGTAACAGTTAAGCCATGAGGCTAAGGCCAGAGATCATCACTGCCGGGAACCACTTTGATGACGAGAGAAACAGTCTCATCAAGTGGCAGCTTCCCAGTAAGCAGAGGAAAGTGTGAACCAGAGAGAAGACAGGGGCTAACTGAGCAGGTGACAGCGGGACTAGAAAATCCCAACCCTACGGGAGGAAACACTGCACGGAGATCAAGGTAAACCAGGCTAGGAGAGGGAAGAGCCCAACTTCCAGTACTAGCATCAAGCTAAGGGAGTAGAGCCAATAAGCTCAACAGGGAAGCAGGTGCACAACCAGGGGGACGTTACACACGCACAAGCATCACGCAGGAGCAGGACTATGAAGGGGAACAACCTAGGGTGCACTGCGAGGGCTAAAGCCCTCCGTCTCCAGCAGGCGGACAAATTACTGAAGGGAGCCGGGAAACTACAGAAATGAGCATGCATTAAGCAAAGGGAAGCAAGAGGCCAAACCTGTAGGCAGGGCGCTCTGTATTGACTAGGTTAGTCAGTATCATGTCAGATACACAGCACTCCGCTTCCCCGGCTAAAGCCGAAAAGAACGGAGAACATTCTGACAGGAGGATTTATGCGGGTGTTTAGAAACACACTCTTATAAAGGTAGGTTTTTGCCACTTGCCAATGCGCTTAAAAACCAAGTGCAAGCACGGTCAAACAAGCGCATACAGCCTTTCACACTACAAGGAAATATGCGGGGAAAAGAAAAAGCGCTGATTTGCTGTATGTGGGAATGTGCTCTAAGTTAACAAGGCTAGGAAGGGGGAAGAGTGAGAATTTCGGAGCGCTGAAAAGAAGCACAGAGCTAGTAAAGCAAGAAGTCTAGAAAACTAGAGAGGAAGCCAAACACTTAAGGTACTTAAGAGGAAACCAGATGCTTAGCAAGGCAATAGCAAAAGTTATAACTGTACAACACAACGAGGCTATAACCAGGCGACACCAGAAGGGAAAACTAGACACTCAACAAGCCAAGATTAAGGGGCCGTAACCATTCTTAGTTATATATGGGAACCCTGCATTAAATAAGATACTAAGGGAACTAAGAGGCTAAGGAAACAAGGAGCGATGAAAGCATTAGGAAGCACTAGAGGGGAGTATTAAGCTATGCTTAAGGGTGAACAGGTGAGTGGGAGAGAGGGATGATATGCAGGAACCAAGGGGAAACAAAAATACACCTTAGGGGAGGGAGGGAGGGAAGGACGTAGAAAGGGAGGGAGACACAACTAAGCTATTGTATAACACAGGGAGATACAACTTGACAGTGAACCAGAACTATTCAAGTGGGGGCCAGAACATGAGCCAGAGGGGATCAGTGACAGATGCTCCACCAACTTCTGGTGGCTCCCAGAACCTCCTTATCAACAGGCTGGGTCCAATCAGGCGGACATGGCCACAAACACTGTATAAGAGAAGGGGCGAGGGGGAACAGAATGGTGAAATTCTGTACCAAACCAGGCCAAGTGGTGGCACAGGGGAAAAGAAGTCAGCACTCAGCTCTTAAGGCCAAGGCTAAGCCCTGACACCACACAGTCTTCATTGTCTAGAAGGAAGAGAGCTCTGTAGTTAAAGGAGCAGAGCAACACCCACCTGCTTTTACCATTTTTAAGTTCTTCTCCAATGTCTGCACTTTTTTGACCCGTTTCTCCATTATTGCTGATTTAGAAAATATCTATGTGCAAGTCGACGCTTCTTCCTTTTCTGTATAAACAGGCTTGCCCCCCAGCCAGTTACATTCCACAAGGCACTGATCATGCAATGGAGACATCACTGAAGGCTTTATCCTGCCTGGTGTTGATGACCGCTGTGATAGACTGAGAACCCCCACTGGAGTCAATGGGAGCTGAGGCACCAGAATACTTTGCATGATGGAGTTATCATGATCAGTCAAAGGCCATACGGGCCTTTGTCCACCTTAGCCAGTCCAGTTTACAGACTGTACAAATATTTTACTACTGAGTTACCATAGAAGGGTAGAGTTAGTGCTGGCACAAGAAGGGCCCAGTGCTCATACTTGCAAAAGATCACACCACAGACAGGCGCTGTAAACTGCAGGCGCTGTGTCTGCTAGATGATCACACTGGTTAGCCAATCAGAAGCTGGGACTTCAAGGGTTTCTGGAAAATAAAAACCCAGACTGCTAATCTTGACTTTTGGATGAATATAAACCCTGAAATGGTTTATATTGGGACTATTGTGTAGGCTGGGACAGGGTCTATCGTACTATAGTAATAATTGGAAAGACAGAAAGGCTCCATGATAAAGTGGACTTAGAAAAGTACTATAGCTTTAAAAATTTCAGCCGTATGTCTCAGACTCCGACCTAGCCACCAACATCCATGCTTTCATCACCTTGAGACTGGATTACTGCAATGCGCTCTATGTGGGGCTACCCTTGGTGACGGTCTGGAGACTGCAGCTGGTGCAGAATGTGGCGGCTTGTCTCGTTACGGAGACGGGTCACCACGAGCACATTACACCGGTGCTCCGGTCTCTGCACTGCCTGCCTATAGTCTTCCGGCGAGCCCAATTCAAGGTGTTGGTCTTGACCTATAAAGCCCTATATGGCCTGATCTTAACATATTTGTGGGATTGCCTCACCCCCTGGGTCCTGGATCGGCTTCTGCGGTTAGCCCTTCTCGAGGTTCCCCGAGTATCTGGGGTGAGGACAATGAGGAGGGAGTTCTCAGTGGTTGCACCGAGGCTGTGGAACTCCCTCCCGACGGAGGCCCGCTTGGCCCCCAGACCTTCCCTCTTTCCGTGTCTCCTGCACATCCCTTTTCACAAGATTTTTAGTGAGGGAGACGGGTGATAGGTTGGGAAGGGGCGTGGGAGGTTTTTTTTAGCTCCGCTGTGGGGATATTCTATAGTAGATTTTATACTGTTGTTTATATTCTGTTTTACTCGTTATTGTGTGCGTGTGTGTATATATAATGGTTTATAATGTTGTGAGTATCCCCGAGCTGCTGTAGCAGGAGGGGGTAGCTTAGAAATCAAATCAAATCAAATTAAATCCAATCAATCAATCAATCAGTAAAATAAAATAAAATTTGCCCCAAATCCTACAGGTATGAGTCCAGACTCTGCCTATCACTCAGATGGCTGGATGTACCACAGAAGCTAAGCTCGCCTCATTTCCCCTTTCACTACCACAGAGTAAAAACAAATGAGATGATAGCCCACACCAGGTGGGTGTGTTTAGTAGGCATTCACTGCCCGTTTATTAGGTGTCCACCAGATGTTAGCCTCCACTTGCCACGTGGCTAACATCCACATGGCTAACACCCACCCATAAAGGCATAGGCCCTTTTTACATGGGCGATACCCACGTATGAACACCCAGAAATCTGGGTGTTCATGCGTGGGTGAGTCTCGTGTAAATCCCAGTGTTCATGCGTGCGTGTACACACACGCATGCACACCCACTTCCACCCATCTCCCATGCACGGCGGCGCAACTGCTCCATGGGTGTAGATGGGAGGAGGTGAGTGTAGATGGGTGTGCGCCCGTCTACACCCTCCCCCCACCCACTGCACACGGACCACGGCGCACACCAATCCCCTCATGTTGTGGCCCGTGTAAAAAGGGCCATGGTCCAGGGACATTGTGGGCCCATCATGCAGGCTAATGTGCACCCAAGTGGCCGCCGCATCTCGACAATTGGGTTGCGTGCAGCCTCCAAAAGCCTAGAGCGTTCCGAGAAGTGACCATTTCCTTTCTCTCTCTCCACTCTCACTGGCGCTTTAAAAGCCCAATGCACGCCAAATTCAAACACGTGTTGTCCCCAGGACACAGCAGCACCGGACGTGAACAGTCTTGAGTCAGGGAGAGGCACTCGGCTCTGGCCTGAGATGGCGTCTGCTGCCGCAGCTTCTTCTCAGGCTGGCTAGGCAGCAACAGTGGCAGGGGGGCCCAGGGACTGGCTTAGCATCGCCGACCCAGCTGCTGCAGCTGCCACCGTGGGACACAAGAAGAAACATTCTTAATCTTATAAAAATAAAGTTCTTTATTTTTTTTCATATCCCAAGGTTTCTTCTTGGAAAGAGGGGAGGTTGATGGAGGGGGAACCATGGAGAATTGTGGTATGGCATAGAGCTTTGGCTAAGGAACTGGGCGGGGGCTGTTGGGGGTAGAAAGGGAAGCAAAGGGGGTGGGAAGCAGGGGTGCAGGGAAGGAAAAGTGGGGCCATGGAGAACAGCAGTCTGGCATAGCGATAAACCACTTTGGAGGCTGGGGTGAGAAGCACTTGTACTTGAGGGTGGGGGGGAGGGGGCATAGTAGCCCAGGTGAGGTAGGAGCTGCAGGTAACTGGCTGTCCCAAGTGTGCTGATTGTACATTGCCGAGAGCCAGAAACTGGGGGGTGACAACATACAAAGACTGACTGCTTTCACTTTCAATGTTCACTATGGCCCTTTTTACATGGGCAGAGGTGGGGGGGGGTGTGCTGCCGTGGTGGGCGTGTCCCCTTTCCCACGGACACACATCCATCGCCACTCACAGAGCCACCTCCGTTTTGTCAGATGGCTCCGTGGGTGGGTGATGGCTGGAGGTGGGTAAGCGTCCGGAGCACACATGCACCCCTACTCACCGCCACGGCGTGTATACAGACGCCCCCGGCATCGCGCACCCGCCTGCACACCCAGTGAGGGGAGAGGCGGCTGTGTAAAAATGGCCTATAGGCGCACAATAAAGTACGCGATTGGGTCCACAAACTCAGCAGTGTGTGCACAGCTAAAGGTTACTTCCCCGCGCTCCTCCATGGGCATGGGTGAATGTGGTTGACGTTTTTAAAAGACGCCTCACTAGGACTGACTGCACACTGCACTTGAGCAGTTATTGGTCAATGTTTGTCATGTGTCCACTCAAGTCATAACAGCCCAGAAGAAAGAAACAGCCGGGCTGGCTTCTTCTTGCCACAGTTTGCTGTGGGAAGTGGGTGCGGCTAGCATGGTGGGCGGATTGCAGCGGGAATGAACGACTGCCAATGTATTCGGTTTGTTGAGCTAAACCTGTGAGTGGGGGCTGCTCAAATGCACAAGAAATACACATGGGGGCTGCCTGTTTATTAGGTTAGACACGCTAAACCTGTGAGTGAGGGCCGCACGGAACGAAAACAGACTCCAGCCGGCTATCGTCTCATTTGAAACACTTGCAGTAAAAGCTTGTGCCAGCCTAGGAACCCACGGACGTCACTGGCCCCACGACTGAAGCTAGCAGAAGACAATGTCAAAACATTCCGAAATGCTCCTCTTGGAACAACAGGCACTTGACATCTTAAAGTTAGATGTAAGCAAATTGGGAGCTAATCTGGATAATGCAGCTAAAAGCTAAGATGTGGGAACTGCACAATAAGGGTTTTACAACTGTCTCTCCCTGGCTTCATGATTAAATTTAAGTTTCATAGGGTATTCAGAATTACATGAATGTGAAGAAAAGGAGTACGTTTGATGAATATATATTCCAGGAGAAGAACAGCTGAATTAATTTTGAAGATAACCCCACTTCACCTCTTTTGTCCCATCTGCTGAGGAGAGGTTCAAATGTAAGGTTGGTGAAATATTAAAGCATCATTTCTTATTTCCCATTGTACCTGAGTCCAAACCCTGTTTTACTATAAAATAACTGTCTTCAGAATTACCCAAGATAGAAAGGAAGGCCTTTGCTCTCGCCGGCTCAGCAGCATGGTCTCTCAGCTGTGCCTCACAGAAGTACATCCCAATGTCAGCAGAGGTTGGGTTGCTGATAGTGAGACGTCTTCCAAAGCTGTTAATTCCACTGGTTATTTTGATTCCATTTCTTTTCCAGGTCATGCTTAATTTTTCAACGGGCCTGTGAGGGAAAAAGTCATGCCAATTATCACAGTGAATTATGTTATCGGCGGTAATACACAGGGCATACGACTCGCCCAACTCTGCCAGTATTAGTGGCATATCAAGCACTGGAAACTTAAAAATAAATCCAGATATAACTGGTTTTAACAACCACTCATCAAAGCTACAGACTACTCAAGGGGTATTGAGCAAGCATGGTTAATTGATACAGCAATGGGAACTTAAGTGCTAATGATTTGGTTTGTCTACACAAAGGACATTAATAAAAGGAAATACTATTATGGGACTCGGCTGCATGGGAGGTGCTTTCATTATAACTCAATTACAGAGGCAGCACAAAATATATCCCCCCCAAAACCTCTGCTTTTCGAAAGAGGAGGAAATCAATTGGACCTCTTATCATCTGAAGGCTCCAAATCTTTACCTCTCCTAGAACTCAGTCTTATTCCCACTGCACTCAATAGCAAAAATGTCCATTGACTCTAATAAGAGAGAAACTCCAATTCCCAACGTACACTTCATTGCTGTGTATAGAAAGACTGACCAGCTCTCACGGTAACAGGTAACTGCAGTATTTTACCCTGTCCACTTCACTTATCCAAGGTGAGAAGACAGGACGATTTCTCCCTTAATTAAGCTAATAGGAGGGGTATGTTGTTAGCCTTTTAAAACTGCCTTTCATCTCAATGGGTAATGGGATTAACCCCTAACATTATGGATTCTGGTTACAAAATGTTTGTTGATGGTAGCACATTACATTACTGCTTTCTCCTTTTTACTCTGTTTCAGTATAAGTAATAGGTGGGGATGTAATTACATCCATGTTCCTTACTTTCCCAGAAATAATCTATATGTTAAGCTAGTAATACAGCTTGACAAATGAGATTTCTTATCACCACGAGAAAAGCCTGGTGTATGCTACCTTCTGTTTATTGCAGCCATTAAACAGAAAAGATGCGCCTGTTCCCTTTTTAGGAACAGACTGTTCCTTAAAATGAATCCCCCCCCCCTTCTTATGAGTGCTGTTTTTTACAATACCTTGCATTGGCCACACATTCCAGGGTGATTTCGCTGCTCCCTGCTACCACACTGCTATTGCGCGGAGTAATTACAATGGCAGGGGCCACAGTGTTGGAGGCGTCACTGGAACCTACAAAGGACAGAAAGAAATCTCATGAAAATGCTGTAGGCTTGGAAACAGCGATGACTGAAATATTCCAGGCAAAGGATCACATAAAACAGCAAAACTGTAAATCTCACTTTTCAACTTTACCATGGATCTTAATCTCCTCATTAGGGGGTAGATTTTCAGTCTGGTCATTTTCAATGACTTTTATTATACTGTACAAACACACTGTTTCAATATACCCAGCGTGTTATCAGTGAAAACACATAACTCAGAAGGACTACTCCCAGATGGAGTGCAGAGGCCATTCCCAAGTGGAAAGTAAATAAATGAAGAAGCTTCCTAGAGGTTTTCAACTGCTGTGCGTTTTTATTTTTTATCAAACACTTGCTGACTTATATTTTTAAGACCTTTTCATGTTTGTTTAATCTTACAACTTCCACCCCATTTCAAGAGAGCCTGCCAGTACTTGAGTTAGTTCTTCAAAAAGATTTTATACACCAAGGAACAAATATGAAATTAACAAAGCAGCATATCAGAGCAACTTCAATCCCCTTTTCTTATCAGAAAAGTAAATAACCCAAATCTGCTTCTCTTTTGTGAGGCATTAAACTGTAAATAATTTAGCTTATGCAACAGTCAGCACGCACTTGAAAGATGGGAAAAGAGCTGCTGTCTTACACTTGTTTCTTTTTAAAATTTTCTGGGCATGCATTTAATAACTGAATTAAAATACCAATATGTTATTGCTTTGCTTCAAGCTATTCATTTGGGGAAAACATAGCATTTTACCTTCTTGAATAAGAAAATAATAAAAGATTTCTAAAAATAAGGAATCCAATAAAGGAATTACAGGGAAAAGGAATGAAAATACATCTGAACTGATGCAAATCCAAACTGGCCCATCAAATGCTTTACGCTAAGAAGTCTTACAAACGCAAACCCCACCATTATGAATAAAGGGAATGAGAAACCAGCAAACGAGAGGTAGCAAACCCTTCTGTCACTGTGAGAAGAATAGAGTCACAAAGAGCAGAAGGGGAGGCGAGGAGGGGTCAGATTTGTTTATCCAGTAAGCGACATTTTAAGGGATGCTCAGAATGCTCAATTTCTAAAAAAAAGTGTTTTTTTTAAAGAGGCATCTTTAAAGAAAAAGAAAAAAGAGGTGTCACAGCACAATCCAGCTCCAGATGCCCTGCTCCTTAACCCCAGAAGCATGGGGGTGTATTTTAAGGGGATGCTAGCTCTACCCTCTAATTCACCCCACCCTGACTGCACCAGTTCCTGTTCCTGACCCTCCTTTGCGAACTAGCGCTTACTCAAGGTTGGATAATCGCAAAGTATGTGGCAGGATGGGTGGGGTAAGAAATTTTTTAAAAATAAATTGAAATAAATAAATATCCGAAGATACGAGGATCCAGTTTTATATTTGGGGGCTTTTTTTTCTTATTCAGATTCACATCCCTTTTCACAAGATTTCTAGGAGTGAGGGGCAGCGTACTGGTGGGAGGTAAATCAGGTTTCTTACTGAAAAGATACCCATAGCGATCTTGCAGCGATTCATAAAAAGGAAGTCAATGTAGATGGAGTGCCAATCAGATTAAGAACTTGTTGCTGAAGAGAAGAAGCAACCTCTGGAACTAATGTTTGCCCTAGGTTCTGTGCGAGGTGATGGCTAGAAGCAGTAAAATGCAAAAAGGTCAATGAGCAAGGTAGTAATTTGGCATTAATCACTACTTATCTCTACCCGTGAAAGAGAAAAACCTGCATACTGATTATCCGTTCCCCTGGAAGATAGCTTGAACAGCTAGAGACTAGATATGGGCTTTGGGCTGACGGTTACCTCAGTGATTCTCACACTTTTTAAACCACCTCCTCCTCTTGTCTGTGGCAGCTGACCCTCTCCCGCATGTCAAATACACCTAGCTCCCTCTCACCCCCTTCCCAACCTTCTTTTGTTCCTCCCCCTTGTTCTCACTTTCTCCATCATTTTGGAAATTCTCCCTAGCTCAGAGGAGAACTAGGTGTTTTCCAGCTCAGAATACCTTCCAACACACCCCTGGTTTAAGAACAGCTGGTTCACTATATAGAACAGCATACTTCCTAACATTTTTAGTGACCAAAGAGGGACAAGCCCCAGCCTGTTGGCCAATAGATGCCGCCCCTCCGTGAATAAGCTCCGCCCCTCACACACTTCCCATCATTCCAAGTGCATAAAAGGGACAGATGCCCTCCTGTTTCTCATTCCACTTTGTTTCTTGTAATTCCAATCATCTCCTCAGGCTCTTTGGACAGTACACAGTTAAAGCACAGGATCTAAAAGTGCAATTTATCTTTTCAGCAACAAGTCTAATATAGGTTGGGTTTCGTTTGCTTCTCAATCACTAATTGCAACGAGAACAATAGTAAGTAGAGTTTAGGCTTATTTCATTTTCATTCATGCAACGTCCTTTAACAAATCTATTAGCAGAATTAGTCATTTGATAATGGTTTTTGAACATATGGGGTTAAGAAGATGTTGATCAGGACCTAATATTTCTTTTGAATCCTGACATAACAGTAGAATAACATTGGCTTTTTATCTAATGGAGAGCTAATGTGCTTCAGCTACTAAATGCGGTATAATATGTGGCAGTCTCCCATTATATAAAGCTCATCAAAATCCTTGGTGCTTGGACCTTAGGTTCTATGCAATGCTTTATAAAAAACATTTGAAGAACTAATAATTTCATATATATTAGTTCTTCAAAAAACAAATATGTGTGTGTGTGTGTGTATATATATATATATATATAGAGAGAGAGAGAGAGAGAGAGAGAATTAAAAACACTTCAGATTTTCAAAGGACCATAAAACTAGGCAGCATAAACTCAGTTTGCCCCACCAAAGTGCAAAGGAATCAGTGTTTAATTCACTATGGCCCCATTCCTACAAGTGGGGTTCTACAGCACTGTCCACCTGGAGCTCTTTGCCAGACTGGGGCATTTAATGTTGGATTGTGTATTGACAAAGTGTAAGGCGGAGGGATTTCAGCACTGTGTTAAGCATAGCCACCCTCCCTGTTACAATGTGGGGGGGGACATAATGTTGCCACCCACCTGTTTAGGATAGATTATGTCAAGGCATGGAGGAGGGGCAACCACAGAATATTTCTAACAGAATACGGATGATAGGGATCCACTCCATTTTGGGGGAGCAGGAGCTCTCATAATGCAGGAACTCCTCCCATGGGAATTTAAGTTCCCTGAGTGAACATGAGTTCACTTAGGTGGGGTAGGAGGAAGAAGCAAGCAATCACCCGCTCTCTTAAATTGGCACAATGGACATGAGTTGGTCACCAAATTGGGAATGGGAGGGAATTATTCCCACTAGCTGTGACTGGCTGTGGTAACTATGGGTTTTTTCACTTTCCCTGGAGTGCCATCACCCTATGGTACTGTTTGCTGTTTAAGCCCTGAGTTGGTGTGAACAGCTTGTAGTATGTTATTGTCACAACTTTGAGGGGCCAGTGTGGAAGACACAAGTATGCTTGGCACCATGAAAATTTTAAAAGACATGAGAAATACAGGTTGCAGGGTTGCAATGGCTCCAGTGTCTCATAAGTGTCCTCATATTTCTCATAAGTGTCCTCTAAAATTTGCATCTCTGGCCACCCTAGGAGTAAAGGACCACCCACTGAGGGCTGGGGTGGCCGGAGGGTGTTTTTAAATGAGCAAGGCCGGAGTGGGAGGGGGCAGGGTCCATGGCCCCTGGGTGGCGCAGTGTGGAGAGGGATTCTAACGGGTGGCTTCCAGCGTGGTTACCACGGCAGCCGCCTCAAACCATGGGGGAGGGGGAAGCATGCAGGGCTGGTCTTTGAAATTGACACATCCCAGCATGAGCGCTGGGAAACCCGCACTAGAAAGGGAAGGTTAGAGACCGGCCGATAACTGGCAGGAGCATCAGCGTCAAGAGATGGTTTCTTGAACAGTGGCCTAACCACAGCCTCCTTCAGGCATTCAGGCACCCTGCCCTCCCGAAGGGAGGCACTAACCACCCCAGCCAGCAATGGCCGTAACATCTCCTGGCTGGCTTTCACCAACCAGGACAGGCAAGGAGCTTGTTCTCAAGTGGTGGCACGAACAGATTCCCAACAAGGACTCCACATCGGCAGGCAACACCATCTGAAACCGATCCCACAAAACAGGACAGGATGGGGCACCCATAGCCCCAAGATGATCCTCTGCAATAACTGCGGTACCCAAATTGTGGCGGATGTGAGCGATCTTATCTACAATGTACTCGATAAACCGGTCACTGCGGTCACTGGATTGCTCCAGGTCCAGGTGGAGACAGCAGGACTGACCAAACCTTCCACCATCCGGAAAAGCTCCGCTGGACGTGACTTTGCAGATGCAATAAGGGCAGCAAAGAACTGCTTCTTTGCTGCCTGCACCGCCACAGCATAGGTCTTCAAACTGCTCTTATGCTGCGATCGATCATACTTGTCACGAGTCCGGCGCCACCATCGCTCCAACCGCCTGCTCTCCCGCTTCAAACACCGCAGGCCCTCAGTAAACCAAGGAGACCTGCGCGAGACTTGGGAGGGCAGCAGATGCCTGAGAGCCACTCTGTCAATGGTCTCAGTCAACAAGGTGTTCCAGAAGACTACACGATCATTGACAGAGCACAGAGTGCGTGTCAAGGTCCAGGGGAAACTCCCCCAGAGCATTCCGGAAGTCATCCAGGTCCATAAGTCTCCGGGGGCGGACCGATCTAATAGGTCCTGCATCCCACTGGGGGCTGACATGCGCCAGGATGCACGCCTTAAGGAGGTAATGGTCAGACCACGACAAAGGCTCCAACCACCTGACTTCTACCAACTGACCCCCCGCCTCAAGGCCGGTGCAGAAAACCAAATACAGTGTATGTCCATCCTCATGTGTGGGGTCACAGATGATTTGGGACAGGCCCATGGTTGTCATGGAGGCCATGAACTCATGCCTCGCTCCTCCAAGATCAGTGTCAGAGAGGATATTAAAATCCCCCAGGACCACAAATCTAGGGGTCTGGAGGATCCCATCTGACACCAGATCAGCAAGAGCATGTAGGGATGGTGCCGGGCAATTGGGTGCACGGTACACCAGCAGCACCCCTAATCTGTCCCTGGCTAAATCCAACACAATATGGAGACACTCAACACCTGGTGGAGCCTGCACCGGATACGTCCTAAAAGACAGTGCATCCTTGATATCAATGGCTACAGGCTACATCACCACCCCGTCCCTCCAGCTAAGGCTGATGATTTATTAAAGTCCATATAACCTATGCCACTTAGCTTCTTCCACTGGTGGGGCAACAGTAGATCTCGAACTGTTTTAACCATACATTCTTTAGGTGATTTTGTAAGAAACTATGGATTAGAACTTTGTAACGCATCCGAACTGTTAAATCTTGAAAGAAACCACGATATACCGGCTGGATCCTACAGAGCAGTTTTTGTCATAAGGACACAATATGGGAGAGTGGAAGCTCCAGGGGGCAGAGACCACCTTCTGTTATTGGGGTCTACTACAACAAGGTATACTCTATGACTGGGGCTTCTAGGCACTATTTTTTATTTGTATTATTATTTATATAGCAGAAGCAATGTGCCTGTTGCTGAACAGTAGACAGCTCCCTGCCCCAAGGTGGCTTACAATTTAGACTGGACAAGAGAGGGAAGACAAAACAGAGGGAAAGATGGGGATACATAGATGAAGCTGAAAAGTTGCAGGTGCACGTGCTAGTTTAGGCTGCTTTTAGACATGTGTGACGAACACGCTGCATAAAATCATGCTGCATGTAAGTAGCCCATGTTTGGGATTTAGACATGACATTTTGTGCGTTGAAGCCGGTTGCGCATTCTGTTAAAGCTGCAAATTAAATACCTCAATGTCGAGGTGCGCATGCACCCCCACCCATCCCACTCGGTGTTCACACGGACGCCTCCCCCGAGCACCCACCCGAACACCGGGGGGGGATCCATGTAAAAAAGGCCATTATTATTCCCATTTTACAGATGGAGAACAGCGGTTGAGAGAAAGTGGCTTGCCCAAGGACACCTAGCAAGTTCATAACTAAGATGGGATTTCAACCTTCATCCAGATCCAAGTCCAACATCTTATCCACTAATCGACGTTGGGGGTGAATACAAATATGAAGCAGGCCCACTTGTGATCTGGGACTCACCACACGTGGGTCCCACACCGCTAGATGTTGGCCCGGCTCTCCCCTGGACCAGGTAGGCAGCTAGCCCGGAATGCGTCCCTAGGAAGATCCCGGATGCCCATCCTGGGCAAGGGTCACCCATGGAAGCCAGTGCATCTGTTTGGCCCTGCCAGCCCCGTCCCCCAAAGGGGGGCTGCCATAGATGGTTGCCATGGCTGCCCGTCATGGCGGGAGACGGGGCACTGGGAGTGAAGCGGGGCCGACTACCTGCACTTCTGTGCGGTCCCACCATTTCTCAGGTAGGCGAAGGGATGGTTCTGCTGGTGGCAGGCACATTTTTTCAGCGCCGCCCTCCAACCCAGAGAGTGACCGCCCTGCCTAAGCCATACGTCTGTTTTTATGCTGGCTCTAAAGAAGTCCCTTAAAACTTTTTTTGGGTATATAAATCATGCATGTTTACAGTAGCAAAAAACAAACTCTTCTTGTAGCCCTTGTCTGAACTGAAACGGAATCTATTCTGGGTGGCTCAGTCATGGGTCACAACACAAAAGCATCGTTTTTAGTTTAGAATAATTTGATAAGCAGCAAGATTTTTCCCTAATATTCTGTTCTATTTTACTACAGCTGTTATGCAAGTTGCCATGTTACTTATGAACATGCTCGGTGTTTTAATCTCTTCAGTATACCGATACACACGATACAAGCAGAGCCGATTATGCTAATTCACAAGTTACAAAGATCACAAAGTCAGTCGCATATTACTCCAAAATAAAAGCTCATCCACAATGCAAAACCTATGCGAGCTGTCACACACAATGAAAATAGGCCTGGTGCTATCATGTAATAAAAGATTAACATTGTGGGTGTGATTCTCTGAGCAGAGAGCGCCAGCACAAGGAGTCCCGTTAAAGTGAATGGGACGCATGACAACGCTAAGTGGCAGTGTCCGCTTGGGGGATCATGCTTTCAGTCTGCTTTAGAAAAGTGGCAATTTTACAGAGTGACACGCTGTTGTTTAGTTTGTTTTTCACCGGAAATCTCTACAATGACCTACTAAAAGGCATCAAACAACTTA
Source organism: Sphenodon punctatus (assembly GCA_003113815.1). Taxonomy (NCBI): domain Eukaryota; kingdom Metazoa; phylum Chordata; class Lepidosauria; order Sphenodontia; family Sphenodontidae; genus Sphenodon; species Sphenodon punctatus. Next base: position 10,501,055 of record QEPC01010859.1, on the reverse strand, counting down.
TTTTATTTGACCTAGTTTACATAATCATAGTTGGAAAGAAAATAATAATTTACTTGTAATTTTCTCCACAGTCAGCACAAGCACCTATTTCTTTAATTTCTGATGCAGGAATTTACACTGTTTCAGTGCTTATAAAACAACATTCTGGATTTTCACCCTCTCTCTTCTGGACCAATAATACAATCATGGTGGTGGGGGGGGGGAAGTAGAGAGGGGGTGATGGACATAAGTCATGGCGAGGAAGAAAGGAGGCAGAACACTATAGTGGGGTGGGCAAACAATGGCTTGGAACTTGGGCATTTTAAGTGTAGCTCTTGGTCACGACCACTCCCAGGCCTTGTACTGGCTTAATGGGCCTGTATCTTAGCTCTTTGTACCCAACTCTCAGCAACTGAATAGCAGTCACTCCCCAAATCTCAGCAGCCAGGATGCAGAGCACCAGCTCCACCAGCCAATCACAAGGCAGGAGAGGCTAGCCTGGGAGATGCTTCAAAGAGGCACACGTGTGTCTTGTGGTTCTCGGTCATATGAAGATTCTGGGACACAGCTCTCGAGGGCTGGGAACTTTGACCACCCTTGCACTATAATTATACCCAGGGACTTGTGTTCACGGTGGTTTCCCAGTGGGGAAAAGGCAGTGAACAAGGGTCCCTGATTTAATGGTCAGGCCACCAACGGAAATATTACTTGAGCTAAACGGGGAGACGCCACACTTGAAGAGACTGCAATGGCGTGACCATGTCTTTCTGCAGAATGCTACCGTCAGGGAAGACTAGTTGACTTACTTCTCTCTAAAGCTCTGCTGTTGTAGATCCATAATCTTGGAGCTGTGCTGCACTATAGACCCTGAACCGTTAAGAGCCGCCAACCAATTTGTGTGGTTTGGTGCATGTGCGCTAAAACCCCAGGACTGAGGCTCTGTCCTCAAAGTGCTCCACCAGAGCAAGCCTCATACACTTCAATGGGGCCAAGGCTAGATTAACTATTATGCTGCAGAGCGGAGAGGGGAGGAGAGTCGGGGGGGGGGGCGGGCACTCTCAGGGTCAGGCAGCATGTGTGCATCTGCCCCTGGTAGGTCTTCTGATCCTGGAGGCGGTTCCTGTGGCACTCCAGCACTTAAGACTGCTGCTGCCAGGCAGAGGCAGCTCAGGGGGTAATTTGCTTCCAAGCAGAGGCAGGGGGTAATGTGCTGCTGCAGTAACTCCACCTTCTTTCCAGCCCTCATCTTCCTGTTCCTGTCCCCCCCATTCTGACAAACTCTATCATGGGCCCCTCGACTCCAGCTTCTTTCTCGGGGGTTCTCCTCGACATCTGAGAGGCTTGCATCACTTCCACAATGTAGTATATATAGAGCTGAGGTCAAGGAAGGCAGAGCTAGCTTGGGAATGGCAACAAAGGGTTAATGGATTCGGCAAGGGGTTGAATCACGTGACCAGGGACTTTATTTATTTTATTTAAAATTTATATCCCGCCCCTCGCAGCCCAGGGCGGCGAACAACACTCAGTATTCAATTCAATTCAATTAATGGCGTAACTAAAAGTTTTTGCCAACGTCAGCACAATACAATAAAACATATATGTGTATGCTTGAGTTTAAGTACATTTGTCAAATCATACCCATTTCTATAGCATTAATTACATAGCAGTTTATCCCACGCAACCTCAACATATATAACATTATATTTTAATAAATAGTCAATTTTGTTTCCTCAATAAGCATGCCATGGTCGACATCCATGTCATATTTATTGTATAATCAATTGCCTAGTGTCTGGCCCCCCACCTCCTCACCCGCAATCTTAAATTGGCCAGTCCTTTTCCTAGCTTCAAGCATTTGAAATAGCATCCACCCTATTTCTCTCACTTTTTCCCCACCCCTAGCATACAAAAGGAACTGGAGTCGGTATTTGCTCGGCCAATACCTTTTACCTCCCAAGATTTTATCCAGCCACTCGGCCCTCACCGTCTCCGTATACCGGCAATCCAATATTGCATGATATATATCATCAATTTGCTCCAGTCCACACGGACACTTATGCTCTTCCCAGGGGATCTGGCTGTAGTAACCTTCTAGTACTTTAGAGGGTATCAGCTGGAACCGGCATAATGTATAAATTCTTCGGATTTTGAAATTCCGGAGTTCAGTTAAATAATTTTCTCTTCCCCAGGACTCCTTCAGGCTTGCATAGAGAGGGTCCACTCTGCTGGAGGTAGCTTGTGCAAGCTGTTCTTGCCCAGCTATATCCTCCAGCCGTGGCAGGATCTCCACTCTAAGATAGACCGGTATCGATTGGGTCACCAAAAGGTACTCATACCCTAAATTATTTAATAATACACCAAGTCCTCTCTCCAGGATGATCCCTTAGAGAACAACACTCAGTAAAAAAAAAAAATTTTTAAAAATTAAAAATACAATACAATGTGGGAGGAAACCCCCACCCCCACCCCTCGCCAAAAGTCTGATGGAACAGCCAGG